>CM075850.1:36735259-37195259 GCA_037975125.1 Latrodectus hesperus
GGAATCTGTAACTGTGTTAATTTAAAATTAAACATTTATTAATTATAATTTCATAGTTTTTGAATTTCTTTTGTTTTTTGAAGTTAGTCTAATATTCACAAGATTTATATTACGAATCAAATAACATTGAAAGAATATTTTAAAATAATTTGCAAAATGCAATATTATACGGAAGCATTTTTTACATATATTTATTGTATTATATATTTTCTTTGAATATATTTTTTAATGCCCTTCTGTCTTTAGAATGTACCTATTCAGCGCTATATTGCGAAGGTGAGGGCATCTTATACAGCAAGGCACCCAGTGAGTTTGCCATCTTCGACACGAAAGTGAAAGGATATGAAAGACAAACAGAGAGAGAGAGAAAAGACACACACACACACACACACACACACACACACACACACACACACACACACACACACACACACACACACACACACACACACACACACACACACACACACACACACACACACACACACACACACACACACACACACACACACACACACACACACACATGCACAGGCAAGAAAGAACTAGGATTTGAAAGCGGGCCATACTACTTCGAAGCTAGGGTGGCTAACCTCTTCGGTAGACTTTGTGTTATTTATGCTAACTAGTTTTTATTTTAAAATATATATATATATATATAAATATATATATATATATATATATATATATATATATATATATATATATATATATATATATATATATAGAAATAGGAATGAAATTTTGAACAATGAGTTCAATTCTTACAATTTTTTATTCTGTTTCTATAGTGAAATATGTATGAAGAAATTTTATAATCTGTTTCATACATGGTCAGCGATAGTCAAGATGGGTTTTTTTTCTTGTGGCGAGGAGAAACAATTTCAAATTAACTAAAGATCCTCGCGTTAATGATGTTCATGCTCTTATGTCTAATATGTATAAAAATTTCGGTCTGTTTTCTCTTCCTTATTGTTTCATAGGAATTCGGAGATGAGGTTGCATAAGTTTAAATAACAATTACTGAATCATGATTTGAAATAATGGCTCGGTGTTTTATTCAAATTAACGGAAATATATAGTAAATTAAAAGTGTAAGGTAAGAAAGGACGCAAATAAGCGCTGGTACGTAGGAAGTTGAAAACAAAACACAATGTACGAAGTAAATATACATATTTTGTCCCTATCTGGGTACATGAGAAAGAAGAAACAAGCAAAAGTAGGGAACATTTATTGACGAAAACGATGATACTAAACAGGAATTTTCTTTTTTGAAACGGGATCCATTACAGGCAGAAAGACTGACTTTTCTCCCAGTTTCCCATCCAAGCTTTATTCGGGGTTCGAATCCGAGTCCACTCGGTGAGAACCGTGGGTAATAACCACCATACAGGCTACACAGCAAGCCTGTATATGAATATTGTAAAACAACACCGCATGTTAAAATAAAAGACCACTGTTAAAGCAAGAGTAAACAGAAAAAAGAAAACAGTGCTTTGAAGCTTCTCTGTTTTTAAATAGGTTGTGATTCATATTTGGTCATCCAAGTTTCAACATCATCCAAGTTTACTATTTCTGCATTATTATGTTCAAGTTTGCTAATTCTCAAAACTAGAATACGATTTAATTTTTTAACCCGATTCGTTTTATCTTCTAATTCGCAATTAAAACTCATGTGGTACTTGAAACATTAAATTTAATGTTTAATGCTAAAATTGTTAAATTATTTTCCCTTTTTTAATTCAATTTGTTGTTAATTAGTTTCTGTAATATTTATTTTTAAAATGTTGCCAAAGAGCTTGGGGAAGAATGCTTTTAACTATTGCAACGCAGATTAATTAAAGAGTTGAACATTGTTTGCATGCTTTAACTTTATAATTAAAGTTCTTTTCCGAAGTAAAAATTTTGTAGATCAGTTATGAGGCTAAAAATAAAACTGAACTGCTATGGAATGCTTACAAGCATGTTTGCTTACAATGAATTTTAATGTATTATGACATGCGTTCTACATAAAAACTTTTAAAATTCATCATGTTTAGAAAATGTTGAATTGTATTCAATAATTGATCTTATAAAAATTTTTATGAATATAAAATGCACAAGATATTTTAATTTATTGTATATACAAACAATATCTTTCTTGCATATCTTGACAACGTTTATGATATATGGTTTAATGGCTTCAATTGCCAAATAGAAAAAAAAGAAAACAGAATTGCTTGTTTTGCTTGCTCCAATACTTTTATTTCTGTTTATATAAATTGTAACATTGATTATTAAAAAAGGGTTCTAAATATTAGTAAATTTTTGTTATAATTTTTGCTAACCATAAAAGCATTTTTAATATGGTTAACAACATACAAGAAATAAAAGCACAAATTGAAAATGAATACACAAAAATTTCACTTTCTTATAGATGCTTAAGTCCAAATGGATAGAAATTATTTTTAAAAGAATTATTTTTAAAAGAAATTATTATTTTTACATTTGATACAATGTATTGCTATGAAGCAAACACTTTGTCTAGAACACGTTGTAGGCATGGATTCAAATAATGTCCGAAAGTTAAAATAGTCAAAATTTTCTATTTTTTTAATGCACCTTCTAGCTGAAATATTAATGTGGTAAACAGTATAAATAAATTTTTTGATAAAGATTCAAGAAGTGAATTTCATATTTTGTCATAAGTAATAGCTCACATTTTTTGTTGGACTTTGTAGATACTTTTCATTATTGTTATTAGATTTGTATTTTAATTTCTAGTTCTTAGCTACCTTAAGATTTGCTCACAGTAAATGCTTTTAGTTTTCTCGCTTATGTAGAATATTTTTTTATTTTAAAATTTAACAGAGTGTAAAGATGATAATTTCTAAAATTAAGAATGATGGAACAAATCAGCAAATATTACTTTTAACGGATCCTAAAATTAGGACAAATAATTTTAAATACATAACAAATATATCAAAAACTTATAGGAAGGAACGTAGAACGAATAAATTATATGTTTTATGATAGAATTAAGTACTTAAGACTTGAAACCTAAGATATACCTATTGCACAAGATTATTGTACTTTCACAATAAATAGATTTGAATATTGTTCGTTATTTGCAAATTCAATAATATGCGTAAGCCTATTCTTCATTCTAATAATGTTCCAGAAAAAACTAAACATGTATTTTTTAAAACAATGATTCAAACTAAACTATACAATTACAAACTTTCTAAACTATACAAAACAAGCTATCTAAAACAATATGTCAAAAAATGTCTAAAGATCAAAATAATTGTTTCCTGATTGCTAAAACTAAGAACATATATTAGTACAACAACTCAACTTATTGTTAAAAAAGACAAGATAGAAGCCTTGTGAAAAATCAAGTCAGAACCCAAACTAAAACTAGAGTCATCACTGAGGATAAATGTATTCCACCGATTAGCAGTTTAATTTTGATGTCAAAAAATCTTTCCAAATTTTGGCGATACTGATTGGTTTGTAGTTAAAATACAAGTAAATCCCAAAATGAAATAAAGGATTGTTATATAAATATTTTGAAATTACTTTGGAAACTATACAGCATTTAATGATGGAACCATTTATTTTTAAGTACCAGGTTTATAGGTTTTACCTCAACTCCTATCAAAGCAAAATATTACATATTTTCTTCTGCAATTGATAATTCATAAGAGATTCCAATAGATTCCTAGGAGATGCCAAAACATTCCTCAAAATCCTATTGGCTTGCTTCTTTTGTATACTAATATCAGATTTTACAAATATCTAAGTCGGTATATGAATACAATGTCTCAGAATTAATCAATTGAACATCTTATAATGCACATTTTAAGGATATCACTATGGTAACAAGACTTTCTTCTTCTGTTTACAAGCGGACATATTCATGATGGAAAGAATATTTTTCCGTACAACTATTAATATATTTTTAAGTTCAGATATAGTCTTTCGAAGAAAGTATCCATTTATCAAAGTCAGTTATTTTATATTTTTTTGTGGTTTACATAAAAAAGCAAATTTTGTTGCGTTACTTTTTTAATATAGAATGTTTTTCCAACCTTTTAATTTATTCAACTATATATAACAGTTAAAGAGTGTAATGTTTGAGAATTTTGTTGTTGTTATCAATCTAGGAATGTCCAACAAAGCTAGAGAATCTCCATAAATTCAAAAAATGTTTAAAAAAAGATCTAAAAACAATGAAAGACATTGTCCTTTTTTAAATCCAAGAAAACTGAAATAAGGGCCAGAGTCACCGGGAAAATCTAGCAAACCTAGACAATCTCCATAAATTCAAAAAAATGTTAAAATAAAAGGTCTGAAAACAATGAAAAACTTTGTCGTTTTTTAAATACAAGCAAACTGAAAAATGGGCCAGGATCACGGGGAATATCTAGCAAAGCTAGACAATCTCTATAAATTCAAAAATTGTTAAAAAAAAGGTCTAAAAATAATGAAGGACTTTGTCTTTTTTTAAATCCAAGCAAGCTGAAATATGAGCCAGGGTTACCAAGTAAACATCACTTAAATGGCATTCAGGAAGATCTTCTGTCCCTGTAGGAAAGTATGTGATCTGGCACCTGGGGCTTGAGGAGCTACCAGGCACGTCGGCAGGTGGTGAATAGCCGAAAGTCCTGTAGGAATGACAGGATAGCCTTGAATGTAGAATCAGAGGCCTTGAACCAGCTCCCATAAGCCCTGGTGTTATGCGACCCGTGCCTAGGGCTATTTGGCACCGCGGTAATGGTGTCTTAACGGAGCCTCTAGTTGCCTGACGAACTTCTAGAGTAATTTGCCTTGCCCAGTAACTCAGGCAATGCTGGGTGGACTGTCATATTACCTGAGCTTATTAACTGTTATTTTATGGCTGAAAAGACAAAGAAAATAACAAAACTTTGTGCATTTGCAGGTGAAACCTCTGAAGTAGACCTTGCTGAAAAAGACAAGGGAACCCAGAGGCAGCAATGAATCCATCACAGGAGGTAGAAATGACCTCCAAACTATCTTCTTCTGGTGAGAGTCAGGTAGTTATCACTAGCATGACTGACTCTCTGACCAGAATCAAGCTTAAAAAGAGATTTTCTGGTGCCCAGAAAAGGAAGCTGGTAAAGGAACGCAAAATCGCTGAGGGGACTTGGGTTGAAAAACCCAAGGCAACCAAAGGCGAAAAGCGTCCCGCCAACCGGATGGATCAGGACAAGACCGGAAAGGCTGCCAAGAGTGAATAACCTGGGGGATTTACCTACAGGGCGGCTCTCACGGCGATCAAGATGGCTGTGCTCATAGAGGGTCATCCGGAAAAACGGCTAACAGAGGAACAGGCCCTCGACCTGGAACTCTTGCTAACCAAGAAAATAGGAAGGAATGAGGAGAGTTTTGCCCCAACCTTCCTATTCTGTAAACTTAAGAATGGGGCACTCATTGTCAACTGTGCAGATCTGAGGAGCTCAAAGTGGCTGAAACAGAATGTCAGTGACATAAGCCCCTGGCAGGAGCAAAAACTCTTGGTGGGTGAGGCAAGGAAACTTGTCACAACCACCAAGATAATTGCAAAACTGCCAAAAATCTGTAGTAAACTGGAGCCTCAAGAGATCCTGAGAAAAATCGAGGCACAGAACGGTGGGGTCACTCC
Organism: Latrodectus hesperus; assembly: GCA_037975125.1. Taxonomy (NCBI): domain Eukaryota; kingdom Metazoa; phylum Arthropoda; class Arachnida; order Araneae; family Theridiidae; genus Latrodectus; species Latrodectus hesperus. Next base: position 36,740,907 of record CM075850.1, read on the forward strand.
AACGGAGTGGAACGTTCTTAACATCAAGAACGACCCATCTGGGCGGACCATCGTTCTTAGTGTGCCTGAACTAGATGCTGCCACACTTGGTGTAAGGGGATATAAGTTTCATATTGGACATCACCAAGTGCAGGCTAAAGTACTTGACAAACCTGCTCCTACTGATGGGGTGAAGGTAGTTCAAGCGAATCTCTACCACAGTAGAAGTGGTACCACTAACCTCAGTAAGAAGTTTCTTGCTGGGGATATACACCTGGCCCTGATTCAGGAACCCTGGCTGGTTAGGGGGAGAACCAGTGGCCTCAAAGGAACTAAAGGTAAGCTTATCTATTGTACCAATAACAACGCTAGAACCTGTATACTCTTACATAAAAACATTGAGGTTTTACCCCTGTCTGAATTTATCTTTAGGGACCTGACAGCTGTGAAAGTCAGACTCAACATAGAGGGTAGGGATAGAAAATTTGTTTTTGGCTCTGTGTACCTGCCCTATGAAGAGAAAGCTTCCCCTGACCATTCTCTGCACAAGCTCATGAACTTTTGCAGAGACAACAACTTACAGGTAGTCCTATGACTAGACTGTAATGGTCACCATGTTGTCTGGGGAAGTACGGACACAAATTAAAGAGGTGAGTGCCTTTTAGAATTCATTCTAAACTACGGGTTAGATATTCTAAATGAGGGCAACGAACCAACTTTCATTACTTCCAATCGATCTGAAGTAATTGACATTACTATAGCAACAACGCTAATTAGTAAAAATATCAAAAGTTGGAAAGTAGATGGCAGACCTTCTGGCTCAGATCATCAAAACATCCATTTTGAAATTCACTCTAATGTGTGTCTGTGTCGCATATTCAAAGACCCAGTTAGGACGGTCTGGAAGAAATTCCAGGAGGATTTAACTGAAAAGATACTAGAAGTTGTCCTCAAGGAGGTGTTCTGTCACCATTACTTTGGAACCTAGTTGTAAACAGCCTTATAAAACATGTAAATGATAGGAGCTATTATACGCAAGGAAATGCTGATGACATTGTCATCCTTATCCTTGGCAAAGATTTCGACATAACTTGTCATCTCATGCAGGATGCTCTATGTTATGTAGATTAATGGTGCATGGATAGGGACTTGATGGTTAATCCTCAGAAAACCTACTTTGTACCTTTTACACGCAAAAAGAAACGGAAGGGTTTCTTCATACCAAGACTTTTTGATGTTGAAATCAATGTGGCTTCAGAGGTGAATTATCTGGGCATTTATTTAGACCAGAAACTCACCTGGAATAAGCAAATTAATGATAAAATTAACAGAGCAAAGAAAAGCATTATGATTTGCCGGCCAATGCTTGGTAAAAACTGGAGTTTACATCCAAAACTGATGTTATGTATGTACACAGCTATTGTCAGGCCCATTCTCACATATGCCTGTGTGATCTGGTGGCGTAAGGTGGAACAGAAGATTGTGACTGACAGACTAGGAGGTCTACAAAGACTAGTCTGTCTCTGCATCACAGGAGCAATGTCCACCGCGCAAAGCAGAGCATGCAGAGCATTGGAAGTTATGTTGGATCTGACTCCTTTAGACATCTTCACCTGCAGCACTGCCAGAATGACTGCATACAGAATGAAGCTACAAAACCAATGGTACGACCAACCTGTTGCAAAAGGGCATAGGGGTATTACCAGGAAAATTCAAGATCCTACTTTCCTGATGTCCTCGGACATCATGGAAAAATCATACATGTTTGATAGGACATTTGAAATAGTTTTTCCAATTAGAGACGAATGGGTCAACAACATATTTGAAATTAAAACAGATCTAATCTGGTACACAGATGGATTACTGAAAAACAATTTCTCAGAACTGGGAGTATGTGACGTGTCACCAAGAACCAGCCTGTCTGTAAGCCTGGGGCGACACGCTACGGTTTTCTAGGCAGAAGTTTTGGCCATTATCCACTGTCTGCGACTAAATAGGAAGAAGGGCTACCACGGTAAGCAGATTCTCATTTTTAGTAACAGTCAAGCCGCTTTAAAAGCGCTTAATTCTTCCGAAATCAAATCTAAAATGATTTTGGAATGTAGAAACCTTCTTACAGAACTGGCAACTAGAAACAAGGTGATCCTTGTATGGGTGCCAGGGCACAAAGGTATCGAAGGTAATGAAACGGCTAATGAGCTTGCTAAATAAGGATCGTCTTTTGTTCCCATTAGTGCAGAACCTTTTTGTGGGATCAATTTGAAGACCGCAAAAACCAATATTCTTAGATGGGAAAAACGGAAGATGTGTGAAGCTTGGCTCAACATTCCTCGTCAAACCCACGCTAAAAGTATGATCTGTGGATCATCAGCGAGGATTGCCTCTGAAATTCTTAGATGCTCTAGGCAGAAGATACGTTTAATCGTAGGCTCCATAACTGGCCACTACTATTTCAGAAAACACCTCCATAAAATGAGACTGTTTCAGCAAGACCCTATCTGCAGGAAATGTCATACGCAAGAGGAAACGATCAAGCATATCATTTACAAATGCGAGGCTCTTGCCCTCCCTAGATTAAACTTCTTTAGGCATTATCCATACTAGAGAGTTACACCTAGACTCCATTAAAGGGTTATCGGACTTTATTAATAAAGTGTGTGACCCTAGTAACTGAAACTAGGAAACATTGAGTTTGGAGTTAATGGTACAAAATGCTGATTAAAGCAGAGGGGCCAATGACATACAAACCCAACCTTAAGAAGAAGAAGAAGTAGTGGTCTGGCATGGCTTCTCATGGAGCGGGAGAAGTCTGCTTGATATATTCAAGATGAAAGCCGAAAAGACATGTGCGGACACCTTCCACATGTTATTGTGAGAAATCCTTCTAAGTCTGTTTAATTCCAGCTTCCTAAGAGAGGAAATCTCGCTATTTGGGAGAGCCCCTAAAATTTACTTCCTCCTCAACATTAGTCCTGCTCACATAATCAGTTCAATTATTTCCGTCTACCCCAACATGAGATGGGATCCATTGAAAATGGATACAGTGATCAGAAGAAAGCTGGACGAGAAGATATAAAATGTCCAGGCTTGCCGTATTCCCGATAGCAGTCCTGATAGATAAATGTTGCATGGAAGCACGGCTACCTATCAGAATCCATACCTTATGCAGTTGTCTCTGCATTTAATACGCGTACTCTAAGCCCCTCTTGAGAACAATAAACTCTGATCTAAAAAACGAACAAAAGTAGGTTTTCGAAAATTCGATTATTTTAAATACCACAGAGTCAATACCTGTAGTAATGTTTACTCTACTGCCAGAAATTCCCTCATCATTTCTGCTACCATCAGCATTGAAAATTTTAAAATGTAAAAACGCTTTTAAAAAACAAATAATGAATTATCTTTATTAAAATAGGAACAAAATTTAACTGCTCAAGCAATAATTGGCAAATTAAAATGTTTGGCAAAGCTCAATATTGAAGAAATTTACAAGTCAAGGTTTTTTCTCTTTAATTTAAAACACTAATAAAGATAATAATGTAAAGAAAGATTTTCACAGAATTATATAAAACACTGATCTAAGAAGTCCATTTATAAGCCTTTAATATATATATATATATATATATATATATATATATATATATATATATATATATATATATATATATATATATATATATATATATATATATATATATATATATATATATATATATATATATATATATATATATATATATATATATATATATATATATATATATATATATATTACTTGAGCCTATATAATCTTTTATTCTAATTATTTTATAGAATTTTCTTCAGTGTGTTACTTGTAATGTGGACTTACATTTTAATTTGGATGGAAAAAATAATGAGAATAGAAAAGAATCCTGCAAACAATTATAGAAGAAAAATGAATTCATTAAAGAATGTTACAGAAGCGATGTCAGATAAGGAAGAAAACTTGAATAGTCTATGCCTTGAAAATCATTATTTTAGGGTACAGTGTTATCTTAAGGTACCGTCTTAAATTGCTTGGGGGGAATTATATATAAAGAGAACTCTTATTGTAAGTATAAATGGCTTAATGGTTTTAATCTTATTCTTATTTAAAAAATGTAATTGCACAAATCTTAAATCATTTCTTTGATTCTGCGTAGTTTGATAACAAGATGAAAATCTTTCTGTAAAACAGAACAAAAGGCAATTTTAGGGTATATTATTTTTCTTGGTAATTACAATGGGTTTATGATTTGATGTAACAATTTTAATGCGTTTTAATCTCTTCTGTGAAAAAGTATTTTTACAGAATAAGAATTTTATAGAATAAATAGAATAATAAAAGTAAAGAAAAAAATTCGTATCATTTTGTAGTTTTTCCTTGTGTGCTTTTGAGTAATGTATTATGTAAATTATTTACAATAGCTCATTCTATAGTTTTAGCAGGATGAATGCACGGATATAAATGAATATTTTATTAAAAAAGTTCATTCTTTTGTCATAAAAAATTACTATTAAGATCATTTAGAATATTCTCAAGCTTTGGTAAATTGCTTACAAAGGAAGCACTGTTTCATATTAGAATGTTACAAGTTTTTTTAAAAAGGTTGCACACATTAAACAATAATAGCTTAAGTGGAAAAAAGTATCTTTTTGTATCATTTTTTCAAGCAAAATTGGAATGAAAAACTCATATGTTAAGGGACAACTGTTGTGGATGAAATGTTCGAATCTCCCGAGAACCAATAAATTTATTTATCGCTTTTATCCCTTAAGGAATAAACCTATTTTGCAAATCCAACTAAATGAGCTGTATATAAAAAATGCAAATAAATTAGCATCAGTTCTTATTTTTTCTTTGTCAACAAAAAGCATCTCCAGAGTTCCAGAAGAATCTTTTTCTTTGAAAGCATTTCCTTGTTGAAGTCAATCCGGAATTTAGTTTGCTTAAAAAAAGTATATTCGAAAGTTGAGACTAAAATATTCTATTTTAAAAAAATATCGACAAAAAATTTAGGACAATGGTAATAGAAAATATTTCTTTTTATGGGAAGAATTTTGTTTCCAACTCTTACCTCTCGGTGGTACTTTTTTTCTTGCGAAAATATTTTCCGATGCTTTTAGTGGTCTCCTAAGAAAAGGAGTACTTTGTTTTGCTTTTTAGATGAATTTTCTTATCTTGGAACACATTGTGGGAAAACAATTTCAATTTGTGCCAAGAATATATTTAGAATTTGTTGCGACATAAACACTATTATTCGCGTAAAGTTAACTTATTTGTTAAAGAACAAATTCGGGTATTAAATGACACATTAAGAGCAATTTGACGTAATTTTACAATAGGAATATATTTTTAAATAAGGTGCTTTTTTTAAAATTGTGATTCATTAATGAAAACTTGCTACATTGTTTACCTTATGCTATTAACAACACCTTTGTTTAGTCTATTAATTTTGTAAAAATTGTTTATTTACCTTTAAAAATTTTTAAAGTCAAATATGCTGCATTGTTGCTATTAAATGTTCAGGAGAATTTTGTATAATAAAATATTATCTGCTATAATTTTATATTTAAAATTGTTAAATAATACTGGAAAATATATTTATGTTTTGTTAATTATTACCAATTTACTTAATTTAATTTTGCTTTTGCGATGAGTGTAATGCAATTGTTGTTCTGAAATATAGGGAATATTACATACACAAAATAAGTCTCACATTTATGAATATATTAGTCGTAAAATTTGATAAACAATCAAACAATATGTTTTTATAAATTTTAATCACTTCAGTAATAACAGAAAAAATACAATGATCAAAAGATTGATTTTTGCTTGTAAAAATAAAACGAATTTAAGCATAAAAAGATAAAAAAAAAATTGAATAGACTTTGTCAATTTTAATTAACCGTAAATTTTGGATGTTTCGTCTTGTCTTTTTTATTTTGCTTTTCCTTCTGTTCTATTTGCAATGCATTCCATTTTGAAACAAATATCGCTAAAGATATGAAAATTTGAAAACTAATTATTTAGAACGACAGATGATTTTCATGAATTTGAAAACTTTTACAAACAGAAAAAATTATGATTAAAAAATATTTATTTATTACTGGTAGAAATCAAGAATGGATTTATTATCATCCCCAATGACATTCACACATTCGATGGTAAACTTCACCTTGCTTGCTGTCATTTGAAGAATACGATTTGAAGGCAGGCAGCAAATTCATCGAGAAGGCGGATTTAGGGCGCAGTCTCAATACGATGGAATGTAAATGACATTATCTGACGTCATGGATATTTTAAACCAATGAAAATTGTAAAAAAGTGGCGTAATCATGATCTTATTTGGGGCGAAAGGATTAACCACTTTATGGTTGACAAAAACGATTTTATGTTAGTATAAAATTAAAAAGATAAATTTTTATATTCAATGAGGAATTGTGGAATGTTTAAGTATCTAATAATATCTTTCAACCTCTTTTTTAATAAAATTTTTTATTAATTTCTAATAAAAAACTAATTTCTAATCTTGTAAACAAACTTAATAAATCAATAAATTTCAAAATCTTCTCATCTAATTAGGTGTCGATTCATTGCTTAAAATTTCCTACATTTCTTAGAAAACTTGATTCTTCTTTGTTTTTTTGTAAAAGTACGGATTTTTTACTAGTTTACTCAGGAATTTCATAGCCTAAGTTTTTTCCTTAAAGGCCAAGGTATTTCTTATTTCTGTCTAATTGGTTTTATGATTAAAAGCATGGTAAACTTCAATTTATTTGGCGTTGCTGCATACATAACCACATCAAATAGAACAGAGTTTTTATTTATAGTTTCACTAGTCAAATTCTGAAATTCAAATACTTTTGCAATGAAGAGTTTAGTGATAGCAATAAAATATTCTAAATCTAAACAGCTGCAAAAAGGGGTAAATCTTTATAGAAAAACTTTATATTTAAGATCTATAATTACTGATCGTCACACATATGTTATAATTAGCCAGAGGTAAAATATAGGACATATAAAAATAAATGTGATACAGCTCATAAATTTCAACTTCATTCTCGTGATTCTTAATAAATTTGTTGTGTGTCATATTGAAAATCCTCAAAACCAAAATGTTCAAAGTTTTTGAATGAACGTAAGAATGATTTGAGAAATACTTTGAATGTGAGTTGTACCAGTAATAATTACATCAGTTAAATGTGTTTAATTGAAGTTCAGAATCAAAACATACACACAAGATTCATAAAATCATTTATAACACTAGTTTATTTGCTGAACTAAGTAAAAAAAGAGAAAAACATTGAATTCTGAATTATCATTTGAAAATTTAAGGCTCTCTCTCCTTTTTTGATAAAGTCTAATTATTTGTATGAATGCTTGATCTAAATCCTCTTTATTATGATTATTATCCTTTTAAAATAAAAATGTTAAACGTCTTATTCAATTTCAGGTGAAGTGCCACAATTCAAATTCATGATGCTGCAGTTGGAATAGTGTCATATATCCATCTAAATGTAATAGAACTTTTTAAAGAATAAAACAGTTTAATCCTGTTGTATTTCGGTAAACCTTTATTAAAAATGCGCATTAATATATTATTAAAACAGAAAACTATAACTTAGATACTGATGGTAAAAGACATAAGCTCACATTCTGTTTGCTGTTACTCTTCTCTTTTTTTCTCACTATCTTAAGCTTTAATCAACGAATTATCTCTCATTACAAATTCCTAGTTTTCCCCTTTTAACTTTTACCGCAACGTTGTTGGTAGATTCCAGGCAGTAGAAATTCTTTAGGGTGGTGAATATAATCTGCAAAAATATAAAAAAGTAAAATCGTGAAAATGTTGGAATGCAAAGTGGGTGTTAAAGGGACAGCATTTTCAAGAAAGGAAGATTTTAGGCACATTCGAACTCATACTAGAATATAGGGAGGTGGACATCATGTTTCTGTTTTTTAGGCTATCCAGTCTGGCAAGCGTTGGAAATTCTTCTCAATTTCCTAATTTTCCACAAGTAAAATCCCTATCTATATGGATTATTATCCATGAAAAGTCCTTTTAGAAGATAATAATATACGGTAGATGTTAATAAGTCGCACTAAAGCATCAGTTAATTACGCAATTCACTACTCGTTGACAAATTCTTAAAAATAAGGAAATCCAGTTTTTTAATTCAAAATTGATTTCTCTTTTATAAATTCATCTAAATATTTGAGTTCCGAAATATGCTAGTTAGAATAAAAATAAAAATAATCATTTTAGTTGCAATATAATAATTTTGTGGGTTGTATTATTTATCAGAAAAAAATAAATAAAATGGAGAAATATTGTATGAATTGCTACTATTATAATTTATTTTATTTTCTACATGTAATGAAATTAATGAAGGGATTAATGAAAGGAAGTTGATGAAAATAAGTTTTTCATCATTGGAGAGAAAGATTTCAAGGAAGAAGTTGGGGATAGTAAAATTCATGGTGCATAAAAACAGATGTATAATAATAGGTTGTATAAGTTATACAAAGATATTAGTATATTCACATAAGCAAAAAATTGCCTGAAGTTCCATTAGATTTTCTAATAGTCCTTTCATTTCGAACACAAATTATTCAACTAAAATGTTACAAAAAATTAGAGTTAAATAATTTGCATTATTTTTTAATTACACTGATGAAAAAATTAATTTAGGAATTCAAAATTAACGAGTTTTAGGGGCAGAAAAACAAAAGGGATACATGGATTGAGAAAATGTTTTTCTCACAGTGACTAAATAAATCAATTACAAATGAAAGAAAAGATATTTAAAAAATGGCACAAATAAAAAACCTTATATGTAAATTTAACATTCAGTCATAGAAAAATGAAATAACTAAATAAAAAGGTACAAAAACACGTTTTCCAAAAAGTAATAACATATAATAATAAACAAACGAAAATGTAAAACGTTACATATAAAGTAGGTCTTCCTCGAAAAATATGTTAAGATCATTACATTTGGTTAAAAATATGCTAAAATATCTCAATTAAATTGATCATATTCAAATGAGCGTAATAAGTTAGGGGAATAACATACTGAGCTAGACAATAAGGAAAACATTCCAATTCAAATTTTATAAAGTAGAACTGAATAATAATGAAGATCTAAATTACGAAAGAATGAATTATTCATAAAAGATTTTCTTTTGACTAAAAGTGAAAAAAATGAAATGCCAATTGAGATGAGAAATATAAATCAGTGTTTTAAGAGTAAATGACTTTAAGTGGTTGAATTTTTAAAGAATCAAATGAGTGAACTTTTAATAAAAACGAATGGAAATAAATCGCCAATTACTACCGAAATATTAAAATGATTGAAAAGAAGAGTAATGTAGAAAAATGAAGGAATATGAAAGTAGTAATTATATAATTAGTTAACAGAGTAAAATGCTTAACAGAAAATTTAAATTAAAATGAAACTTCCTTACTTCTCTTACTGAAATTAAAATGAAACTTAAATTGGAAATAATTTTATTTTCAGAAATTTCATTTCAATAAACTAAAAAGAAAATTTAAATAATTTGTAGTTTTAAATATGTTTCTAGTAAGTAGTTTAAATTTGTATTCATATGTTAATAAATGTAACAAATGATATTCAAGAAGGTATTTTTAATAAAATTGAAAGATTCGTAATTATGGGTTTGAATAACGTTAAACATATCTGTTTATGTATAATATACATAAATTAAAAATAAAAGCACTCTTACACACATACTGTTGTTAATAATAATTCTAAATAATTGTATGATAAGTATTACTAATAGAAATAAAATATAAACTGTTTTAAAATTATTAAAAAGAGACTGTCAATATAATGTCACTTAAAAGACTTTCAATATGAAATAATATTTTAAATAATGATATTTCTTATTTAGTAGGATTCATTACAAAAATATACAAATGATTGAAATCAATTATTGTAAAAAAAAGCACTAAAAATGGATCAGTATATAAAATTCATCACATTCTAATAGAAATAAATCTTGTTTCATGAATAAAATTTTGACCTAAGCATTTTATCATCATACAAACAAAATAAAACATATAAAAGAGGACATATTTTTCATGTTTCCAAATAACAAATTAAGTTTTGAATCAATTTGAAAAAGCAATTGCTACAGATATAAAAGATCAAGAATAGGGTTAAAACGATGAAAATAAATGGGCAGAAAAATGAATCTGACTTTAAACGGATGGGAGAGTTACGATATCCAAAAGAGAGGGAAGAATAGTCAATTTAAATTGGATTTTTCTTACGTCCATTTATCAAAGATGGAAAAATAACAAAGATATATAAGATACCATTCTTATCTAGGTGGAAAATTAATGGACCTGGACATCGTTTAGCTTCTTATTCGTTGCCTGATTTCCGTATATTTTTTATGAATCACTTAAATTTGAAGCTTAAGTAAAAGGCTTTTTTCTTCATAATCTTGTCTAAAGATTTAAATTTTTAAGTTTGCATCGTAAGGACTGAAATATCTGAAACGCATAAAAGGTTGCAATTTATGCAACTTTCGATGCTGCATAAGAAAATCACAAGAAATTAATGACTGAAGAAATGAAGAAGAATAGAAGCTATTGTGTTCTTTGTTGTATACAAGGCTTTTTTTATGTCATGGTGACTACTTAATTTGTTATTTGTCAAAATTTAAAAAGATATAAAAATGTATTTGAGATTAAATAAAAGACATATTTTTGAGTTTGATATAAATCAATTTAACTAAGAACATTTATTAATGCTAAGAACATGTATATTCAAATATAATACTAAAAAGTGCCCTTTTTTAAAATAGTATGAACAAGTACCTAATTAAAAATTTACTGTTTAAAATTTTAAAAATTAAAGGTATTTAGATTATTTTTTAAAATTGATATTCCTTTCTTGTAATTTAATCGAGTTGTTGCTGCCTTCCTACAAAGTAGATTTATACATCCAGTGTTTTCGAATTCCTAATTTAGTACCATTTTCTGTATTATTTCATATTACTATTTTAATTATTCATTTAAAAAATACTTTTGGTACTTCCATTAAGTTTGTTTTTCTGCTAGGTATTACGGTGTATCGTTATTCTGAATGCTCTATTATTGCTCATGAAATTAGAATTTTGATATTTTGCTCTGATCTTGTGTTACTGTATTACTATTATTGAATTTGATATTATATTTTATCACTTTTTATTTATTGTATATTGTATTTTTTATTATAATCAACAAAACTCTGGCTATATTTATTTACGTTTGATTATCTACATGCTTTAAGTTTTAATCCATCAGATTATATTACAATGATATATTTTATAAATATTTAAACTAATACCTTGTGTTACTTTTTCTGCAAAAATATTTAATAGTTGTAGTTATCATTTAAACTTTTTTACTGTTAGCCTTATTGTGCGTTTTGGGAATAGAATTCCTACTCTCATATACATAAACATTTTATCGGGATAAGCAGTTGTAATTTGAGAACGAGGAGAAAAAAAAGAGTTCAGATTAAAACATTTGTAAAAAATTCCTAAGAAAAGAACTAAGTTCCTCATGTATAATTTTTTTAAATAAAAATTTCAAAAATATTAATTAATTTAAATTTTGCCAACACTGATTGAAATAAGTCTTCATTTGAAAATTATATCTTCTTTTTTACTAATAATTAAATTTTATGATAATTAATAAGATTAAATATACAAAAAACTGACATCTTTACTTATATCAAAAATATTGTTATTATATTTTGTAAATTAAACAAAACTTATTTATTTAATGAGGTGTGTCACACAAGTGGATTCGAAATTACGTTATCATCTCTTAGAATTTCTTGTGATTAAAGTCTATACTGCTATATATATATTAAAACACTCTGAAGCTAATCTTGACAAACTTGAACGCGTACAACTTAGCGCTGCAAGAATAATCTCCGGTCTTCGTAACAGCTGCCCTAGGGATATTGTGCTTTTCGAGAGTGACTTACCACCTCTTTCTTGAGAAGAGGCTATTGTCTCTCAAAATATTTTAATAAGCTACTTAGCTACTATGATCATCACAGAACTTCTGCTTACCTTCACTCTTGGCACAATAATAGGCGCCTAAAGAGACACAGTCCTTTCTCCTTGGCAAATGAGATGCAGTTGCTTACTGCCGATGTGGAACCTCATTCCTTGAAACGCGTCCCCTATTATATGTTGGATACTGATCGAGTTCGCTTTCGGACTGGGCTTCTATCTAAGGTGTGTAAAGGTACAGACGTCCCAGAACTGACTTGGCAGATAGTCCTGGAGATGATACATAACATTCCAGTCTCAGATTTAAGAGTGTATTCTGATGGCAGTAGGGGCGACGGAGGTATTTCTGGTAGTGGAATACATATTATGACACCAAATAATATAATAGACATAAAGATTAAGAATGCCGACAACTGCTCTGTGTTCAGGTTGGAACTCATTGCTATTTATAAGGGATTAAATTTTATTGACATGACTACTGAACTCGATTTTCATGACTTTTGGATTTTAACGGATAGCCGTGCCTCTATACAGCACTTCTCTCGTTGGACGTCTGTTGGGGATAAGATAAGCCTGAAAATCCTGGAACTTGTCAGTCGACTTTCTTCAGGACACACTATCTACTTCCAATGGGTTCCTTCCCATGTTGGTTTGGAGGGGAATGAAATTGCTGATACCTTGGCCAAATCTGCCTCTGCGGCTGCCTTGCATAATAATACTTGTCTAACTTTTTCTGAAATCTCCTCAATAAAGAAAATGGAAACCAATGACCTTTGGAGAACCCCTCCAGTTCACACTTGGTACTTTGGAGTGCGACCACGTTGGACTCACAGTCTAAATATTTCTAGGAAGCAGCAGACGGCTTTATCTCGCTTTTTGAGTGGTCACATTAGTTCCCTCACCTTCCAGCAGGGTCGGAAACTCTTTACTGAGTGTCACTGGTGTAAGGCCACACAGGCTTCCCCCAATCATATTCTCGAGTGCCTAAATTTTACTGCTCGTGAGATTTTGAAGGACCCTTTACTGTTTTTGGACTTTTTGGAGATTTTTGGTTTTATGGAGTTGGTGTAGTAGAGCTACACCAACTGGGATTAGAAACAACAACAACATATATTAAAACAGACTATATTATATATATGAAAACAGACTATGTTATATATATATGAAAACAGACTATATTATATATATATAAACAGAGAATGTTTGCATAGTAATAGAAATATTTTTTATTTTGATTCATTTCTCAATCTGCAATAATGTACATTTTTTTCCAGTTCTCATTGTATATTCAAAGTATTAATATCTTCTGATAGATGAAGCTCAATGATTTGCAACTGAAAATTTAAAAAATGATTTTATTTTCGTGGTGCCTTTAACAATAATGCAAACTGGATTAAATAAAGTGTAAAATAGATGAAGTAAACATAAATGAATACAATTTTGTTTCCATTAAAGTGTGTATTTTGAACTATTGTGCATTATTCTTATAAAATTGTAATTACTTTATGTATTCTTCTGATAATATAAGCATACAATAATAAATTGAAGAATTCTTTACGTAATGTTATGATAAATGCTTCCATACATTAAGAAAGAAAGAGTTTCTATTTATTTACTTCGAATTTGAGTTTTGAGAAAATATTAATGAAAATAAAGTACCAAAACTTTTCTGAAAAATTTATTCTATCATACTTTTGTATTCAATTTTCATAATTAAATTTTATTAGTCTGTCTCTCTCTTATGTCTTAAATTTATGTCTTTCTCTCTCTCTCTCTCTCTATATATATATATATATATATATATATATATATATATATATATATATATATATATATATATATATATATATATATATATATATATATATATATATATATATATATATATATATATATATATATATATATATCCCAAATATCCCTATATATGGCTATATCATATATATAATATTTATGATTTATATGTATATTTGATGAGTATCTTTATAAATATATATGTATGAGGTATACGTATCTATATATATGAAATACTATATGATATATATGTACTTTATATATACATTTACTTTCGGGATATATCATATATAAATACTGATATATATATATAGGTATATATATGTATACTATATATATATATCTATATATATATATATATATATATATATATATATATATATATATATATATATATATATATAGTTAATAGTATATTTTATAAAATACAATGAATACAAGGAAACAAAATACCATAAAAATGCCAAATGGAGAATAGTACATTGAAAATATTAAATGGAAAACAATACATTGAAAATACCAAATGAAAAGAATTACACATTGAAAATACTTGAAAGAAATTTCAAAGAAAATAGCAAAGAAAGATAGATAAAAATGGAATAAAGTACCAATATGGCCAGCTTCGTCAGGGGGTGTTGACCACATAGGTACAAATTATGGCTTTTCTGCAATGGCCCAAGACATAGTCTTAAAGAAGCCAGTACACTCCAAAGCCATACCAAAAATTCAAACCAAAGAATCAAGCCAGAATAAAAGAAGTCTATATCTAACTTTGCATTATATATATATATATATATATATATATATATATATATATATATATATATATATATATATATATATATATATATATATATATATATATATATACACAGTGGTGGCCAAAATTGTAAACACTTAGAAATTTTTATGATTTTCAACTTTATATGCTTATAGAAAATGTTACGTTTCGCAAAATGCAAACTTGTATACATCATTTTAAAGAAAATTTATTACTGAATTCAATACAAAACACAAAATTCAATTAATTGCAATACAAAAAAGTTATATGTACTTTACTATAAATAAAAAACTTAGTTATGAAGTGGTTTGTAATGTCTAGCTTTCCTGGCCAATCACTGTTCTTGTTCTGAGAACCAATCAAATGTTAGTAACTGCCAGTAGAAGCTGACATCATGTTTACACTGAAACAATTCATTATTTTGCTTTGTTCTGTAGAAGAAGGACCTGTTTCTTATACACAGCAATTACAAGTAGGAATTTTTGTAAAAATTTTTAATATTTAGTCAAGAAGCAATAACATTAAATAAAAGAGTAGATTGGACACCTAGAAAGAGATGTAATATTATTGTGTTACGAGAAAGTGGTCTTTCCTATGCTGAAATTGCAAGACAGGTGGGTGGTTCAGTGACTACATCTGGAGTCTCAAAGTTTTGTTTACGATATCAGGAGACAAATTCAATAAAAAACAAAGAAGGAAAGGGCCGAAAAAGGTGCACCACATCTATTAATGACAGAAGAGTAAAAAGACTATGTCTCCAAGATAGAAAAATGTCATCAGCGTCCATCAGAGGTGATCTGAATGATGCTGGTGTTTCTGTCAGTTCAAGAACAATCAGGAGAAGATTAACAGATGTTGGACTGAGAGGTAGAATTCCATGTAAAAAAACCTTATCTTAATTTTCAGCAACGAAAAAAAGAAGATTACAGTGGGCAAAGGAACACATTAATTGGACAGATGATCAGTGGTCACAAGTTATATGGAGTGATGAAACTAAGCTATCGTTATTCAGAAGTGATGGGCGAAAATATGTAAGGTGTAGAATAGGAGAAGAGCTACATCCTGACTGCATTCAAGCAACTGTAAGGAACCCAGTTAGTGTTATGATTTGGTCATGCATGTTAGCAGATGGTATTGGTCACCTTCATGTCATCGATGTGACACTCAATGCCAGAAAATACATTGACACTATTCTAGAACCAAAACTTTTACCTTCCATCAGAGATCTCTTTCCCAACAATGCTTCGTTTATTTTTCAGCAGGATTCTGCTCCTTGCGACACGGCCAAAATATCGAAAGAGTGGTATTGTACAAAGAGCATTAAATTGTTGTCATAGCCAGGAAACAGTTCTGACTTCAATCCTATCGAAAATTTGTGGCACTGTTTGAAAACTCTTGTCTGAATGAGGCGCGCATCAAATAAAAGGGAGACTAATTGAAGCTATAATTGTTTCCTGGCATCATGTAATAACGAAAGAAGAGCCTAAAACTCTTGTCATCTCAATGAAACGTCGATGTGAAGCTGTAATCAAAAATAAAGGGTACTCTATTAAGTACTGATAACTTACTACAATCATCACTATCTAATGTATTATCGATAACTATTATCGTTTAACTTTTTTGTATTGCAAATAATTGAATTTTGTGTTTTGTATTTAATTCAGTAATAAATTCTCTTTAAAATGATATATACAAGTTTGCATTTTGTGAAATATAGCACTTTCTATAAGCATACAAATTTCAAAAACAAAAGTTTCCAAAAGTGTCCACAATTTTGGCCACCACTGTATGTATGTATATGATATATGTATATATATGTATATGTATATATATATATATATATATATATATATATATATATATATATATATATATATATATATATATATATATATATATATATATATATATATATATATTTGTGAGTAAAGAATGAAATTAAATTTTTAGATTTTCCTGTTCGCAAAAAATGCTTATTCTATTGAAAATATGTGTGTAATAACAAATGATTGCGAAATATTGAAGCTAAACATTTCAAGGAAAGAAATTCAAATGTAACTATGCTGAAAATTAAAATCATTCATAATGTGGATTCTTCACAAACATAATCAGGTTACTGGGAAGCTACGAATAATACGAACATCCATATTCAAAGAGAGTCTGTTGGATTGTGTAATCTGAAATCTCTCTACTGATTTATCTGCTCTTGTCGTTACCACAAGAAACCTTTAATCAATTGTCTATAGAGTACTATAAGAGGAAGCTTTGTCTTCGTTTCATCTTATGATTTCAGTTACTGCAGTCGGATGATCCTCTATGCGGTGTCGCGTTTGCATAATTGCTTCTACACCGATGTGCAACCGATACGCAATTTTTCAATCCCGTTATGTTTTGTGATAAAACGACATTTTCACATGAATATGTGGTTAATAGACACAATCCACAAATTTCATTCTTAAAAAATCCTCAAATAATCTAACCACGATACGCATAGCAACGTTTTATGATACATTTTTGAACGTGTATCATGGGAAAAAGTTTTGTCGATCCATACAATTTATTGCTACCACTGGGCACTCACAAAGATAACTCCTTTCACGTGGGGGTACTTTAAGCAATATTTGATGATGTTGCTGAAAACATTAGGCTTGTAATTTAGCATATAGGAAGAAATCGACTTCAAATTTATG
The DNA here is from genome assembly GCA_037975125.1 of Latrodectus hesperus. Classification (NCBI taxonomy): domain Eukaryota; kingdom Metazoa; phylum Arthropoda; class Arachnida; order Araneae; family Theridiidae; genus Latrodectus; species Latrodectus hesperus. The sequence goes on from CM075850.1 coordinate 36,758,194, forward strand.
GAAAGTGTATACGTTACCATTAGATATGGTAATCTGAAATCGATTAAAATTAAGTGGCGGTCCTACCGCTTGATCTTCAAGATTGCCTGGTTTATTTTCTCTGGGATACTCTGAAGAGCATTGTGTATGTAACGACTGCTAATTTCAAAATGTGGTCCTGGTAGAGCTAATCTTTATTGCGGCTGTTACAATCAATGAAATGACAAATTTTTTCGAAAATATTCCCTAATCTATGTCATGCATTCAAGCCAAATTGAATAATTTCGGATATTTCCTGTTATTTTTGTACAGTTATTGGTGAGTAATAAAGAGTTTTACAAGACACTATTTGCTGTGGCATTATTGTGCCGTCATATCTCCTTATCATAAAAGGCTGATGTTTCAGTCTATGTTTTCCTATAATTATGATTTCTTCTATTCAAGTTTGTACAAGAAATGTTGGTATACTCTATATATTTAGTTTAATTAAAATCTAAATAAATTTATTTGCAAATGAAATAAAATATGCAACGCAAACAAAAATCATTTAACTAATAAGAACTGCTTAAATTTTTACTATTTGTTCAAGTAATAAATCAACTTACAAATTACAGCAACAAGCATTTATAGCTTATTTATAATCAAGTTGTCGATCTAATATGAAATACTTCATCTTAGATCCGAATGTTGTGAGATCAGTGTCAGCCAGTACTATAAAATAAATTTTGTTGATCAATTTCTTTCTTATATTCAACGCTTTATAAAATTTTCTTGCTGGTAGTTCATAAAAATAAATTAATGATATTTGATAAAGTCGCGTTTTAATAAAATTTTAGCTAAACGTTTTAAACCCGTTTCTGGGACAACTTTTTGTCAACGATTTTTGCTTATAAAAGACCTAAAAAACAATGATGTATAAGGGCTCAACTGATGTTTAAGAATAACGTTTCTCAACCTACAAAATGTGGTGTTCAGAAATGTTTAAAACCATTTTTTAGTTATTCAAATAATTTTTAATATTTCAAATAACTTAAAATTTGTAAATGATCTCACTTTTGTGACAGTCTATTTTCAATTATGTTAATTATATATAATAAAGAAAAATTAGTTTATAATTGTATTTATGTATGAAAAAATAACTAAACAACTGCATATCAAAATTCATCAAAAATGTAAGGTCTTTGAAAATATATTTAATATAAATAACTTTAAGTAATTCAACTATTTCTTTAAATCAATCATTTCCAAATTAGCAATTGAAAATGTTCTCGATTATTGTTGCTTTCGAGAAAGAGTATAAATACGAATATCGATATTTAACTATGTTTATTCCATAATTCGATTTTATTTCACTGCGACATTCCAAAATTAGAGAGCCTTTTTAAGCTACTGCATTGCCAATTGAAATCCCATTAACTGAAACTATCGATTGAAATCCCATTTAATCCACATGACCATAAATGTTTAAATTATCTAAATTTATCGATCGGCTTACTAAGTGGCTTTCATTCTTTAGTTCCTTTTCTCTTAAAGTTAAAAACAGGAAGGAGACTAAACAGTGTAACAGCTGGTCTTGATATAGTCTCAGTACTTTTGCTTCATTATCAAGAATAATTGCATTTTTCCTTAGGTAAAGAGTTTTTAAATTGGTGGAATTTTCAATGTTTTTGAAATTTGTAAAAGAAATATTGTGTTTTTTTTCTTCTTAAAAACAGCCCTTTTATATCCCTTTTCCTGAGGTTTTATTAATTATTTGCTTAAAAATATCAAGCAAAGTTTATGCAAATCGAATTTTTTAAAATCCAAGTTTCTAATGTAATTATTAACGAAATATTTGACTACATAGTAATGTGACTTTTGCAAAGATTCTTATAAAAATAGCTTTTATTGTCACTAAGAGTTTTTTTTATAAAAAAGGGATTTAAAAATCGTAATCATAGTAGTAATTAAAATATTTTGGTTTCAATATTCAAAAGTGAAGAACAATTCGTAATCAAATAACAATAAATAAACCACTGCCGAAAGTTTTCACAGCTTTTCAAAGTTATTTTTAAAATAATGTAGTCATTTTACTCTTAAATTATGCTTATATCTTAAAATGTTTTTTTTAGCAATTTTAAATATTTCAATGGTATTTATACCTTGCATTATAAATAAGTAGTTATATAGCTTTAGTTTTCTAAAAAAGATTTTGAATTTATTCCTTTTTGCTGACAAGTATTAAACAAAACATTTAGTGCTATCGAGTAAATATACAAATTTTATTACATTTTTTTTTATATTCTTCATAGAAACTAAGCTACTTTTGTTGAAAAAATAAAATTCATCCAACTAAAATACCTTACTTGAAAAACTATTTGTAGATACTTGTAACCAAAATTTGTATTACACTCTCTTTCCGTTTCAGCAAATGACACCGTTCTTGAAATGCAAATGAGAATTTTCCGATTTACCTTTTCATATAATTTTTATTTCCCATTTTTCTTTTTCATATTCTTTCCCCCTTGAAAATAAATGTGAAAGGAATTCTCCACCAAATTTTCTCACCCTTTTCACCTTGTAGCATAATCATTCCAACAAGATGCGATTTTATGTTGCTAGAAAATTTCTTTCCCTATTGCTTTTTCCCTGCATCCTCCCCAATTTTTATTCTGCAGGCCCTTTAATTACCACACTTCTTATTTTAAATTTACAAACCATGAAAAAAGAAGAAATAAAAAAATGGTGCCAAATGATGATGCGAATGCAAAATGAGACAGCGCCAAATGGCTTGATTTCCGAAAGAAAAAGAAAAGATTTCCTTTAAAGCGAAAAAAATCTCTAACGCTCCGCAAAAGCAGTGTGTGTATGTATAAATAAAAAGTAATAATAAAAAAAGCCTGCTGCTTTTTGAGGTAGAAAAAAACTTGAATCAGGAGTGAATTGGATGAGAATACAAATAAGCTAACGGAATGTTCCAAAGAAAGAGATTTAAAGTTAGAAACACACATATACATATATTCTTTTTCGTAAATTGCTTTCGAATTTCGTTTGCTTTTTTGGGCTTTGTTAAGAACACTTTTTCCCGCGCTGTCCGTTTCTTCTGAACCTCAAAGAGTAATTTCTTTCCAAAAGGGAAATTCAAATGAAAGTTGGCGACGAAAAGAGAAGCTACATACTCAATTTGAATCTCAGATGGGGAAAGGATTAAATCGCATTTTAAAGGAAAGATTTTATAAGAAATACAATTTTGAAAAAAAAAGTGGTATTAATTTGCTTAAAAAGTATTAATATGTCGTAAAAGTGTAAATCGAGAAATACCCCTCTTTGGAAATACCGCCACACATAAGCATATTTTTTTTATCAAACAAAAATATTTTATTTATTTAAATCAAATTTTGTAAGGAAATATGTATACTTTATTTTAAAACGTGGTTCTGAAAAAAGTTTGAGAATAATTGTGATTAAAGGATCATTAGCTGAATTTAATATGAATTTTATATATTCTAAATAGTGTCTCAGAAAAGAATAAAATTTTTTTAAATTAATAATTAAAATATTATTTGACTCTTAGTGATTTTGGAAAATAATGAACTACTATATTCTCATTAGTTGTACTTTATTGATATTTTTAAATGTTTAATTAGAGTGAAGCAAATTATAACACCTCTCCAATTCATTTGCAAGTCCTTTGATATCACATAATGAACACCCTAATGTTGTTGTAAAGTATTTTAATATCCACAGCGTAGTCTTTAGGGAGAATTCTTCATAGATGGTAGTCAGTATTAATATGTTGTAAGGAACTCGGAAATGTTTTAAATACTTCGCGACAGACTTTCAGAAGACCATTCATTGTTCAACAGTGACTTGGAACGGAACTGGAAACTGGGTCTGAAAACACTATTCTATCACTAGAAAATGCCCAGAAAAAACAGTGCAGGAATCTTTAGAAATAATATTCTCAATGTCATAAAGTGACCCGTGAAAGAGTTACTGAATAAAAAGTATGCCTTAAACTTTTAACGATTCACCACAACCCTGCTTGCTTAAGTGCTTCTCATGAGGAAAAAATTCCAAAATTATAAATATTTTTTTGAAGATTTAGTACATATTCTGTTTTTCTCAATCAACTAAATTTTGTTGCCCATTAGACAAATATCTGAGGAAAATAAGATTGAAGCATTCTGAGCTGTTCTTGGTGTTTGAAAAAGCAAGAGACTCAGTTTTAATATCTAACCATTAGAATTAAAATGTCATTGGGTCCACGAAAATACCACAATTTCGAGAATATCATATCTACATGTATAATAAATGATTATTTTACATGATCAAATTTCTTTTACATGATTAAATACCTCCGAATATCTTCACAAACTTTAGATTTTCTAAGTTTAAATATAGTTGAGATATGGTAACGTAGTACTTTGTACATGTACTTCCAAAATTTACTAATAAAGTTTCTAGTATCTTACATAAAAATATAGTTTAGAGGAAATTATGCTTATAGCCTTCAAGGACTTTTTAAGAGAGATGAAATTACACTGTTTCTTATAAGATGTTTTCAATCTCCGGGTGACTGAAGCATTTCATAGTTTACTAGTGTTGTCAAGATTTCAAGTACAAAGTTTCATTATAGGACTAAACATTTTGCCTAGACCTAGAAGCTTTTAAGGGACAAAAAACCAATCTTTTATAAGAGATAATTTCAGTCTCAAAAAAGAATGCTACCATAGTCGTTGAAGTAATTTGAGTTTGCGTAATAAGCGAAATAAAAAAGAAAATGATCAAGGTTTTGGAAAATGATGGTGAGATAAGAGATAAAACTCACAAAATAACAATTGGAATCGTAATATAGGAAATATTTTCATTGAGAATCATAATTGACTTTTATAATTAAAATTTTTTCTCTAATAGCATGCTTTTTGTAATAGCTGCATATCTATAACACTCACAATGCCAGAGAGTAGCTATGTAATCATTGATATAAATTCCTGATTTTCAATGGCATGCCAAAGAATTCATTGAATTACTTTCTTTGAGAAAAGGAAGAATACGAAGAAGAATTTATCCTGAAGGACTTATAATAGTTGACATCCATGATAAAAAATATATCTCGGAGTAAATCCGAAAATTTCCTGGATAAGAAAGACTTTTTTTCCCTTTTTTTTACGAACTTCCCCGAAGAGACCCCAACCGAACAACCCTTTAGTCCGCTGACAACGGTTCCTTGTGCGTTCGTGGGATCGAACGACAAATCAATATCGTAAGAACCGTTTTCCTATCTTTTTTGTTGAAAAGCTGAAAGTAAAAAGTAAAGTTAGGCAGAAAAGTAAAAGAATAAATAAGAGAGAGATGGGATCTCCTGCCCAGCTTTTTAGTTCTTTTTTATAATGCAAGAAACGAGAAAAGAAACTTTCTATCCTGTCGAATTAAAAGGTGAACAAAACTAAACTTTGCATTGAAATCCCTGACTAGTGTGTTAGCTAAAGTAACCTTAAAGCTAAAGTATTCTTACTAAGTTTTTGAGAAATGAATTATAAGTTTTCGTCTTCGTTTTTTGCTTAATGCAAGATAAGGACGTTAAATGCACATTAATTTCTTAATAATTTTATGTTATTTTATACACTGAAGCGTGCAATACACAATCAAGAGATAAGAAGAATGCTCAATATAATGTTATCAAGGAAAATTTCTGAATATATATAATATATATATATATATATATATATATATATATATATATATATATATATATATATATATATATATATATATATGCTATGAATTTTAAAATATTTGTAAAAGGTACTAATGTTAGAGGTGCGCGATTAATAGAAGAATATTTTATGTAAAATGTGTTTTTTTTTCTAGAAAAACATTATAGAACTCAATTAAAATTACTATAATTACAACTTTTCAAAGCATGCAATTTTCAATTTCTTACTCTGCCTAATGAATCATAGCAAAATATTGACAAGCACGTAAAGAAAAACTTAAATTCTATCTTAAATTTATAAAAATATAAAGACTGTAATTTTAGTTACAAATTTATTTGGAGTAATTAATAATATATAACAGAATAACAAGAATGATTTTTGTAATTTCAACACAAAATATATGAAATATGTGTTAATGTGTTTTTTCGTAGAAATTAAGATAGGTTTTAAATTCAACCTATTTTATTTGTTCATCAGATTAGAGAAGAGAAAAATAATAATAGAGCTTTTATACAGTATTAAAAGTATTATTTTGGTTACAAATGCACTATTAATACATAATTGTGAGTGTATATGTGATGAATTATATACTAAAAAAGAATTTAAGGATGAATGAAAAATTTGTAATTCTAATCTAAGTTTCTCGTTGTTTTGTGAAGAACCAGGAAAATGTTTTCCTCTCCTAATACTTTAAATATCCCGTTTTAAGAAATTTAGTTATTTTGCTATCATAATAAACAATTACCCTTTTACTATAATATTTGTAACCTTTGGAAATTTTAAATAAATATGCATTTATAATATATGTTTTCCATTATTCCAGTATTTTCTAAAATTATACAGATCGTATAATTGTAAAATATAATGTTTTGATGTTTACGCACAAATTTAATTTTTGAGTTATATTTAGATTTAGAACTATGAAAATATGTTTCTTTAAAATTTTTAATCTTGAATACTAATTTTCTAAAAATGGCAAATAACACAGATTTTTTTTATTTAAAATATTCCTACAATAACTGCCACTAAATTCTAGGAAACACAATTTTAATAGAACATGTCCAAATCCCACACAGAAACATAAGTTTTTATTTATGCTTAATAAAAGTCATACTTTTCAAAATACATTTGTTTACGTAATCTCTTTAAAAGGACATAAATAGATTGAGTGTCACACTGTACTAACTCAAACACTTTTTGAGTACAATAAAAGACTATCAGACACATGTGTACCAGATGCCGATGAAGAATCTAATTCAAGGAAAAGACGCATATCTAGAAGAGAAATGTCAGAGCTGGATAAATCGAATCATTCAGAACTTAAAAGGGAAAAACATCCCTACTGGGTATAATAAGAATAGAAATATGCTTCTGAAGAAACTTATATTAGGGAATTTACGAAAAGAAGTGCGACACAAAGTTGATCGATTAAAACCAAACATGATACAAAATGGCAGATGCCCGTAAGGGGTGAATTTGACAGGTTACTTTATTATTACTCCTTTTCATACTGCTCATATTTTTCTCCTTTGTTACGTAATGGATGACAAAACTGGCAGAAAAGTTTTTACCCGCGGAAGAATACATAAAGCCTGTTGTCACACGTCCCAGAATCTTAATTCATCCGCTGTTTCTTTTCGTCCTTCTTTCTTGTTTTTCTTTAGGCATTTTTTTTACTTTACTGACAGCATAAAATATTTTTTTTCTTTAACCGTTAAGAAACAGTTAATTTTTTCTTCTCTCCACCATTTATTTTTAAGTATAAATGTTTCACAGATAGCCATTTACTGTCTGCTGGAGTCATTAATACTAAAAATAAAGAAAAGAAACTTTCTTCTTACTATATGCATCTGTGAAATTCATCCCAGAGAAATACTAAAAGTGTAACGCAGAAAAGTATTTAATACTTGTCAAAAAGTTAAACATTTATTACTTTTCCAAACTTTCTTGGACAACAATTAATAAACCACATATAATTCTTTTTTTTAGTTATTTAAACGCAAAAAATTTCTGTTCTTAATTTTATTTTACACTCGTACAACACAGCATCAGTTGAAAAAAAACTAAGTGAAATTACAAAAATTTTAAAGAAACATCCACAAATTTAAAATTAACTGAAAAAACATAAGAATTCATAAGATCTTTATTTTGCATTGTTGCACGAAATTATTTAGGTTCTTAATTTGGTGACTTATGCGTTAAAAATTGTCAATTGAATCTTAAAGTAATCATCATTTAATTCATTTAATTATATAATAATATCTTTAAAATGACATACAAATTGTAATTGAAATTATTTTACTGCGATTAATAAGATCATCAGTTTTCTCTAGTTCATAGCATTGCATTACATTCTTACACCAATTTCTTATGATTTCGTTGTTGATCTTAAAAATATTAGAAGGTACTGCTATTGCTATTATATTACCCTATTACCCGATTCTATACATAATACCTATAAATTTTAGTATGAAAAAATAGGAAGAATATCCATGAGTAATATAAAACAAGTTTCTTTGTTATCTTTCTTTAATATTACAATAAACATATAGAATTTGAGATTCAGAAATCAAAGATAGTAGTCAACATAGGGGATATAAATGATATCTACCACTGTCGATTTAACGAAAAAAACAAAAATGGTATAATATAATTTTTTAATATTTTAATTTATAAAGTAAATTTTAATTAACTTAGTAATAAAAATTATAATTAGAACTAAAGTTTCATCCCTTTAAAATTGTATTCACATCCTTTTAGAAATTATTTTAAAGATACTTTTGTTATTTTTCACAAAATTTCATTCGGTTAACACATTTACATAAATATTTGACGATACATATATTTTACAATAATTCGTGAAATCAAATTTCAGTATTTTACTTTTCCTGCATAAATACTTCAAAACATAAGAAAGAATATTTTTAAATTTAAATTATATTGCTTACTTCATCTACTAATCAATGTAAATTACATTTTTTAATAAAAAAATGAAATCAATTACATATAAAAGCAATAAAGAGAAAGATAATAAATAAAATGAATTGATTTTGTCACAGAATTGTGTAAGGAATTTATATTTAAGTATAAGGAAGTATTTGATAAAGAGGTTGATGTAGCATTGACTCAAGAATGCTAAAAGGATTATAAGAAATCCTTAAAAAATATTTTTCCGTGATATCTCTCTAGAGCCATTGATATAACATTGATTTAAAGAAACTATAAACATCTTAATAACAAGTTTCCTAAAAGACTATTCAATCTAGCATTCTGCAGTCAATCATAATTGTAAAATTCTTGCTAGAATCCAATTTTTTCACAATTATATAATATTTTTTGTATATATGAGAGGGATAACTATCCTTACAAAGGTTATCCTCAAAGCAATTTCGAATGATTTTGTTAGATAAGTGGTCATATTTTGTAGAGAAAAATTGCATATTTTGCATGAACACAGTAAATGGAAAAAGTATCTGAACATAATCATTTTCAGTCTTCCTTCAGCATTATAGACTCAGTAATGATTTTTATATTATCTTGAAAATATGAAATCGCACTCTAATAGTCAGAGACATATGATAAAGTATATCAATTATATCTTTTGTAATTTTTATGATTCACGTCGCATAATGTTGTTTCTTTTATGTTGTAAGTTTTAACCAATAAGTTAATGAGTTAAGTATAAAGGAAGGGTTACAACAGTAATTTATTAATATACAACAGTAAACTATTAATATCTGCGCTCAAACTTTTCCCTTTAAAATTGTTTATAGTCAAATCTAAAATTTCTTTGAAGTATCTATACAAAAATGTATGTTATGTTTCTCTCACAGAATAAGATACTTATTATGTATATCACGGTGTGTTAAGATCCTGGATTGTGTGTGAAGCAAAAATTTCTGTTACTTTAAATAGTGACATATAACGAATGACACACCTACATAATGAACGTAAGTGCTCCGTGTGCTTTTTAAGATGACTTTTTTTCATAAAAGCAAGCTATTAGTTGCTGATATTGTTCAGTGATGAAAAGACCATTAAATGTACGCACCAGAGTTCAAAAATGTAGCTGATGTTTAATATTTGTGGGTTTTTTAATGCCACGTTTATTTTTTCTTGTGTTGTTGTGTTAAATGCAATTGTTTATTATTTCAAGACTAATTTCAGTACATCGTAAGTAGATTATATAAAACCTACTATTGTCAAGTTGTTTGTTTAATGTACCATAGTTCTTTTAACAATAAATACACATCATCGGGGAAACATCAGGTTCTATGAATATTTAATGCAAACAAACCCACTCAATACAGTGATTTCTTATCGATGAAAGAAGCTAAAACGATATCATTATCTCTACCATTAAATACCTAATCTCAAGCAATAGTTATTAAATCAATCTTGATCGTTTTTCATGTATCATCTGCATGGGGTGTCGTTTGCTCAAGGCGGTGTTGCTTCATGTCTGTGCCCAATTCTGTCCACAGACAAAAAGTAATAGTAAGAAATTGCCAACAATACAAAATTTCCAACTATATAATTTTCGCAGTCTCTTAATATAGATTAAAAATCTGGAAATATCTTACAATTTTTGAAAAGTATAATGATCAATTATCTAATTTACATTTTAACTATAAGTTCCGCAGTATCAGTTCTTTTCATTCTATTATAGAACATTCTTAGTGTTTCTAACATACTCTGTTGTTTTTAAACAGTTTAGTTTTGCTTCAATATTTCTACAAATCTTCCAAATCGCATTTAGCAAGTCACTACTTCTTTTTCTTTTTAATCTTATCCGTTTTTGGTAAACTAGGAATGAATCTTCTCTTAAACTTGTTTGTTTTTCAGTTTCTAGAGCATAAATCCACTTCTTTAATTTTCGTATTTCTGAAGAAATAAACAACTTTGCTGTCGATTTTTTATGTAATAATCTTCAGTTATTCAAAATGGCAAAAATGGGGCTAAAGACTTTAGTATTAAAAAATATTAATGACTTTTTCATGCACTGAGACCATTTTAGATTCTGTACATATGCAAAAAATCAAGTTGGTCAATAAATGCTCTTTTATCAGTGGTTTATATTTGTTTACTAATGGGGTATACTCTTAGCCAACTAACATTTTTTGCAATCATTTCGAAGGCTAAATAAATAAAAGAACCATTTAGAAACATTTTTTTGCAGGAAAAAAATACATACATAACAATGTATTTGAAAAGTACGCAGAGATAACCAATTTATAAAAAAGTAAAATAAATTAAAATAATAAAAATTTACTTGCTTACATACGATTTGAACCTCAAAATGGCGATAAAATACTGGAAATCTATAATTACATGGAACATCACTGCATCGACTATCAGAAATGGGGTTTTATCCCAAAGGAATTACAATGCTTTTTCATTCAACGTACTCGCAAAAAAGAAAGGCATTACTTTTTTGCAGGCGTGGCTTCCTTTTTTGCGTCCACAAAAGGCCTGCAAGAAAAGAAAACATGCTTCCTCCTGATAAAAAAGAAAATAAAAATAATCTAGAAAAACGAAAGAACTACTCCTTAGTGCACAGTATGAAGAAAATAGGATTCTTTTCTGAGGGATTTCTTTGAATATTCAAAGTTCGAAAATCCAAGATTTTTACTCTGAAACATTCAGAATTCGGAAAATAAAAACAGTTGTCAAGAGAAATTTTTCTGAATCTCGTTTTTTGTTAATATGAATAGATTCATATCCAATTTGTATTTTTGAATGAAGATTTCTTTTGATTATATGAAATGCGTATCGTGTAAAAAAAATAAAAGAGACGTTTATTTTATGATGAATGAAGAAATGGAAAATCAGGTTAAAATGATGGCTTTTCTCACAGTTAGATAAAATGTTTTTGAAACGTGATAGTTTATTGTTGAATTTTTGTAACTTTATTCTTATTTATAAAACATATGCTTTTTAACTTTTAAAATTTGTGTTTTTTTGGTATTAAAGATTCGTTTTTTATTATTTTAAAATTTTAAGTGTAACAAACTACATGGGAAAAACTAATGACTTTATGAAAGTGAATTTAGTAATACATTTATTTTTAAATATAAATAAGCAGTTTAAAATATTATGAGATTAAGAAAACAATTTAAGAAAACTGTCATATGACAGTTATCAATGGGCATAAATTGTAGAGTGTATTACAAAAAAAAAAAAAAAAAAAAAAAAAAAAAAGAAAAGAAAAGAAAAAGATAAAATGCATTACAGAAGAAATTACGAAAGGAAAAATGTGTAGAAATTGAATCTTTAGTTTCACAGAAAGAAAATGAAAAAATAAATTTTAAGGAAAATATTATATGATAAATAACAAAAAAATTTGACTTTTGGAATTAGAATATTATGGAAAAAAGAATATTGTGATAACATTGAACAGTTAGGGTAGTTTCACTCGTATTTTATATTAATCTAATCATGAATGTCGAGAAAAATTTGGAAAATATAATTTTTTCCAGAAAAGTGCCATCTCAAATAGTACAATGAGACTTTGATTTTGCAATAATATGTCGTCTCAAAATATTCCAAAGAGGCCGAAATCACTTAATTTAGAAAAATACAGAGAAGTTATTCAATATAATAATAATTCTTAAGCTTCAAAAATGTTCTCCTTAAGACGAACTGAATTATTTTTGAAAATTATCAAGCATTAAAATAAAATGAAAAAATTCACAAGATTCTAAGCTAATTTTGAGTAGGAATACTCAATATATCATTTGCATTACTTGAGAAACAAAACTGCCATTCCAAGTGATAAGCAGGTCCGTATATTCATAAATTGTTGATTTCCGCTCATTCTATTAATCCACCTCATCTGAAATATCGTTATTAAAAAATTATGTAATTATTTTGACAATCTATATCTATTAATTTCACTCCAACAACTCGTGGTTTCTCAAGAAACAATGCTTGATTCGAGTCATTTTGCATTTTGTCTCTATGTTCAATAGTCAACCTTCTTTAGACCTCTTCTTCTTTGTAGAAGTTTGTATGTCATAGGGTTTGTATGTTTGCTTCGTAGGGTTTGTATGTCATTGGCACCTCTGCTTTAATCAGCATTTTGTACCATTAACTCCAAACCCAATGTTTCCTAGTTCCAGTTACTCGGGTCACCCACTTTATTAATAAAGTCCGATATAACCCTTTAATGGAGTCTAAGTGTAACTCTCTAGTATGGATAATGCCTAAAGAAGTTAATCTAGGGAGGGCAAGAGCCTCGCATTCGTAAATGATATGCTTGGCCGTTTCCTCTTGCGTATGACATTTCCTGCAGATAGGGTCTTGCTGAAACAGTCCCATTTTATGGAGGTGTTTTCTGAAATAGTAGTGCCCAGTTATAAAGCCTACGATTAAACGTATCTTCTGCCTAGAGCATCAGAGAATTTCAGAGGCAATCCTCACTGATGATCCACAAATGATTCTGGTCAGAGAGTCAGTCATGCTAGCGATAGCTTCCTGACTTTCACCAGAAGAATATGGTTTGGAGGTCACTTCTATCTCCTGTGAAGGATTCATTGCTGCCCCTTCACTAGATTGCCTCTGAGTTCCCTTGTCTTTTTCAGCAAGGTCTACTTCAGAGGCTTCACCTGCAAATGCAGAGAGGTTTGTTATTTCTTGTGTCTTTTCAGCCACAAGATAACAATTAATTAGCTCAGGTAATATGATAGTCCACCCAGCATTGACTGAGTTACTGGGCAAGTCAAATTACTCTAGAAGTTCGCCAGGCAACTAGAGGCTCCGTTAAGACACCATTACCGACACCGTCAAGTTAAGACACCATCAAATAGCCCTAGGCACGGGTCGCATAACACCAGAGTTTACGGGAGCTGGTTCACGGCCTCTGATTCTATATTCAAGGCTATCCTGTCATTTGTACAGGACATTCGGCTATCCACCACCTGCCGACGCGCCTGGTAGCTGCTCAAGCCCCAGGTTCTTAAGACTTTATAGTGTCCAAAGCAAAACGGACAGACACTATTATCTTTTGTTTATTCAGACAACCCTGACAGTCAATTACGAGTAGTTTAATTAGAGATCTTTCATTTTGTTGACAAAATCACAGAATCTCAAAAAGTTTTAATTAGTTAGCAATCTCAGAAAGCTGTTCAATCTCAAGTTAAGCAAGAATGAAGAATCTCAAGCTGTTAGTAAGAATGATTGGTATTATCATTATTTACCACGATAGAACGTGGATGTTCTTATTCAAACCAACAACGTTTTTCTTTCTCCGCAGTTTTGAAATGATGTTACTTAACACCCCAACAACAAAGACTGTATTTCCTTGTTTTTGTCCCGATTAAAATCTCTCCTTAATTCACTAAGGCATAAATTAAATTAAATTCACAATATCATGATATATTCATAAGTCAACTTTTCTACGATAAAGTAAAAAAAGGCAATAGAACTTCTTCGATAACGAAGAAAATAAACTCTTTGAAATTATAAGCATTTTTGAGAAATCTGTGATAGAAATTGTTGTGCAATGACGGTTGGTATAAGGTAAGAAATTAGAAACTGCTCACATATAACGTTATTCAAATATGAATTAAAAGGCATACTTCAACAAAAATTCTTAGTTTAAGTAATTTAAACTATAAATTTTCAATTTATTTTAATTTTCGGAAAAAAATTTCTTTACTTTTACTAAGAAAAAAAATAAAAATACTTACCGTCACAAATAATTATAGATGTACCTATTTTGTCGGAATAAATTATTAATCTTACCAAAATATGCGTTTAATTTGCATTTTAGTTAAATTTATGTTGACGTTGTTAGTATTCTGTTATATTAATAACAAGAACTCCATACAAAGAATTAACTTCATATACTTTTTATTTAAAAATATTTTCATTTAAAAGTTTCTTAAATGATGCAATTCTAAATTAAATTATTCTCTCTGTGATCAAATCATCCACATTTTATTTTTCTTAAGATGTTAGTTAGAATAAAACATAATTATAGCTCTCTGTCTATCACAAAACATCAAATATTCTAGATTCTAAATAACAATTTCTTTTTAGCAAAAAAGTAAAAGATACAAAAACACAATATAGAAACACGTATTCACAATCAAACCATAGTAATTAAAATTTTATTTCCATGATGTCGATGCCCTTATTCCTTTTTAATATTTAATGCTTTGATTTGAAGTACCTCTGTACAGAATATTTTAAAGTAGAAGAAAAACTAATTCTATAAATGCTTTTGGTTAAACAAGTAGCTTGCTACTTGAAAAAAACATCAGCGCACCACTTCAATGACAGTAGAACATGCCCATTATCATAATACTCATATTAAACCCTCGAAAATTGCGAGTAAGGTAACATTTATTCATTGCTTTGTGGGTTCTCGCCAAGTTCGACATCTTACACAAGTGTAAATTAAATGCAGCGTGATTCATCGAATCACAAAACTCATTTTCACTCTCCATATGTTCAGTGGCTTTTTCCTCAGCATAATTGCCAGCGAAGTTTGCATTTCAGACAGAAATGAGTGGTTCTCTCAGAAGCTCCAGAATTGTGAATTCCTGTCTTCTGCAGTTCTCTAGACTTGGTTTATGTTAAAATCTGTTGAAATGAGCCCTTGTTTGACGATTTTTATCTATTGAAGCATATCAGAGTTCTTGTTCTTCTTACAATTCATCGAGGATAACGCCAAGCACGCTCTAGAGAAAGATATTCGTATCACAGTAACGTCTTCTAGATAAAGTCTGCGATTCTGATTAAAGCTTTAGAAAAATTTATATGGCTGCTTTTAAAAAACGCTTTTAATGTCTTTGAAATCAAGATCCTCATTAAACGGGCACCAACAATAATCCATTTTCTAAATGATAAAAGGTCTGTCTTTTCCCCATTTTATTTCATTCATCGTTAAAAAGGCAATTTTACAGTTTATTTATGATCGACTTGTTCCCTAACACACAAATCTTAAAGGCTTCTAATTCATTGGCCATTTTATATATAATTAATTTAGAACAGTATAATTTTAATACTTAAAGTAATATAATAAATTTTAACATAAAGTAATGCATATTTCTTTGGGAAAATTTTATGCTTCTAAAACTGTGTAATTCAATCGTTTCGCCCTAGGTACCTAGAAGTGGTTATCCAATGTTACTTCACTGTTAGAGATATTTTTTGCCTTATGGGTGATATCACTTCTTCATTGCAAGTCAAGAGAGCTTCATCTTTTTGAACATAAAATGACAAAATTATTTATGGGAGAAAAAATTTTGTTTTAAAATTTTTCTCATAAAAAAGAATAGCATTTAATTGCATAAAGTGAATAATTAATTTTTGATTTAAATGAAATTATTCTCATAATATTCATTTAATTTTGATACATTTTTGATTCCAATTTTCCTTAAGAAAAATTAAAAACTATAGAATAATTTAAAAATTAAAATGTTTGTGTGTTGCTTTATAACAAATAAACAAATGAAAGTATTACAATTTTTGAATTCATATCTAACAACTGCTGTAAAATAAAATTTATTCTTTGTGCAATGAATATGAACAAAGAAAATTTTATAAAAGTTTTGTTGGTGGAATTTTTTTCATGAGAAAGTTCAGTAAATTTGTTTTGTTATTTTAATCTGATTAACAAAAAGTACATGTTTTACAAATGAATGATTCTTATTGAGGAATTTATTTAAAAAATATATTAAGCTATTTCAATAATATCTAAATATTATGTGTGTGTGTACATCGTAAAAATAAACATATAAAAACAAAACAGTATTAACTATTTCTGTTTGCAAGGTAAGCATACACAGTAATTAACAAGTTTTAAATTATAGTACAAATGAGTGTTTTGAAACTGAAAAGAGAATATAAAATATATTTATTAACGATGCAAAAACTTACAAAATATTGCGTTTTGTAAATACGTAAAAGTGCTTAAAATAATATTTAAAATATTTTTGCAAAATTCAAGGTAATAAACATTAGAATTTCTTATGCAGCACATTCTGTTGTAACTTTATTTTAAATGAGATTGTGAATGCAATAATGAAATAGAAAATAACATTATACAATTCTTTAGAAAAGAAGACCTATCAATGCTTCTGTTTTGAGAGAAATTATAGAATCATAGAAGGGTTTTCCAGTCATCTAGAAATAAATTTTTGTAATTTTAATTCGATTTTTATTTCAATTTTCATCAATTAGTTTTGTTTGATTAAAAAACTGAATGTTCTTAAATAACAAAATAGTAGTAATTTAGCAACAAAATAGAAATTTGAAAAAAATGTTTGCTTCTTTTGTTTAAAATTAATTTGTTTTACTACTTCTGTTTCATAACACATGATATTTTCCTTTACATAGATAATTTTAATTTTCTTTATATTTTCACAAAACTAAGTAATTTATCACTAATAAACTTTCTCTTTCAGAGATAAAATTTAAAATTCATTGTCAAAAATAAAATTTTTATTGAATGTACATGTGTAAAATATGAAGAAGTTAAATAAGTTGTTGTAAAATGTAATATTTTATTAAAAGTCCCAATAGTCATATTTTAGATTTGATTACAATTAAACTAAAAATAAAAAGTGTATACAAAACTGCTTTATTATCAAGACTTTTAAGCCGTTTTTTAAGATTTTGCTAAGTATGTAAACCGTATTAAAACTTAAGAAAAAGGAATATAGTTAAAATTATGAAAATAAATACTTCCCTTCTGTAGAGCCTATTGCTAGATTTTTGAAGGCTTAACCATAAAAATAAAGTTGTTTCATAGATCTACAATAATTATTCTACCATAATCATATCTTGCATAAATAACTCATAATTATTATTTAAAACGCTTTTCACAGGAAAATGTTTTTTAATCCAAAAAAATTACTTAGCGCAGTATGAGGAATGTAAGTTGGAAATAACTGATAAGTGTATAACACACACAAGAATTACCTACAAATATTTTCCAAAATAGTTATAAATGTATATTTAGAAATTAATCAACATCATTCATTTCCTTATTTTTTAAAAACAAGAACCGATTATTGACATGATTTGGATAATAATTTTAAAGTTATAAGACATAAAAATATAATTTTTTAGAATAAAAAGAGCATCTAAATATTTTTTTAAATAATAGATGCGACAAATGTCTCCTAGACAAGCAATATTTCATGCAACAAATAGTTACATTTTGCCTTGCTTTATGGTTACATTATTGTTACATAAAATTAAGTTATTCTCTGAATTAACAGTAGTGTTGGAAAAAGGAATGAAAGATAACAAAAATTACATAATTGGATTCATTGTTCAGAATAAATTAACTGCAAGGGTCCAAAGTGATAATCCTGCTTGCTGTTGTACAGTTCAGCCAACAATTGTTCATTCGCAACAATTGTTCATCGCTTCGAAGGTGACGAATAAAGAATAACTCCAAAAGTTTCAGATAAGCACATGCGCGTGTACCGCTACATCATTTTCACAGTTGCAGCGTCATCTATTCAAGATGGCGACTTCTGAGCGTAAAGCGTTTTGTGTGTTCTACAATTTGCTAAGAGTGATTCGGTAATTGCCGTTCAACGTGCGTTCCGATTAAAGTTTAAATGTGATCCCCCATGTGACAAAAATATCCGCCGATGGTATCGACAATTCGAAACGACCGGATGTCTTTGTAAAGGAAAAATTCCGGGAAGACACAAAGTTTCTATAGAGATTGTGGAACGTGTCGAAGAATCTTATCGTCGTAGTCCGCAGAAATCTGTTCGGGTAGCAAGTCGTGAACTGCAGTTGCCAAAGACGACAGTCTGGACGATTTAAAAAAATTTACACTTGCATCCATACCCATTACAGTTGGTACAGCAATTAAAGCCAAATGACTGTGCAGTACGATTTCGTTTTGCATGTGAAGTTCTTGAACGGCACAATGACTTTCTGCATCATGTTGTGTTCAGTGATGAGTCGACGTTTCATACAAGTGGGAAGGTAAATACCCATAATGTTCGTATATGGGGTTCAGAAAATCCTCATCAACACGAAACAGATTCTCCAAAAATAAACGTTTTCTGTGCTGTTTCTCGACGACAAGTGTACGGACCGTTTTTTTCCAGGAAGCTACGGTAACCGGGTTTTTTTATCTGGATATGTTACAACAATGGCTCTTTCCCCAATTACTGGGAAATGGAAAAACTAGGATAGTTCATGTATGATTCATAGTTCCTTCAATTTCATATATGATTTGTTATATTTAGTATAAAATAAACTCCTGTAATATACCATTAAAACTCGGACATTCTTTTACGGACACCCTGTATTTTAATTCAGTGATTAGAGATAATAGATGGCGGAGATTCGGTTCGGTGTTTCATATGATGGTTCTAAGCCCCCCGACATTCTGCAGATAATCATAGATCTTAGCAGATGCGAGTAGTAGTACTGAGATGCGAATAAGCCATCATCTTATAAAAAATCCCCAATTAAGCGAATTGTTAATGTTGTTATTACCAAAATTTTTTTCCTGAATTTGATATAAAGTTAATTATTTATATACTATAATATACCTTCACATTATCGTGTATATTTCATTTATCTCTCTTTTGGTGCAGATGTTTTTTAAATAAATATTTTCTTCTGCCTGGTAAGTGATCTTTCTTCTTTTCATTACTGATCCTAGTTTCTTTCAATAGATATTATCAGTCACTGTTTAATACAAATTTTAATCAAATTCTCTAATTTGCAAATAACTTTATAAAAATATGCTTAAATATACTAGCTTTTGCTATTTTTCAAAAATCTATTCACTGTTAAGTATTTTCTTCAAAAATTTTATTCACATATTTACGTATATTATAAAAAGATATGTTCAGATTAAAAATCCTCGTAATTTTAATCTCTACACATTAAATTTAAAATGATAATTTTTATTATTTTTTTGCACAAAGTTAGGAAGTTTCATGTAAAACTTAGCTAAAGAAAATATGAAAATTCTTGACATTAATATTTTAATCTCTGTCCATTAAAGATAATTTACGCAACATTTATAAAAACTAGATTTCGTGGAAAGTTTTATTTATTATTTCATAATAATTGCATTTTTTTTTTCGAGAAAAACACATCTCCTTCGTTTATGTTACAGATGCAGAAAGAATTCTGTGTATTTTAGATAAAACTAGGATATATTTATTTGCAAGTTTTTAAACAGTAAAAATAGTCATATTAAAAAAGAGAGTTATTTTCAATTTATTTTTAAAAACATTTCATCTTATTATTCAAATATTTTCGTATTTTACTACATATATTGCAAGCATGATTATATTAATATGTTAAAAAAGGAAAAGTTATTGAAATTACTAATCGTTAAATTCATTAAATTACTTTTTCGTTATCAAATAACTCCTTTCTATTTCATAAAGATTTCTCATCATAAAATCACAACTTTGTGTTTGCATACATGATCAAGTATTTCAATTTATTTTTCGATTTCATCAGCTAATACATTTTAATAAATGAAGATTCGCATGCCTAAAACATATGCAAGTGTAATCGGAGAATGATGATCTCAACTTTTTAAATTTTGTTGTTATAATAAGTATTATTCGTATTAAATTCCTTATATTAAATTTTGCATCTCTAAATCATGATTAGGTAAATGAAGAAGGAAAATTTTCAATTTGTTTTTCCTGTTTATTGCACTGTTAAAAATATCTCATTCACATTCGTCAAATCATAAATAGCTCAACAATATTCATTTTATTCACCGTTTTCTTTAAAAATACTTAAATGTTCTTATTTTTTATTTTAGTTTCGATAGATTTATAACTATTGTAATTTTATAAGTCTAAATTAAAAACACCATCGTTTAATCGTTATTTTTATGCCTCTGTTGTTCATAGAGTGGCTACAGTTGAGATGCAAGAAAAAAATCTTGACAATTTTTGAACTATTGGCGAAGTTCAATAGAAAATTGACGGTTAAATGAAGAAAATATAACTTTTTTTGAGGGATCAGCACTCTTATTATTATCCATTTCTCTGAAAATGTTAGAATACAGTGTTTGGAAAGACTGCAATTCCAACAACATAGCAGCCAGATTATATTGCCGAATGAAATTTTGTGATCGAATAGAGGATAAAAACAAATGGTAAAAATAATCCAAGCAAACAAAAATTTGATTAAAACATTTAAAAACACTATTGTTTGGGATGACAATATTGGAAATATTGCAACAATGTAGCATTTGCGAATATTATTGAACGGCGAATAGCGGTGCGAATATTACGAATATTATTGATATATATATAATATATACGCAATAGTAAGAGTATAATAGAGAGCAGATAATAATAGAGAGCGCGCGCGATGCGGTAGATTAAAATCAATTCTGAAACTTTGCAAAAAAATTGGTGTTCAAGATTTGTAACTTTTTCCATACAAATTTCATTCTCATGAGATAACAATGTCTTTAGATACGGATGACAAACGAAAATGCGAATACAGTTTTAGTTACGGATAAAGTCTGACTGTTAAACAATATGAGAAAATTAAAAAATTATTTCTCCTATTTATTATTCAAAGTGACCAGATATCAAAATAACGGAGATCATACATTATAATATATTTTATGTATGAGTTTTGCTTGAAATAAAGTGCTTTATATATAAGATATTATTTTTTTTACTTTTACTGTATTTTTTAACTCATTGGTTATCAAATAGGAAACACAAAGAGAAGGAACCATACATTTAGTCTAAAATATATTATTCCTATGTTTAACTAGAACACATAGAAAAATAAATATGTAGAATATTATTTTTTATTTATTAATTTATTTATATATCGTAATAATTTTTTCCCAAACTATTTAATAAATTATCATATTGAAATGGTAATAAAAAATTCTCAACTGTAGTACTTGATTTCTTTATCTATATTGTTGATACAAGACGAAGAAAAAGTTTTATAAACATTTTTTAAAACTGTAATGGAGATTTTTTTACTTTATTGAAAGAAAAAGTTGTTCATGGTTTATTTTTTACACTGAAATATCCCTCCGGCTGAAAACCATACGTTTCACCTTCAAGAATTTTTTTTTAAAACCATATGCTTAAAGAAGATTCATACTCTTCCTACACCAACAAAATTCGTGTTTGATGAGTTTTTACTTTAAACTCATATCGCAAACATCAATACTTTGTAAGTAAAAAAAAGAGACATTTTCCAAAAAAAATTATAAAAAAATATCTAGCGGCGAAGTATTAACTTCACAAATTGGTTTTCTGTTTTATTGTGCCAATATGCTAGCGGCAAATAAAACTCTAGCTGTCATAACTGACTACTACATCTGGCGATATACGAGGAAAATGCGTTTCTTTTCTTTTTTTATTAGCTCACTTTTGAGATTATACAGAGGCGCGTGCTGCATCTGACGTATTTCAAAAAAAAAAAAAAAAAAAAGCAAGAAATCGAACATTCGTGTTTCTTCTTCGATCTTCCATAGATTGAAATATTTTAAAGAAAAGTAAAAAATGAAGAAAATACGATCTTTAGAAATTTTTGCTGTGAAGGAAAAGGCAATTTTGTAACAAACTTGAGTTCCCTGTGCTTATTTTGCTATAACTATAATGTTTGTAAAATTAGAAATTTGTGTGAATTTACAGTATGAGAGTCAAACAAATGATTATGTTGAAAATTTAGTTGTATTTGTGTATCGGGAGTAGAATAACCCTTTTAATAATAAAACTTAGAAACGTTGCAAATAGTTAAAAACCTTTACATGTAACGATTTAATATATAAGCCGAACATTTGATATCCTACCTACACAAATTGAATTTTTAGCCAGGAGCAATAAAATAATTAAAAAAAATTCTGATAATATTTTTAAAACTATAGCTTTTATTATTATTAACTATCACTGTCGTTTGATGTAAATGGTGGTTCTTCAGATTCCTTTGGCCTTTTCTAAAAGTAATGGAATGTTCCATTATATTTCAAATTTAACATACAGTACCTATACTTATCAAGCCACTTTTTTTGGCCTACCCCCTTGGCCTATTGCACATGGGCTTTCAATGCAAGATCTTAACCATTCTATTATTAGGTGACCTACCTCTCAATGTGCCCAAGTCATGAAAGTTTCTGTGCTTTGATGAATTATACTATACTTTTATGATTGATAAGAGCTCCTAATTCGTCATAAGTTTAAATTATTCAGCAATTATTATTTAATTGTAATGTACAAAAAACTTTCTAAGTACTTTCCGTTAAAAAATTAGTATGTTAATTGCATCTTTCTTTGTCAAAACTCAAAGTCTCAACCATATGTTGCCACAGGACGAATAATTCTTTTGAGCATTTTTAATTTAATGGCCTCGGGACCAATTTATTTTTCAAGAGAAACTGTTAAGAAAAATAATAACGGTCCCCCTTCAAATTCTGGAAAAAATATCTGAAAATATTTTTGTAGTATTCATATATTAGTTTTATGTTAGTAATAAAATTTAATAACTGTTAATTGCATTTAATTTTTTTACAAAAACATATTAATTTTTTTCAAATTTTAAAATAAATTTGATTTAAAATGGAGTTACAAAAAAATTAAATAATGTGGGACTTTAATATAGTAAATAGCAACAAAATGATTAATAAGAGCACACGAAATTGAAATCCTAATTCTTAATTAAGGAATTTATTACGAGTATTGTATTAGAATATATTTATCTTCGTAATTACTTTGAAGTTACATTAAGTTGATGTTAATATTTTAATACCTTGCCCATGAATATACTAGAAAAAATATTACTGGTAGGATAATGTTAAACTATATTAATTGTTGAAAAAAAATGTTTTTAGAGAATGTTTGTATGCATAAATATTAATAAGGATAGTATTTTTGTGTTTTGTTTTCTGTTCATTTATTAGTTGTTGAAATTCTCTTACAATAAATTGGGATTGATTTCAAAGACTGAATTAATTTTTAAATACTTTGCATTTTCTTGTTTTTAATAATATTTTAGTGCATTTAACCAAATTTTCCCCCAACCAGAACTTTACAGAACTATTTAAATCTTGTCTAGGACCTATTTATTCAAATGTGCATGAAATGTATTATATTGAGTTACATGAAAGTCATACAGAAAAAAAGATAGAAAAGGATTTTTTATTCTTTGATAATCTTTCTCTAAATCATCCATGATAGCATTTTTTAGCATATGAATAGTATTTTGAATGTATGATATCATAATTTTGTAATCAAACCAATAAAAACATTTTCTGTCATGGCATCGCCAATTATATCCTGCTTAACTGTCTACGCAATACAAATACTTTTAATATTCACGTTTCCGTGGATTGTAAATACATTATAGTTCTCCTTATTTCAGATTAAAAATATTAGAAAGAAGTAAGATTGCTACCGCTCTTCTACTAGAGCTGATATAATGCATAAACGTGTTTCTTCTTCTTCTTAGAGTTGGGTTTGCATTATATTGGGCACCTCTGCTTTTATCAGCATTTTGTACCATTAACTCCAAACCCAATGTTTCCTAGTTCCAGTTGCTCGGGTCACCCACTTTATTAATAAAGTCCAATAACCCTTTAATGGAGCCTAGGTGTAACTCTCTAGTATGGATGATGTCTAAAGAATTTAATCTAGGGAGGGCAATCGCACCTCGCATTCGTAAATGATATGCTTTGCCGTTTCCTCTTGCGTATAACATTTCCTGCAGATAGGGTCTTGCTGAAACATTCCCATTTTATGGAAGTGTTTTCTGAAATAGTAGTGCCCAGTTATGAAGCCTACGATTAAACGTATCTTCTGTCTAGAGCATTTTAGAATTTCAGAGGCAATCCTCACTAATGATCCACAAATGATTCTGGTAAGAGAGTCAGTCATGCTAGCGATAGCTTCCTGACTTTCACCAGAAGAATATGGTTTGGAGGTCACTTCTATCTCCTGTGAAGGATTCATTGCTGCCCCTTCACTAGATTGCCTCTGAGTTCCCTTGTCTTTTTCAGCAAGGTCTACTTCAGAGGCTTCACCTGCAAATGCAGAGAGGTTTGTTATTTCTTGTGTCTTTTCAGCCACAAGATAACAATTAATTAGCTCAGGTAATATGATAGTCCACCCAGCATTGACTGAGTTACTGGGCAAATCAAATTACTCTAGAAGTTCGCCAGGCAACTAGAGGCGCCGTTAAGGCACCATTACAAATAGCCCTAGGCACGGGTCACATAACATCAGGGTTTTCGGGAGCTGGTTCGCGGCCTCTGATTCTATATCCAAGGTTACCCTATCAAGGTTACCTGCCGACGCGCCTGGTAGCTGCTCAGGCCCCAGGATAAACGTGTTTGCTTTATATGTCAAATTTGTCTCAAAAGAATGAGTTATTTACCATTACATATGTTCACAATACAGGAAATATTTGAAATAATTCAAAGGAGAGAATAGAGGAGTTTGTGCGAGAGAGAAAAAAATATATTATTCAATGATAAATATAAAAGGAAACAGTTGTGCTGAGAGAGAAAGAGAGAGAGTATACCACAAATTACAATTGCATAGCTTCCTATAAATTTTATTTATGTTTGTTTCCTTAAGTAACATTTAACTATATTGGATTTTCAAAGTATCCAATCACTTTTCAGTATAATATTTTTTCCTTAGTAACTATATGTAATGCTACTATGTATTATGTTTAAATTTGAATTAAGCATTATTTATTACAAAAAAGTGAAAAAATTTAAAGTAAAAATAATTTTGAGGAAGATAAACTTAAGTGAAAAAATGCTTATATAATATTTTTATAAATGCGTGCTTACAAACATCCTTTTACTTATAATTTGCTATGAATTTATTGTAGAATGAACTAATAATTCAATAATTAAACATAACCATGAATTAAAATAGTAATTACTTTACTATAAAAGTTTAAGATAAAAAATCCTGCGTGTGGAAATGTCATCCACATCTTAAAATTTCCAAGCTGTCTTTTTACACGAGACAACCAAGCCTTTGTTGCATTTTAGCATACTTTCTGAAAACTATCAGAAGAACTTGAAAGCTATTAAACAACTGATACGAACCAGAAGTAATGATCTCGGAAGTCAGAGAATGCTGAAGAATATTGGCCAGGAAAATGCTCCACATATAATCAACGTGTAAAATAGTCAACATGCCCCAAATTGGAATTCTCGATCCATTTTTAAATATATTATTGTAATACATAAAATTCTTATATAACCTTGGACTGTATTTAGATGCTTGTAAGTATAACTGACTATTATGTTATAATGTTGATTTAACAGCATGGGGTCAAAATTTTCAGGGTGTCCAACAAAATAAGTAAGACATTTAAGCATCCTAATTTATTAAAAAAGTAAAAAACAAATTAATGAACTTTTTAAGTCAATGTTTTACAAATCTGCTTTTTATTATTTCAGCAAAATTAATTAAAAAAAATTAATATTGGCGTAAGCAAGGCAATGGTCTTAAGATTCAAAAGAGATTTCTCATGAATATTACAATTATTAGTTTAGAATTTTATTAATTAATTAAGGGTGCTCCGTGGCTGAGTGGTCTAAAGCATCACCGCTAATCGCTTGAGAGCGTAGGAGTGTGGGTTCGATTCCCACCGTGGCCCTGGGTGTTTTCTTCGTTATTCTTCTGTGGTTGTACATCTGTCATTGTGCTATTTGTCCTATTATCGACGAAGACTTACAAGCGGATCTCAAGAATCAAGCATACAAGTCTGAATATATGTAATGTAATAAAATAAATAAAAATAAATAAATATTAATTAATTAAATTTTTGAAATTTTGAATTGTATTTGCCGATTTAAACTAATCATAAAGTGGATTTTTCATCATGCCTATTTATTTTGTTTTGCTTTTTCTGCTGTAGTATTGTCCATGCGTTAATGATTTGAATCATTGGAAAACGGCTTCTCAAACCAATATTTTGCTCCTTATATAAGAAATCATTTTACAAGCAAAATGAACTTGGACAATATTTTAAGACATTTGGTGGTGAATTTCACCTTGTTTGCTGCCACTCGAAGAATGTGATTTGAAAGTAGGCAGCAAATTCGTCTACAAATCGAATTTACAACGCCGTCTCAATGCAATGTGGCATGGATGAAACGTTATCTAACGTCATGTATTTTTTAAACTAATGATAATCGTAATTCGATAATCGATAAAGTGATCAATAAAGTGGATCACACAAAGTGGAATAATCGTAATCGATAAAGTGACGTACGCAGAATATTAACTGTAACGAAAGAAACAACCACTTTATGGTTAAAAATTATATTATAGAGCAAATTTGTCTTATTTATTAAAAATCTTTAATAAAAAATTATTCGTTATGTATAATCTACCATATACATTGCCTTTATTGTCGTCAGTGCCATAATAAATAGGAAACTCAGTATTACTTACATAACCAGAGGATAAAAAGTATGAATGAAACTCACACTCTTATAAATGTCTTGGGTTTGCTAGACTAAATTTATAGTTTTTTTTTGTTAAAATATATCTACGAATACAATACGTATATGAGAATAATGAAAAAACTAAAGTTGAAAAAATGGTTTAAACTTTATTTGGAATTTTAATTTTCTTAATCGTCTAAGGTATGTTTTTAAGTTAAAACTTTTTTTCAATATTTTTCAATGCATTGATCCATTCATAAAAATCATATAAAATTATCCGCATTAACTAATATTCAGCCCATTTTTTCCCAAGAGATTTAGGTTTGTAATTAACAAATCTAAAATATACTGGATCTACACTCAGTACAGTAGTTGGCTGAAATCCATTTTGTAGACATTATATGTGCTCGACATTGTTATTTAAAAGAGTTTCTTCATAATTAAATCGTGTGTTTCACATTTAAAGTTAGAAAAAATATCATTAAATATTTTTATATAATAAAATGTACATCAGCTTACACAAAATACTACTGTAGTTTTTTTTTTTAAATAACTAGTTAAAGAATACAATATTTTGTTTTCAGAACACAATTACTATTTAGCTCCTGCAGGGTATATTGGAAAATTAAATGCATAGTTTCTTGCAAAATGCTGTTTTTTAGAATGACATCTGCAAATTTTCTTAAAAATACTACTACTAGAATGAAGATTCTTGTAAAAAAAGAGTTATTGGTTTTTCATTTTCTTTGCTATATATATCCAACCCGATATGTTGGATATAAAGAAAATAAATATTTTAAAAACGAGAAAATCCTTTTGCATGTCCTTATGCCATGTAAAAATCTCACATATTTTTTTACAACTGACAGGAAGATTCCTTTTCGATACTGGCAACGCTGAATATTATATTTTTCGTTCATGGAGAACACATAAAGAAAAAGTCCGAGATATGAAAAAATAATATTGAATGAAGAAAAAAATGATGGAGTTCCAAACATCTTCTTTGAATTAAACTGTCACAACCTCTTGTTGATGGTAAGGTAAACAGGAAGTGGATTTTTTTTTCAATCGCGATTTTTTGAGAAAACATATATTCAGAGAAAAATACCTCTGGACATCGAATTCTGTGCAACGTCTAGTAAGAAATGACGAGCACTCGAATAGAGATTCAGGTTACAATTTTCATACTTTTGTTGAGTTATGACATATTGTTGGGTTTTGTGAAATATAGTTTGAATGGAGTAAGCTTTTATTTTATATGTACGTTGAATTACAAAAATATTCAATAATGAATTTTTGACTGGGTAAAACCAAATATATTAAAAATAAATTTTTATATTATTCCAAAGAAGCATGTACATATGTAAATAAAAATTAATATAATATTTAATCAATGTCAAGCTCATTATTTTCCGATTAAATGATGACACTAAGAAATAAATTTGAGAGGTAAGAAATAAATGTATGGTCTCCTGTATGAAGTGAATTTAAAATTCACTTCATACAAAAGACCATGCATTTATTTCTTGGATTTTTAGAAGTACACTCATTACTAAATCTTTCTCATGATGATTTGGTTCTGAGTGTATTCATAGCTAAATCAATATAATTTTTAGCGGTATACTCTAAACTAAATCTTTTTCACCAGAATCACAAAGAAAATTATTTTAGAAAGAAAACAAATTGACTGTTTTTAAGAGCTTTTGTCCTTTAAAAATAAATGAAGTGTACATCTGTATCTGTAATCTAGGACGAATAATACAATTTGGCGATTTCTTATCATCCTTACAATGTACTAGATATGCTATCAGATGAGCGTAACTCAAAGTGAGAGGAATATTAAAGTATAATAGAAATAATAGGAAGCCCCATGGCGTAGTGGTAGCTTCCAATGCACAAGTTTGTAGTTTGATCCTCATGTTGGACAAAATTGACTCAACCTTTCATCCCTTCAGTGGCTTGATACGATTGAATACCAAGTACGCTTGGGAACTAAGCACTGGGGGTTTCATGTTAGACTTAACACAGATATATATTTCACAGCCCTGTGTCCTCGGTCAAGAAAATAGGTATGGGTACTGTAGGCCTTGGTCGTATGGGTGCTGCCGCTCCACTGAATTTTAGTTTGCAAAGAATAAAAGGAAATCTTGATGTGTCTGAATACTTCAATTCATTCGAGAAGCATGGATTAGTATACTTAAGGCACTTATCAAAAGAAGTTTTATTAATACCAAACAATTTTGCTATAATCAGCCAATGGACACACTTCAACAATATTGTATTCTGATTTTTTTTAAATAAGATGATACATCAATGACAATCACTTTGTTATTTTCCATTGTATTGTGTATTGGAAAACAGTGATTACTGAAGTAGAATTACTAGATTTGATATCACATAGTACTAATTCAAAAACTTATCACAGTTTCGAAATTTTTAAGGAATATTATTAATTATATCTCACAAAATGAGCTAGCTTTTAGTAAATAAAATAGCATTATACTCAACTGTTAACAAAAACAAAACGAACATAATATGCTTGGTATTAGCTTTCAGCTATTCCTTGTGTCATATTTTTGGTGTTCCTATAAATAATGTGCATCATTACTTTCATACGAATTCAATAGGAATTAAATGAACTTTTTGCTAAAGATTTCTAAATTTTAATTTTCCTCTTTTTATGAATATTTTTAATGATGTTGACAAGTATATTGATGCGTTTTTATGTTAAATTCTTGAAATATTTCTAGTTCATTGAAATTTATTTCCAAAATGGGATTGAAGTCAGACTGTTTGTTAATAGTACTTGAAATAAATGCTAAGATTAATGTTTTAAGGAACTAATTTTACTTGG
Source organism: Latrodectus hesperus (assembly GCA_037975125.1). NCBI lineage: Eukaryota > Metazoa > Arthropoda > Arachnida > Araneae > Theridiidae > Latrodectus > Latrodectus hesperus. The sequence goes on from CM075850.1 coordinate 36,788,129, forward strand.
CTCCATTTTTGATATCGGTGTGAGGATACATGGTAGGGAACAAGTGTTCTTTAACTAGATGATGTAACTTGGAGTATGCCTTGTATTTAGAAAATTCACAATGCATATTGACTTTTTAAAAATATTAATTACAATAGCGGAATTTTAATTTGTGTCACCAAACCCATTTGTCTTTGCTCATATAGCTCGTCAAGAATTACTTCATATTTTCGGATTATGATTCTGTGGATAATGCTTGAGGCATAATGTTCTGATGGTCACGAGAGCCCTGCCTTTTACATTACATTTAAAATCAATATTTTCATTCATTAAAAGTAAATTTTGTCCATCAGAATATGATATTTTACCTAAGCAATGTGACATCTAATTCTGGAATTTTAAGTCAGACATAGTTTGACATTTATTAATCAATTTATATACATTGGCATCTAACTGAATTTTAGAAAGAAGAAACTGCCTTTGGATTTTCTTGAAACGTAGTATGGATTGCTGACTTGGGATTAAAAAAATTAATGATGTTCATTTATAAACTATCAAGTTCATTTCTAGAATAGAAATCGTTGTTCGTTTTTTACAGCGTAGTATGAATTGCGAATTGCAAATTCAGAAAAAATCTTTGTTTCCAGAAAATAATTTTTTTTAGAATTGTATTCACCAGGAGCCACAGCAAATAAAATCTAGTGAATGAAGATAATTTCTGAATATTGCTCAGTTTCAGTTTTCATTGAAATTAGCTGAAATATATTAATTTAATTCTTATCCGATAGTGAGAAGTTTTTATATTTTGTGTAAAGATAATTGAATTAAACTATTTTTAATTCTATATCTGTAATTATTTTTGTTTTCAGATTATTTCAGTAAAAATTACAGTCTACAATGTAATAAACCTAAGGATATGAAGTAATGAATTTAAAGTAAACATAGATTTTAAAAGCTAATCTGAATTACATAGTCAAATAAAGAGTTACAGTAAAAACCTGAAATATACAATTCTTCTCAGAAATTTGGAAAAAGAATTAATCTTTTTTAATTATGAGATTGTGATTTTGTAAAATATAATATTCATTGATATCATTAAAATTGATTAAACATTTTGTGTTATGCCTCTTGAATCTTATGTTAAATATTTTCAATTATATTTGAAGAAGATCATTAATTCAATGTCTATCAATTTAAGCAGAAGCCGATTTCATTGTCTGTTTTAGCAACAGTAACTTTTAGTTCTTTTGTAGGGCTTACAGGTTTTGACCACTTCATGCTTTGTAATCATTGTGATCATTTTTCAACACATTAATTATTGTTGACACCAAAAATCTCACAATATAATTACTGTCTTCAAGACGAAGCAACTTGATTCGGAAAATACGATTTTTACCTGTGAGTGAGTGTGTTGGAAAATAAATGTATGGTGAAGGATTTCTCTCATTTGAATAAACTAATTTTCTATGAGTATTCAAGTTATGCAGCAATTTACAAAAAATCACTCTTAGTTTACTTTTTGAATACAAAAATATGTTTCATATTGAATACATAGCATGTAATTTAAATATTACTAAAACCATTAAGCAAAATAATGAATCCTATATGTATATAAATAGGATTAATTTGATGTTTTTCATTTTATTTTTGACATAATAATTTTCACTATATATTAATAAAGACTATTTAAAAACTAATTAAATACTATTCCAGTAACCACAACCATTAATTTTATCAAATGAAACACTTATTTTATGTAAGTACAAGGTTAAATAAAATACTTAAATAATATATTTAAAACAAATTAAAATTAGAAAATATATTCAATTATTAATCCATTTTATAATATTTACAATTCAAATCAAGGACAAGGAATTGTATCTCTAAATAAATTAAACAGGGGTTAAAGTAAAAATTAAAGCAAAGCTATTTTACGGTCACTAATTGAAATTACTTAATTATGCATGATCTTCAGCTGGAGATAAAATCCTTCAATAAAATTCAAATATTTGTTTTGTGTCATTAATACTTTAAGTACTGGAAACATTTTTGTAAAATTTTTATATAAATAAGAATTTTTATTACCTATAGTTTAGAATAGAAACTATTCTTAGTACTGTAGACTGAATTATAATACCGGCTTCCAAATATTAAAATTCCTATTTTATATTTGAATTTGATATTCTAAAAAAAATTTACAGCAATTTTATCCGTATATGAAAACTACTTGGTTGAAAGGTTATATATAATTAGGCTTCTGAGAAAACTATCAAGAATTCTTGAATCAAAATCATATAATTTTAATAAATCCTTAAGTTTTTTAAAAAAAATTTCAGCAACAACTAACGTTTAAAGTTTACTTTTAAATATTTTATTAATAAAGACCTGAGAAAAATTCTGCTGACTACATCACTTTTAATAATATACAAGAAATTGCCATGAAACTTATGACCAGCTAAGGTTTATATTTATTTTGGTAGAGGAAAATAGTTTTCTCTCTTTACAAAATTTAGATTTTGTATACCAAAATCTAAGCAACTGTAATCTAAAATTATGCAGATTTATAAATGTGTTTCATATGAAAAACAAAATATTAAATAAAAGAATATAATAGTATTTATAAGTATAAAAATAAAATTAATAAAACTATAACTAATAAAGAATATTCTTATTTATCAGTCTCTGAATTTTGAATTACTTATATCATAACTTTTATTTAAGATATTTCTAACGTCAAACGCGTGAGCCAATAGTTTAGGTACCGTTGAAACATATGATATCTATGATTTTTGAGAGAATATTTCGTCAACAGTGGATCAGATTGGAGCGATAGAGAATAGAGGATAGGAAAAATTCTAAAGATTACAACCTGGAAGGTTCTTAACTTTTTTGTCTTGTCTAGATTTTGTTAGTACTTAATTGATAAAAAATTAATACAGTTAATTTTTTGTGAGCTGTAATGACATGATAAAATTTAAATGCAATCAATTATTTCTATTTATAGAAAACTGACGAAGAAATATTGTGGTGCAAAATACTGATATTTTCCCACACTATCAACATAATAAATTTATGAAATGGTAAATAAACCCATAAAATTTGGTTAATATAATTTATCAAGTGAGATTTTGCATCTTGACTTGTTAAGTCTAATCAGAATATATTTTGTAAGGAATTTATTTGAACTTAGCCTCCAAAGTGAACAAGATGAATATTCTAAATACTAATAGATTAAATATCTTTGTAAAGTGAATTGTAATCATACCTTTTCTCACATTTTTATTGATAGTATTCACGTCTATTGACACACATTAAGCTTGATTAAAGAACGATTTTTCCTTTAGCATTCGTATCAGATCAAAAATGACGTCATTTGAAGGTGTGTGACAGTTAAGACAGGGAAAAAAGAACATTTTCAATGTCTTCATTGCCATGGGCAAGATCTAACTTGGCAATTGCTGTGCTGGCCATAAAATCGCGCCATAAAGTAAAAGGTTAAACATTGCTATCGAACTTCGTTCTTTTTCCTTTCTTTCTTTTCTTAGAAAATGGTCGTAAAGTGTGATAAGTTCTAGATCGGAGTGTTTGGATCTGGTACCATTTTTTTTCTACTTTGAGGGTTGAGCAATTAAATTTTCGGTGTGCAATGTCTTGCTGGGTGCTCTGTAGGTTTTAATGGGGTACAGCCTGCGTTTAATGGCTGACTGAGAATCACATAATCGTCCGTACACAATTACGAGAACGCTTCCCTCTGCCTAATGTTTGTATTTGTTGCGTAAACTGATAATTTGGAAAACACTTGCCAGTCTTCTCTGTGCAACATTATGCCACGTTTACTGCTGGAGCTTACATCCCGAAATTTATCCGAGGAAGCAACTATAAATGTTAACGACTGAAAATTGAAGCTAAATTTTATCAGCTGAAAAATACTAGATTAATTATTTTTATTTTATATCAACTTATTTATTAACAACACAATTTCCTTCTCTTTGAATATAGTATTACATATTCAAGCAGAAAATTAGAGCAAATTAGGAAAGCAGATGAGGTTCTTATAACGGTTGGCATTTCAAAGGAGTGGATTAAATTAGTGGATAAGTTATTTCAAAATGGAAATTACTTGAAAAAACTATGGATGGATTGCATTTATTATTAAATGTGATATGAATCGTTGGAATTATTCAATAAAAATAAAATATATTTTTCCATTTTTTTAAAACTAGGAATTGCTGCTATATTTGAATTCTATTGTAATTAAATAAATTTTCAACTAACTTAAATACTTTATTGCGTTCTTCCATTTCAAATGTTACTACAAACGTTGGTAAATTTGAATAACATTTTTTACATAAAAATATTATCAAAACATTACTCATGGAAATATTATATTCCTTGCTAGATATATTCTATTCAACAATGTTATGAATAAAACATTATGCATAACATTAAACAATAATAAATTTGAATAGAAACTGACTTTAACATTATGTTGCAAATAATAGTAAAAGGTATAGTAAATGCTTCTCTTATATAATAAAATTACTTAGTTAAAAATTTTAAAGTTTGTATTTTTTTATCATATTGATATAAGTTTTTCTATGGGAACAAATAAAATTACTTTTCTTTGTGATTAAGTATTATAGTCTTTTATGTAAATAAATACGCATAAATTCAAAAATCGTAGATGTATTTTTTAGCATCATTTTAATCTTTCCTTATTATTTTAAAGTAATTTTAAAATTTAGAAAGGTGTTTTTTTAATTTCTTGAAACTTTTGGTGAAAAATTTTTTTCCACATTATTTAATTTTCTATATATTTTGAATTACAATCCAATATTATTATTAATGATGCAGAATTGAAAATCAAGGTTTAATTCAACAACTGATTATTATATCGTGTTTGTGAGACAATACAATTTGACATTTCATTTCAATGAAACAAGCAAAGTTAATTCTTAATCTATTTACTTATCTCATATAAACTTTATGATTTCAATATAATGCTGATTCATTTAATTATGAGTGCCTATTTGTTTTTATTTAAACTAAATTAATAGAAAATTCGAATGTACAGAGATGCTTCATTACTTTTATATAATACGTTCTTTTGAATATGGTTTAAAAATACTTTAATTGCATTTAAGATTACGTTATTATTCTTAGTGTATATAAAAATGTTAATCAAAAAATTGTTTGAAAAATTTTCCCGCAAGTTTAATTTTTCTTAGAATTTTTAAATTTATATTATTTTCCTTAATAAATATTAACATTTTATAACCAAAATTTATAACGACGCGAGGAAAAGTATTTTTGAAAATGGAAATACAATTACAGTTAAAAATAAAATTCATTAGCCTGAGTATATGTTTTGATTTTTCTTTAAAATTAAAAAAAAATTGGGCTAGTTAAGTTATTCACAGCCTTTAAAACGTTACAAGAATTTAAGATATAATAAAAAATGAAAAACATCCAGGGCAAGTATATCGAAAGTGAAGTAGTTCTCAATTTTTCTGTGATTTTAATTGAACTTGTTAAAATATGAGTAGAAATAATTAAAATATATTTCATTGCACTTTTAAACAAGTAGATGATAATTTTATTACTATAATAGATAAAATTGTGTGTGTGTGTGTGCAAATTTGAGCATTAATTTAATTTTATGATAAACCATTAAGGTATATCTTGTCACACTTTCTATCTGGTAATATTTAAATCGTAGGTTTATACTTAGGAAGATAAAATAAGCTATATTCGGTAATATTTATTTTAGCTAATTTCAAAAATTTTTTCTATAGTAGAAGACTTTTACTAGAATATATTTGGATTGTTGAATTACTGTTTGTTGATGATAATAAATACAAATAATTTACCCAAAAGAATGTGTATTAACGGTCCTTTAAAAAACGATAACATCATTCATAAGGAATAAATGATTCTAAATTTATTTATAAAATTCGATACGGAAAATATTTTATAGATAGAAAACTTATATGTGTAATATTATTTGTCGTATCAATGAAATAACTTTGTTCTCAAGAGTATAATGGTAAATTTTTAGAATAGCCAATTAGAATAGAGTTCGGTTATTCTTAAATTTGTTTTTACAAAATTGAAATTTAAAATAACTGTGTGAAATCTTGATATTTTCATTCTAAAATGGAAAACACTAAAATATAGGAGACATTAAATGTAAATTTTAGATTAAGAAAAAGAAGTTATTTAGGACTTAATGTGTTTCAAATTGAAATTTAATCAAAGAAATATTTTTAAATCTTATCAGAGATTACTTTTCAACTCAGTTTTTCTCAAGATAGAAGAGTTAAATCGCAACTACTCTTATGTGAACTACTACTTCTATAAAAAATTATTTACGTGTTTATGAAATCCTTTTCTAGTTTTTCATAACTGTATCAGCAAAAGAATGGCTCAAATATATCACAAAAATTACCATTTAATTTGATGGCAAAGGATAATGTCTTCCAGGTTGTTAGTACCTTATCCTTTCGTCAGAGGGCAGTGCAAAATAAAGGTTTGGATTTTTAATGGAAATACATGCTATATATGGCTCCATGGTTTTAACTACAAAATTAATAAAATTTATTTAATTAAACCAGATTACTACTAGGTAGAAAACTTTTACCAATGAATTCTTACATTGTCTAGGTTCATTTTTTCAAGAATATATGAATTTATCAGATTCTCTTCTTTTTATGACATTTTTGATGGAAGATAATAAATCTCCGACAAATTAAAAATGAAAGCTTATAAAACCTTGTAGAAAAATGGCTATGTTGTCCAGTTTATTGCTAATAGCACTTTCATTTTTAGTCGAAAAACGACAGTGAGATCATCAAAAACGATTGCTTCAATAAAATTGGCTTTTATGGAACAGTTGCCCGCTAAGCTTAACGTTCATCCTGTGGTATCAACACTATCATCGAAGTGGCTTAAAAAGTAACAAAGAACTGTAATTGATAACTATCATTTCATTTCTTTTTATTTTTATATTCTATTTTTTCTTTTTTCTTTATCACTATGGCGGTAAAGAACAGGGCTATAAACTTCTTTAATGCTTGTCGTAATGTCTTGGAGAGAAACGCTGAAGAAAAGAAAATTACGTCCAGCAAACTCAACAGTTACATCGAGCAATTAACAATTTTTTTATATGCCCCGAATACAGGCGCAGTTTATGGGTCGTAAATAGGATTTAAAGTTTGTTTTGTTCTCCGTTGCTCTGGAGATAGTAAAGAAACGTTGAAACAAATATGGCGAGAAAGTAGTAAAAATTTGCTGAAAGGTGGTAGTATCATATTTAATTTTTTATAGTTAATCGTTCATGTCTCTAAGGAATTATATCTTCTTCATGTCAAAAAGTAATGGGAGAAGTTTCTGTAGACTTTTTTTAAAGAAAAAGGTAAAAGAAGAGCAGATTTCTAAAATTCTTTCTTTAGTACTAGTATATATGTTAGTGAAGTTTAATAAAGATCTTTTTTAACTGTATTTTTTATAAAAGCTGCGTTATAATTATTAAAAAAATAAATGCCTTTCTGAATACTTAATCTTTGAAAAATGAAGTCTGTATAGCAATTTTTTTTAACAGATGGGTGCATTTTTTACAATATTAAATTTTTTTACCATCATGGTAAAACAATTGTTTCTTCTTTTTTGATAAATTTAAAAATAAATGTTGCTATTATTTGACAACTTCTTGTTTTAAATTATATACTTATATCAAAATGAGTTATTGCAAAACAAGCGGATGAACGATATCGCTGTGAAATTTCACTTCAAACTAAGGATAACTTAGGAAGTTAGGACTTATCTATAACATCACATATCGAAAATTCCTATAAATAGTTTAAAATTTAATTATATTAACTCTAATTTTTTCATTATTATAAAAACAATGAATTTAAATTGCTATAGCAATATTTTAAATATTCTTCTAAAACCATTGCATGATTCCAATAAATATTTAATACCAAATGTTCATTTTTAAGCTCTAATTTCTGTTCATATACTAATACTTTTATCTTAACAAATACATTTTAAATTTAATAAAATTTATTTTTCTAAAATTATATGCATTCATATAGGTTATTATAATGTTTTCAGATGAAAGTACAATAAAAGTTGTGAAGGAATTTAACATAATATAAGTAACCTTGATAAATACTAAACTAACTTAATATAAGTGCTTTCATTCTAGAATTAACAAATAAGGTATTAATAAGATGGAGCATATGTGTGCTTTTGTCTAATTATATCTATATTCATAAAACTATATAATTAGGTATTATTATTTTTCTAATCGATATATTAATAGTGTGAAACATTTTCATCTTCCTACTCTTATAATGAGCTTTTGATGAGGAACTTAAATGCTACTTATGACACTTGGACAATCCAAGCATACTTTGCCTTGGCAAATCCAATTTAAGTTAAGTCAATAGGGAGCGTCTTTCATTTTAATCAGAGCACCATAAAGGTGAAATTACGTCTTTGATTTTTAAATCCTCCGATAGATGGCACCACCAGAGGATCCAGTCCCACAATTTTGACAGTGATCGGAAGGGGGAGGAAATTTCCTCCAGAAATTGCATCATGGTAACTGCTCAATGACCGCCCACAGGACTTTCAATTCTTTAGATTTAACGAACACATATATCGCATGTACTCGGTGGGTCTTCAGCGGCAATGGGAATCGAACTCCCGCCTTTCGGATGGAAGGTTGATGCACTAACCACTAGGCTACCACACACGGCCCTGGAACTTTAACAATATTATTAATTTAACTTTGAACATTTCTTTAACAAAATACCTAACAACTTCCTTAATCTCTAGTTTGATGAAATAAAATGCTTGACATTACATTTTAAAACACGTTGAAAATCGGTGGCTGATATATATAAAACTCGTGTTCAATATTACTGTCATGAAAGTTCGTTTTCATTGAAAATTATTTTCTGTATTCCTCTAAATAAATATTGATAAAACTTAAATTAGCGTTTTCTTAAAAATTATAATGTTTGAAAAATGCTTTGGTACCATTAAACACACAGCGTATGAATATTTTCTGTACTAACGTTAAATGGAGGAAAAAATACTTTTAATTATTCATCTAATTTTAAAGCGTATTAAAAAGACTATGTTTAAATAACTGTTACTCTACAGACATAATGGATAACTCAATTCAACTGTAAAGATACTTCGATTTATAGATTAAAAAAAGCTACACAAATCGACAAGTCTTATATCAGTTATTATTAATAGCGACTTCAAAATAATCACTATAAACGTAGGTAAAATCTAAAGAAAATATTCGACCATTTACCCAAGATATTGGATGCTGCTAAGCATTAAAAGTGAGTGGATCCTGCTGTTGTTAACTGATGATTCCAGATTAAATTGAGTGTAGAACACCGTACCGTTTCTTATGGGACAAGACAAATGGAATGCACTACTGAAATAACCCTGATTTCGCTTATGATCGATTTTATTACAGACAAGATAGATTGATGATAAATGTTGTAACCAACTTTGATTTTATCGTTTTGCATATCCTTCAAAATAGTGATTCAACAATATTAATATATTCAGGAAGAATATTGAGATATGTTGTCAAACCATATGCACCAATATTGGTATATATTTTTCTGAAGTGTATGATAATATCATATTTTATACAGCTCGTTCTGTAGAGATCATGCATTAAGTTGAAACATTTCAACTCATTAAACAGTTTGTTCTCCTACCTTAAATCCAATTGATTCTGTACAGTACACTTTGAATTAAGCCCTGCCACCAGGCCAACAGATCGTCTTTTCAAAGAATAAAAGGGATTTTCCTCAATATCTCATTGATAATTTTATTGCATACCTACAAATCACAAGTGTTCCAGTGTAACTGTTCGAGGAAGCTATATTAAAAATCTTGCCCAATTTTCAAACAATTTTTTTCAATTATTTACATAAATATAACCAAATTGTTACTCTGAGAACATTTTCACTTTCTTATTGCTTTACAGAATTTACATTCATTTGGAATTCGTTTTATCTTATTTTTTCTTTGCATTTTGTATTCTCTGTTTTATATTCATTTATATATTTGACATATTAGATTTTTTGAAAATTTTTTTGGAAATTCTAATTTTTTGGGTAATGCACACAGGTACTATAACTAATCATTCCCTTTAGTGTTTCATATAAAATGATTTCAAACCACAATATTTGAGTAAAAATGAGGCAGACAAAAATCATGCAATACTATGATATAATATGGAAACGAAATATTCAGAGAAAGTTTTATAATTCTCTTTTCTCTTTCTTTCAAAAGAAATTCTCTGCTAATTCATTCTAAAAGAAGATTTTTTCAAGCCAGTAAATAGTTGGTTTAAAAATGCTGGTTGAATCATACGCTCATCATGTACAATAGAAGAGGCAAATATGCATATGGTATTTAGGAGTGAATTAATGAGATTATAGACTAATATTTATATAAAATTCATATCATAATTTACTGTTAAATAGGCTAAAAAAGATGCAAAATCATTTGAAACATATTTTTATTTCAGAATGAAATGCCACTTTTTAATTTTTTTAAAAATAATATGTTCAAAAATATGCTCAAAACAATTTAAGGAATTTGAAGTTGGAAAATGATCTTACATCTGGAAAATTGTTTGGTTGATTGATACATTATTGAGAAAATTTGTAGTTTATAATGAGATAAAAATGACATTTTTTGGCAGAAAATAAAAATGTTTTGTTAAGTATTTGGGTATAAAAGGAAAAAACATAATTTTATAAGGTACTAGTTTCTTTCAAGACACTTATTGTTTTTACTTGAGAAAAGCAAAGAAACACAGGTATTTTCATAAAAGAAATGAAACTTATTTTCAGTAGGGGTATGGTCTCCCCGGACAGTCAGAAAATTTTGATACCTTTGAGGCGTCGAGACAAAAAGAGTATGAATAAGGAGCTGCAGTATTCTGTCCCTCTTCTCCAGAGCTTTTCCAGTTCCTGGAGGGTTTGGGGGAATTAGGCGGCCAACAATTCCTCTGTATAGAATGTTCCAAACATGTTTTATTAAACTCATGTTAGGTGAACATGTTAGCCATTCCATTCACCTGATTCCTTCCTTCAAAAGGAAATTATTCATTAAGTTAGGATGATATGACCTGCAATTGTTGCCGTTTAACATGAAGATACCCCTGATTTCTGTAGTGGAAGAGAATACAATAGGTCTGACGATCTCACCTCTATAGCGGGGACCTGCCAGTACTCCATTTCGAATGATATGAAGATCGGTGCGCACATCAATGGAAATGCCAACATAGACCATTATTCTTCCACCTCAAAACCTGACACTTTCGTGCATGAATATAGGATTGTTTCTTGTAACACTTTCTATTCAGATGAAAATGCATAATAAATAATTTCATTCTCTGTTGTTAAAATGCGTCTATTACCAAAATAAAGAGAAAAACGGAACTCGTGATAAAAGAATATTCATTTATCCTCGAATTCACATGCTCTGTTGGCCACTTTCTGTGTCTGCGATGGTGCATTGCTGATAAAGTAAAACACACCATTGGTCGGCGTACATAAAATCCTAAAGCGTGAAGGTGATTTTGGAGATATTGTGTTGAAAACGTGGAATTAGTAGCCGAGAGAAGGTGTTATTGAAGAATAGTGACATTTTTATTTCAATGTCTCCAAAGTCCTTAGCTTTAAGTAATGGACTTCTTAATAACTTACCATTCCCTGATCTTCTACTTGCATTTTCAGTCTTTAAAAAATGTTTCCAAATCCAGAAAATTGCATTTTTTGAAACTACAATGGCTTCTATTTTTTCCGATTGTGATTGGCTCGTCTAAAACTGGTTAACAGCTCTCCAAATTTCTTATTCAACCACATTACTTTGTTGAGACATCACAATCATCTTAAAAATTTGCTTTCTGTACGTCTATCATTATTTCCCACTTTGATTTACATTAAGTTGAAAGTCAAATTTCATTCTCTGCCGCTAAAGTGTCATCTTCAACGGCACAATGAAAATGTGAATCCTACGAAATGAGAAAAGCTTGCCTTTGTCTTACATTTCCTACAAAAAAATTGCTTATACCATTATTTTATAAAAGACTTACAGTGTTTTAAGTGATGTATTATGTTTTAAAGTATATTCAATAAACTAGTTTATGTTAAATTTTTATAAGAGAAAATGCTCAAATAAAATGTTCACGTCATAAAAAGCATGTTACATAAATTTTGATTAAGCTGTCTCTCTCTCTCTCTCACACACACACTGAAATTATAATCTTTAAATATCATAAACATGCTTATTTACTTTATGAATATAGCTACTGTGAAGTTTGAAATAAAACAATTAGAAATTGGTAAAACAAAACTGCATAAAGAATTTTATGATTCCAAGTTCACCACAAGGTTAATAAAATGAAAAAAATTTCTTTAATAAAATCGGAAATTAGAATAGCTATAATTTTATGAAAAAGATAAATAAAAAATTGCGTATTTTTAATAGAATTAGTCATTTAAATGTTTGTTGAATTCCGATATGACATGTATATTTAGCATTTCAAAATTATTAATTTATGACTTCCTATTGATGCACATTTTTCTAGTTGTATTATAGTTGTGTGTGCTTTACAGTTACAGTGACGATGCTATATATATTTTAATTAATAATACACAAACACACTCGCTTACATAAGCACATACACATTACTATCATTTTCATGCTGACAAACTATGTTTAACTAATAAAACAGAAGGGGATTAAAAAGTTTAAAATCATTTTTTTCACTCAATTAAATTGCTACTTGCTATTTAATTTATTACTAAGCTTTTTAAATGAGCAAAAAATAAACGACATTACGACGCAAAAATAATGGAATTGCTTTTGAAAAAATTGTTGTAATTCTTTAATGTGGAATTACTGTATTAGAATATAATTCTCTATTTTTTAATCAGTTGAGCACATTAAAGCTTAATATTTATTATATTTTTAAACTCTTCATGTGAGGATAATTTATTTTGACCATTCATTAAACTTCATAAAAGGATTGTTTCTACATTAATTAAAGTTTTTATAATCTGATTCAACTGAATGCATTAATTAATTAATTTTCTTTTTTAATGCGTACGTATGAGGATAATTCTAATTAATGCTTAATATTTATTCAGAAAATCTTACTGACTTCATTACTTAAAGGGATTAAGATTTAATGTTTCTCATTAGAAAGATTAATTTGCTGTTTTCAATTAATTGAATCAGAAGTAGATTAAGCCAACTGAAAACATATACTTAAAATTATTGTAAATTATTTCCTATTTTTAGATAAAAATATATTATTTTTATATGTAATATTATTAACATTCCTAAATTTCCAAATGATTAAAAATATTAAATTAAAATTTTAGATCTATCTTACATAACTTAAAAATAAAGCTAAGGTAATCTTAAATATATTATTAAAAATAAAGGATTTGGGAAATTTATTTCTGTCATTACGTTATTAATATCAAAAATAAATTTCCCAAATCCTTAAAACTTCATTAACTATAAATACTTTTGTCATTAGTGAATTCTTATATAGTTGTATTAAAATTTATATATAAGAGAGAGAGAGAGAGAGAGAGAGAATAAACAAGAGCAAACAATATTACACTCGACTAATCTATAATGGACAGGCACAGCTCTTATCTAAGATGTTAACCAAGAAAGACTTCTTAATGTCTTTGACAATGTGTCAACAAAAATATAAAATATTGTTTCTTAAAATTATGCCAGTAATCAAGAATTTATGATTCAATATAGTATCTACAAGTTTATTGATGTATGAATTTTCATTAACAAATTTCATGGTTGATATCAACAAATGCAGTGAAATAATGAAAATTATTAATAATGTTTTTTAGGTTTTGTAATAATGATCTTTATGTTTTCGTTTATGAATTTTTTCACATATAATCTTAAGTTTTACTTTCAATATTTGTTTTAACATATATTGATAAATTTAGCAATTTGCTATAATTTTCTTTTAAAAAATTCTAAAAATCCAAGTTATGTCTTCTTATGTATTAAAAACATATATTATATATTTAAAACTATAGAAAAATATTTATATATATTTTTCAATTAAAATATACATTTATCTAAATAATGAATCATAGCAATGAGTGATGTAAACAAATTCACAATTGAAGGTAAAGTAATTACTTTACCTGACATGGCATGTACAAATCATAATTAAAAATTTTAATTTCAGACTTTAATTAATATATATGCAAATTTATATTAACTTTTCTAACTTCAGATCATTAAAATTCTAAAAGTATATTTTAATATTATATTTCATGTTGATTGAATAAAAGAAAGAAATTCTTTGCATTATTGTCTGTGAAAAGTTATAAAAGTTTGGAAGCTTGTATTTTACTTTGATTTACATCTCTAAATAAAAGAAGTATATTGGTTAAAGCTCTGCTTCTCAAACTATTTTGTCGTTAAATTACTTATAGCTCTGAAATAATGGGAGATAGTAAAGAGACTTGATTATTAGCATTTTAAATGTAAATGATTAGACGTAGCAGACACAAAAGGATTTTGTTTGACCTGGTTTATACTTAAATGACTTTGAAGAAAAAATAAATGGTGAACATTTTCAGAAAGTCAAAAATGTTTCACAAAATTACTCTCCAGGAAACACGGAATTTATTTAATCGAGAATAAAGATTTAAAAGTTGATAGAAAATAATGCTTTTGCAATTTTTTGAGCTCTTGATTCAATGAATGATTTTATGTTTATTTTTTCTTCCATATTTATCCCTTTGAAATAAAATTTTATATAGTTTATTTTAATATATACATTTAAAATTAAGATATCTTATCATGCAACTTTTTTATAATGAATCAATGCATGAAGATATTAATGAAGATTCAATGAGGTTTTATGAAATAATATTGTGGTTATACCACATTTCTCTCATATACAATTATATTTTCAAAATTCAGATTTTATTTTGAATAATATTATTATTTATTAAATAAAATAGTTAGAAGAAATCAAATTTGTATACAACTACAAAAAGAAAAATGCTTATTCTAGGAAAATCAGTAAAGCCATTCCTATTTTCAGGCATTTTTATCAGATTAAAAATTATTTCATTTAATATCATTATTGTTATTTTTTATATAATTAATGAAGATCTGACATTTATATATAAAATACAAGAATATAAAGGGAAATTAAAAAATGTTTTTGAGATTGCTAATTTGTATGTATTTAGGCAAAATATAAGATGAATCAAACGTTCCTATTCCTGACTCTTCATGGATAATTTAAAACATTAACGTAATTACACAAAGCTTCTTTTTTCATATTTATTAATATCATCACTCTTTCAGATGTTTTCAGTCTTATCTACGATCACGTTTTACGTAATATTATAAATTGTTGAAAATTCTTGTTCTTTTAAAATTAAAGAACCAATTTTTGATGAAAATCAGCTTACAAAATTCAAGAAAATTTTTTCACAAGGGCACTTCTGTTTGATCAGATAATACTGAAAGAAATTTTGGAAAAGTAATTACTAAATATATTGAACACTTATTATCATGGATGTTGAAGCGCAATTTTTCTAACTTCTTAGCTAATATTAGTTGCATTGCATTAAGCGTCTACATTGTAAATTTCATGTGAGAATATAAAAACCACATGTTAATTTGGGCATTGAAATGAATAATAACTCGAAGATTCTTCGTGTGTTTAACAATTTAAAAATAAACAGAAATTCATCATAAGATATGTAGAACAGTAACAATATTTTAGACTCTCTTAAAATAATTATTATACAATTATGAATTCTATAAAAATTCAAGATCAAGCTTTTCAAGACTATCATCGTGAAAATCGGCTAAAGATTAATCTGCTTGAGAACTTTTCTTCACGCAAAATCTAAATTATGATTATTGTGATACCTCTTAATTAATTTAAACCTTCGAATCATATACCTTCGTTTGTTTTTTCTAATTTACTTACTTTCTGTAATAAGACTAAAGAAAATATATCTTGCCTTTGAAAATGAAAATAAAAATCTGAAAGGATTTTACAACAACTAAAAGACTTTTTCTTAACAATCAAAAAGACTTTATACAGTTGTTTTATTTACACCATTAAAATATGTATACTGGCGAATCAAAATTATAACAGAGTAGGAACAAGTTTACTAAATTTCATAGTTTTCTGTTCTCCTCAAAAGTGCCAAACTAAATTTTTAAACAAAGAAAATAAATCTATATATTAATGTATTTTAGAATAGAACCAGGCCTTCTTTGAAGCTTCTTTGCTAAGCAAGATTAATAATCTCTTGTAAAACATTTTTTCAAATTAAAGGAGTTAAATCATACATAATTAATGATTTTACTTCTCAATCTATTCATGAAAGAAGTTGTTGATTCTAACTTCTTTTTGAATTCTATTTTTCAGTTCTCCTTTAAGACATCATTTAAACAGTTCTGGCTATGAAACAGGGCAATCTCAAAGAACTTTAACATACCAGAATATACTGATTATTATAATACGAAAAATATGTTGACAAAAGTGAATTATAAGAAACATATCAGGATATGTGCTATTTTTTCGCACTTTTATAAAATAAGAATCATAAAGGTATTCAAAAGATCTTGAAGAAAAGGGATATTTCTGACGAGTAAATCCAGGCATTTTCTTGCTACTTTTCTAAATGGACTACATCCTCCTCTTTTCCTCCTCACGTTATTGAAGTACATACAAGATATAACCAGTTCATCAAAATAAAACCCACTGATTTCCTGCTTAATAGCACAGAAATTTCCTCCTCATTATTAATTTATGCTCATCTAAGATCTTCTTTGAGATCTTCATTGAGATCAGAAGTTTCCAATTTTTTTGGTATTTTAATTAGCTTAATCACTTTCTCAGCACAAATATATTTTTTTCTTCTTCTTTGAAGCGTAATCAATTCTGGTACATAACTTATATCACTCCTGAACATTTTCATTTACAGTTTCTCGGACATATTTCATTATAATCTAATCAATCTCAGTTGGATCTTTTATGTATCTAGCTTTGTTTCAGAAGCTTTCTGATTTACATTTTTTCCTCTATCTCTAATCATTTTATCTACCTGTGAATTATTATAAAACTGTAGTTAATTACCTTGTATTGAACAACTTTATAAATTTTATTGCGGATAATTTTATAACAACTTAGTTTCTTCGTTGGTACTTATAGGTCTTCTTATATATAGATATATTTTATATAAGTATCTTCATTTATATTGATATACTTTGTTCATCATTTCTTAATGCTGTATTTTGTTTGATTTATTATTTGTTAGTAGTGATTTGCGTTTATTGCTTTTCAGTTTATCAAACTATTATTACTTCTAATACAAATTTGCTTGATAAATCAGTCAATGTTAGTGTTTTCTTTCTTTGAATAAAATTGGAGTTTCTTCTGGAAAAAGTTAGAATTAACAACAGTGTTTTTTTATAGGCATATTTGCTGATGTCTGCCTATATTTAATAGATAATATCAGAAATCACAATGCTCGAGTAATATCTTTAGTTTTTAAAATATCTGCACAAGAACGTTTAACTTTGTTGCTTGTAAAACTGCACCATTTCAGGAAGAATCCATTAATTCGAATATTTTTGATTTTAGGCCTTTGAGTGTTTTAGTTTTAATGTTGAGATGAAAAATAGTTATTGATAAATAAATGGAACATATAGAATTTATGACTGGTATTAGTATTGGGCTTATTTCCCTTTCGTCTGAAACACATTGTTAGCACATCGAAAAGTGAAAACTAAACTCTTGAAGTTGTTGCAATAATTTTAGGCTTTTGGCCCTTTGTCAGTAATATTACCAGAAACAATTTAAATCATTCAGTGTTCAAAGATGCTTTTAAAGATATGTATCATTATTCTTGTTTTTGCCTATTATTTTACTTTCATCTTATAATTAGAAACGTTAGGTGATTTATTAATAAATGATTTACCTAGCATATATTGTGAACTATTGCGCCATTAGCTTTCTGTATTAAAGGTGATAGTTATACATATATTTGTAAATTTAGGCAGATAAATCCATCGATCTCATCTAATGCATGTGATATTAAAACATGTTATACGTAATTATTGAAGTATGATATTGAAACATGTTATACGTATGAAATTACTGCGTTTTGGGTTAATATATCCAGCTCTTAGTTGTTTTAATATATCTAACATTTTTTAATGTTGGATGTTTAATGCTTAGTTGATGTTTTCCAACTGCATTCGGATGGAGGAAAGAATGATAAAATTTTGGGATTCTATATCCTGCATAAATGCATATCATTTATTTTTATTTGAAGTTATTACAGAATAATAGTGAGTAGTGATATAGTCATCACTCATAATACGCATTTGCTATCTTTTAATGAAACATTATAAGTATCATATGGTTTCAGATACAATCCATTCTCTTGCCATTTTTGTTCAAAATTGTCATATATGCGGTGTTGTGTTGCCTCCATTGTTGAAGTAAATGAATGAATGATATGCAACTGTAAGTAAACATTTCTGAAGCAGCATTGAATTTTCATTTCACTTCTTTATCAAATTAGAAGAATAAAATTTTTTTTAGAAAAGTGAATTTTTTATCATTTGTTTCCTTTTGTTACAACCAAACTAATTTTAAGAAAAATTAGGTGCTTTATTTTTTATTTTATAGTAACTAGAATTCACTTTCAAAATGAAACCAACATTTATTTCTAGAAACAACTGAAATCTGTTTTGAGAAAAGGGATGTTTAAGGATTTAATTCAGGATAAATAATGATTTGAAGAAAAGTCTGAATAGTAAATTAAAATTTACATGTGAATATTGAATAATGAGGAAATGTATAATAGGGTTGAACTATATAAAGGAACAAATAAAAGAATATTAAAATAAAGGAAAATACTTTTAAGTTAAAAATATAGAAAAGTTACATCAGATCTAAAATAATCTGATTTTAACTAATAATAACATGTTTTGAATTCTTCATCACACTATTCAAGCGTGGTATTTTTTCGTTTAAATTTAAAGAATGATTTTTTGTTTGAAAAATAAATTTCAAAAATTTTTAACATTTTTAATGTAATTAAGAAATGAATTTTTGTAACAATTTTACCTATAGGCATTGCTATCTATAATTTTTAAGAATTTTAATGATACTTAGCTACATATTAATTAATTTATTTTTAATGATTATTAAAAAAATCGGTTTTAATTTTGTTTAGTGAGTGTAAGTAAATAGTAGAAACATATTTTAAGAAGAACAGTGTATACTATTCAGTATTTACTGCCAAACATTTAGGATATTTTGTTTTGCTCATTATAATTTAAAACTCTAAAAAGTGTCTAAAGGAAAAAACGTTTTTAATCTGTAGTTTGTGTACTTGCTGAGATTTTTTATTCAAACTGATGTATGGAAAATTTTTATCTAAGGAACACAACTAGACTTTAAAAATTATAAAAACACCAACATACAAATGATCTTGGTTTCCAACATACAAATGATCAAATTATATTGAAAAAGCGAGCTAATATGAATAATGTTAGATAAATAATATTAGTATATTATTATGTTCAGCATAAATTTTGATTAATGCTTACATTTTTATTTTGTTCTTTAATAAGCAGATATTTTTATATATTTTATTCTCTTTATTTATATAATCAAGCACAATATGATTAATCATACAATTACCAAGCTCTTACACTGCTGGAAAAAGTAGAAGGACACTCATATTTTGTTAACTATGCTTTAAATTTTAGCAACAATTAATGTAATTTTTCTTTTTTCTTTTGTTTAACTAATTTTGCTGTTATTTTCAGTGAATAAGTTTTATTTACCACTAAGAAAATATTATAAAATAGTACTTAAGTACTTTTGGTCTGTGAAAAAAGTAGAAGGACACCTGCAAAAATATTCTCATTTTGGAATCTAGCAGATTAATATGTTAAAAACACTGTTCTTTTAAACTGCCTTGCTTTCAAAAGGTATATTTTGCTAAAAACATTCCTCAATTTTTGTGCAGTTAAAATGCTTAAGGGGAAACCTGTAAGTGGATTTCGAAAAGGCCAAAGTGTGACATGTAAAGATCAGGGCAAAAGTGTAGGAGAAAGTGTAAAGCCCCAACACATAAGTCCAAACGCTGTTTATAGCTTCTTGAAAAATCTAAAGAGTCAGAGAAAAGTAAAGATTGGCATACCTAAAAAACTAACACTACTTAAACAAAGAAAAATATTTAAAAACTTAAAAAAACGTGTGGAAGCATTGGAAAAGCACAAGACCCATCTGGAATCACACATGTAATCAGAAGAACATTTTACAACTACATAAAAAGACCGGATACATTCATATTCAAGAAACGAAAGGCACATTAAGCACAGGCTACAATGGGTAAAAGAACACATGTCTTGGAACTTCGAATGGACTTAATTATTTTGACGAAAAAAAATTCAATGTAGAAAGCAGAGACGGATTTTAATATTATTGGCATTGTCTAGATACACAAGAAGAGACTAATTCTACCAGAGACAGGTAAGAGGAGGCTATTTAATGGTATGGATACCTGTTGGCTACGTCGGAAAGACTAATATAGTGATTCTGGAAGAAAGACAGAAACATATAGATTAGGTTCTAATTTTAAATTCAGAGCTTCTTTCCTATGGCACTGAGCTAGGCAGAAGAAAATTGGCCATTTTAGCAAAACGGAGCATCAATTTACACAGTCAATGGTGTTAAAAATTGGTTTGAAACAAATAATGTTCGGGTTTTGCTATACCGTGATAAAAGTGCAGATCTCAGTATTGTTAAAAATGCATGTATGGTAAAAATGTCCAGCGTGTTTACGACAGAGGCAAGCAATATGAATTGTTGATGAACTTCAAGAAGCTTTGAATTTTGCTTATGATAATTTTTATCAAACCAGAATTCAAGAGTTATACGATTCAATGAAAAATAGAGTCTTTGAAGTATTTAAAGCAAATGACAGAAGAATTCCTTATTAACAAGACTTTTATTTTCATTATTTAGAACTGTCATTATTTTTTTTCACACGGTATGATGTGAATGAAATTAAATCTGAATTGTAATAAGCAAGTAGTTTTTTATTTCATGTTATAGATATAGTTATCTGATTGTAAAAAAAAAAATTTTAAAAGTACTGTAATGAAATTATTTTGTAAAAATTCAAAGTTCTCTTATTTGAAAAAACTAGTATCCTTCTACCTTTTTTCCAACAGTGTATGTGTCCTTGGCAAAAGCTTCAAATGGCTTTTTTTTATAATATTATGATGTTGAAAATCAACAGTATTATTTACATGAAATATGCCAGTTATCCTTATTTCCTTCTACACTGCAATTTTGAAGTTGTTGGAAATCTGATAGCTGACATGACTTTCTTTTTGGTACAAGCAGAACAAACCATGCTAAGAGTATCTGCGTTAGTTAAATATTCAATGGGCTTACTGTTTCTCTGTCTATGCTATTTTAAGTGGATGTCAATCTGTTTATAAGATCATTGCTTAAAATCCTGGAGTGTTTGGTTTCTCCAGACTTAACTTGTTAATTGCTTGATAAAATCTTGGTTTCCATCATATTAATTAGTAATACTAATTCATTTATTATTTGCATAACCAGCTACATTAAGTTTTGTTTTCGAAAGTTTTTTGGTTATAAGTTATATTAGGGAGAGCATTCAAGTATATATGTCATTGTACCAAACTATATAAGTTAACTTTTCTTTAGAAAGAATGTATACAAAACTTGATAACAGATTTTTACTTTGATAAAAAAATTATCTTTTTGAAAAGTAACTTCAAAAGAAAAATCATATTATTAACAAGTTATAAATACAACATATACTGGCAAAAAATCAATTCAACTATAATTATAAAAGAAACTATAAATCATAAAATTTATTAAACTAGCATTGATGGTGTTTTACTGCATAATTAGCTTTAAGAATTACTGAAAATATATAGCATTTCTGCAAATATATTCGTAAGTCAGTACTAATAATTGAATATTAATATTAATTTCCTTTGGTTCATAACATGCCTTCAAATTTAAATAGAATACATTTTAATATAAAATAATTTATTTTATAAAAAATGCTAAAAAGTAGTTTTTTTGAGAAAATTAAAATATTTTAAATTATTTCTTTATTAATCATAAAGTGGTCGTTTCTTTCTTTCCTGTTGAGATCATGATTACGTCATTTTGTTACAATTCTCTTTGGATTAAAATTATCTATGACGTCAAATAATGTTTCATCTACATCACATTGCATCGACACTGCGTTGTAAATTCGATTTGTCGATGAATTTGTTGCTTATCGTCAAATCGCATTCTTCGAGTGGCAACAAACATGGTGAAGTTTAACATCTAATGTCTGAGAATACTGATGAAGTTCATTTTGTTAATATAACGATTTCTTATATAAGAACCAAATCATTATTTTTAGAAGCCGTTTTCCATTGATTCAAGCCAATAACACATTGACAATAAAACATAAGAAAAAGCAAAATGAAAAAGACAAGAAAAAACATCAACTTTATGGTTAGTTTAAATCGGGAAGATCAATTTAAATTTTTAAATGTTTCATTAATTAACAGAATTCAAAATTAATGATTGCAATATTTGTAAGCAATCTTTTTTAAATCGTAAAACTAATTCTTAGCTTTAACGAACATTAATTTTTTATAGCTTTTGCTATTGCTATAATTTTGAATTTTATTTAAGCTTTTCACATGCTTATGTCCCACTTGAAAACTCTCAAGAATTATTCACATTTAAAAGTACTTCATATATTCTTCGCATTACGGAAATTATTTTCAACAAAAAGACAATGTTACAAAACAACTGGAGACATTAAATTCGAAAAAAGTACTCAAGTTTTTCGCCTCCATTAAGTTGAACATTTTATACTTCTCAGTATAAATTTAAAGAAAGGCAAAACTAGCACAGAGACAAATAATATGTGTTCTAACTGAGCGAAACGGTTTTAATTAAAATGCTTTTCCCAAAGCTCGTAAAAGGTAATATTTGCTTCTGTGTACTAGAGTAAGTCCTGTTTAAAAAGTCCCGCTGGAGAACTTGCATCAGAAACGAGACACTAAAACAGTTGAATACGAGTTTTATGCATCTCATTTTTGGGGCGGGGCCATTAAGGCAACAAAAAGAGAAAAGAATTCTAATGTTGTAAAGTTAACCCTTTATGCATCTCTTATCTTCGCACTTAAGCCTTACTTTAAGAGAAAAGGCGGTAATTGAGATCAGGCGTAAAACTTTTTTACGATTTCTAACCGTGGACGTAAACAAGACACACGCGATATTCACAATTTTTATGTCTGCATCCACGCATACGGAAAACGTGTCTGGTTAAGTGGGTGCATTTCTAGTGACAGAATTTAACCTAATAAAAACTATTTCTGCTGGGTGTCTCCATCATGGTGTCTTGACAACGGCCACGTTTTTTTCATGGCACACACACACACGTTGGAAATGTTTATGGCAATTTTTATTGCCTTAAAACGTCCAAAGACCTCATATTTTATAGGGGGCCACTTTCTAGGTTTTACTCGTATTTTTTACGAGGCGTTGCAGGGTATGATTTACTTTTTTACTTGGATATGTGATGATAAATCATTTTTGCGCTTTTATTATAGCACCGTTTTGCAGTTACTTCATTTTTCTATTTCTTTTAGTGACTTTAACTTAATGGTCGACGACGCTTTTAAAGGTGGGAGAGATTTTTTTACTCTATTTTCTGCTTTTTGGAAAGGAGATATAAAGAAATTTTACTTGTGTTTGAGTAATAAAGGTAGAAATATTATTTACTGCCATTAATCAACTAGAAGTGCACAAGTTTTGTAAAGAACAGTTAATTAATTTAAGCAAATTAACTTAGATTTTAAAAGTTGGAAGTAAAGTTTTGATACAAAAAACTCAGGATACAAAATTACTTTTTTTATGATGTGGGCAACTGTTATTTAAAAGAAGATTTTAACTTTGTTAACATTGTGTTTGCTTTTTTCTTGGTATTACGGAGTTCCCGTTTTAAATTATTTAGCAAAAATTGAAAGTAAAAAGACTATTGGTCAGATTAGACTTAATAATATTTTCACAATATTATATATACTAATGTTCTTTTAAAGTTAGCGTTTCGTATGTGAATAATAACATAAGATATTTTTAATTTTTGAAAACAAGCGCATAGCAAATATTGAAAGCAGATTAAATCAAAATCGTTAAATACCCTGAAAAGCAAGCATTTATTTTTAAATATTTTTCTTGGGAAATAAAAGTAAAAATTTTTTAATCGTAATTATATATATTTGCCATATTTTGTGTCATTCAGAGATTCCAATTTTTTTTATTTAACTTTCTGAAAGTAAAGTAATTTTTTAACTAAGCCATATATTCTAATTAATAAATATTATATAATTTAATTTTATGTATGCATTATAATAAATATGTTGTTGTTGTCTTGTGCCAGCTAGGCTGACAATGTGGGGTGCGCTGCTCCACTTTTCCAACTGAACCATATTTTGGTGTGGAGTCCAACTTCCTCAGTACACACATGTCATAGGGACCCGTTTATAGGGTAGGCAACCATTCACAACCCATTTATACAAGGAAAGAAAAAAGACAGGATAGATAGAGAGTGAAAGTACATCCATGTCCGAATTGGGATTCAAAATAAGGACTTTCCAATCGGCTGTCAGACACGATGACCACTAGACAGGGTGGGTGGTCTATAATAAATATAAAATCCATATAAGTGTATCGACAGATTTTCTTTTATATTCATACTAGAGTAAAGATTATTTTGACTTTATTGTTCTTATTTTTTGGGCATAAATGTTGAAACAAAATTTTTTTAAACAATATGTTATATGAAAAATATATATAAGTTTTCTTATTTTTTACTTTAAAGCAAATCTATTTAAAAGTGACGTATGAAATACACTGAAAAAATAAACAGATTAGTGACAGCTAAATTTGAAACTATTTAATTTTTTTAAACTGAAAGTCTGATTTTGGTCTTTCTGTCTTGAATGCAATCAACAGTTTAAAAAAAATTCTTTATTGTTATTGAAAATTATTAAATTTATAATTTAAAATAAAGTAAATTATTTTTCAAAGACAATGACTCAAAGAAATGAATCATAGAACAGAAAATTCAGGAAATTTCAAACAAAATGATTACATATGAGTTCGAAATGTGATGTCAGTTTTTAATTTCAGGATTTATAGAGAGAAAACAAATTGAAACGTAAGAGTAATCTTTACAAGGAACTTTATTCCCGAAATTGGGATAAATTTTTCACTAATGGGGAAAATTGCATTAGTATTGATTTCGATGAAAAATACTAAATTTAATTAGTCTACAAAATTAATTGACTAAATAATAATTTAAACTTTATACACATAAAACAGAAATAGATCTGTAGAAATAAATATGGAGCTAATAGAACACATTTCATATTTCTCGTTTTATATTCACTTGTTATTGTGTTGTAAAAGGAAAATTACATCTTTATATAGATATTTTTTTAAATATATTTTTTATTTAGCTTAAATATTCTATTTTTATCAGTACCCATTAAAAAAAATTAATTTTTAGTAAGGGTAAAAATCGAATGTGAGATAAATATTTATAAATCGTATTTAATTTCAGATATTTTTATAGTAATCTATGTATATTTTAATAAATGATCTGGTATTAAATTATTTTCAACATACATCATTGCATTATAGCTATTGAATATTTAGGATAAATGCACTGCTGATTTAGAAAGTAAATACAATTTTCCTGAATTATATTATATATTGTGTACTTTGAATAATACTTCATAGATTGCTTTTTAGAGGTTTTATTTTGTCTTATTTTTGAAAATATTTTCTCAGTTTTGAAATTTCTAAGGGCTTAAATTATTATATTTTAATTCATGTTTAGGGTGTAAATAAAATAAAACAAACAATTATACTTTTATAGTATATTTTTATAAATATTTAAATGAAACATAAAGTTGTTATCATTTTTTATAAAATAAGCGATTTTATTAAAATTTTAGTATGTTTTTCACATATTAGGAGAAATATTATCCAACAGTATTAAGCCATTCAAGAATTTTATAGAATTTTATTCTTTATTTATTACTATTCTTTATTTATGACTCCTATTTTATAAAGAAATATGTAGTTTGATTATTGAAATGTCTATTTTTATCATTGTTTTTTAAATGTGTGTCTTATATAATTCAATAAGCCTTTCTTGGTTAAAAAGAAAGTTGCTCATGTTAAATATGATAATATTTTTATTATTTCCAGTTATTCTCTTGAGTAAACTTAAGTTTAATCTAAAAATTTAAACTCACAATAAAATTTTATTGAACATAGCTTCTTTCAAAACTGTAAGGGCTCTTTTTAATGAAAGAAAGTTCTTTTCCTTGTTTTTTGTTTTACCATGGATTTTCTATTTTATCTGTTTTATCATGGATTTTCTGTTTCTTCTTCTCTAAAGGAACATTTATTGTGTTCCATTTATAGAACAGGAAATCCGTTGAAATGTTGGCATAATTCTGTTTAATTTGATTACGAATGCCCACGCATAATTGAAAGCCTCTTAGTCAGCGAAAGCGATAATACGCTAACTATGTACATATGAGTCTCTAGTAATTTAAGGAATGTGAATATGTGCAACCAGGTATACGGCTGTAGTTCCATTTTCGTAGGTTCTAGCCTCCAAGTTCGGATTACTGGGCAGATATCCGCTATGCTATCGTCAGTCATTTAGACTGGCTGTTGAATTCCCCATTCATTTAATTATTAATTAAATTATTTTCGACATACATTATTGCATTATAGCTATTGAGTATTTAGTATAAGTCCACTGCTGATTTAGAGAGTAAATACAATTTTCCTGAATTATTTTATATTTTGTGTACTTTGAATAATATTCCATAGATTGTTTTTTAAAGATTTTATTTTGTCTTATTTTTCTATTTTTGAAAATATTTTCTCAGTTATGAAATTTATTCTAAGGGCTTAAATTATTATATTGTAATTCGTATTCAGGGTGTAAATAAAATAAAACAAACCATTCCTTTTACAGTATATTTTTATTGATATTTAAATAAAACATGCAATTGTTATCGTCAGTTTTCATAAAATAAGAGATTTTATTAAAATTTCAGTATCATAGTTTTTCACATATTAGTAGAAATATTATCGAACAGTTCTAAACTATTCAAGAATTTTGTAGAATTTAATACTATTATACGTGTTTTAGTTCACATTAAAGAAGATGGCTTCTCATCTTGTTGACTTTGTCTGTAATTGTTATCTGGCAATATTAAGGAATATGAAAACTTCGTCAACTCATCCAAACATATAAGTCAGTTCTTTTGTGTTTGATTTGCGCAGTATTTTTTGCACACAAATTGATTGGATGAATTATTTTTGCGAGGAAAATGCATGACTATGCGAGGAAAATGCATAAGCCAATTTAAAGGAAGAGAAATAAAATAAAATTCTTATTGTCGTTACATAGGAGTATTTTAAAAAGCAACAATTTCAAAGTATTGACTTTTTGTGAAGCATACTAATTATTATGACTAAAAATTTAGAAATACTCTTTGGTATATATGATATAAATCCTCTTATATAAGCTTCCTCTTTAAATGCATTTTATTGTAAATTGTAATGTTTTTCTTCAGTTAAAATACTTACGTGCGAATTATATAAATTTGTCATTAATTACGCTATAAATTATTTTTATTTTGGCCGTTAAAATATATTTAAAAATGTTGTAAATTTTTACAATTCTGAGTTCATTTTATATAAAAGCCATTCTAATATGTCAAAATTTTCTTTAGAAGTATAATCAAATAAGAATTTTCTTTTATAATAATATTTATTGAAATCTAGTATACTTTCAGAACACTTTTATACAGTTATTTAGTTTATTTTTTAATTTCATCGCAGTTCATATTATATTTAAACTTTTGAAATATAACTTTATCAATGTGTATCTTTATTCTGATATTGTGTGTTAAGTGCTCACACTATTGAATTTAAAATTATACCCTCTTTTAAAAAAATTTGTGGATATTTTTTAAAATCTTTCATTTAGTAAGAAAAAATAATATAATTAGACATAGTTTTTTACGAATTACGAAAATCTGCATAGAATATACTAAAATTAAATTATCTCTGACACTAATTTAAAAAATTTTACAAATAAAAATAGGTAACTATTTCAAATTTAAAGGCATATGCATTGTTATAGTATTTAATAAAAAACCTCTAACTTAAAATTTAAAACACGGAGTCTTATAATAATATCAAAAATATTTGAATTCATTAAATAACACGAAATTTTTCCAAAGAATCCCACTAAAGCAATAAATGTGCCACTCAAATTAAGAATTCACCATAACTTAAAACGCTTTCAAAATTCAAGCAATATTCTCCGATGAATCAAATATCCAATAAAGTTTGAGATCTATTTCTTTCTTAACAGGCATCGATTTCCAAATCAAAAGTTCAGGAGCAACGTCCTGTAATTCAAATCTTTTTCCGAACATGATACACTTCAATCGCATCAGCATCCTAAAAATTATACAAGGCTGCATTTTCTCCACGAGCGTCTGATTCACTTTCTACTAAATTATTCCTGCATGTTTCAGACTTCAAAAGGAAACATTTTCCAAAAAGAATATGAAAGACGTTAAGTCATTCGATGCGCTTCTATTTCTGGCTTAAAATATCGTACGCTCGTTTCCCCGTTTTGCAAATGGCTGCCATCGATCAGAAAGAACTTCTGTTTATTCCAAGCAAACAAGTTGTAAATCGAATTAGAATTCTTGAATATAATTTTTAAAAAGAAGCAAATGTAAATGAAAGAATAATGATGCATTTCAGTTTGTTTTTAATGCATGATTTTATTTAAAGTTTGAAAATTGGTATAAAAATTAATATAGAAGGTGTATTATATATTTATTCACATTTCTATCTTGAATTCAATTTTATCTTTTGGATGAATTTAATTATTTCTAGATAAATCGAATTGGTATAAAAGTTACATATCTATAGTTTATGATATAAATCTTAGTTGTGTTTTATTCATACTATAGA
Organism: Latrodectus hesperus; assembly: GCA_037975125.1. Taxonomy (NCBI): domain Eukaryota; kingdom Metazoa; phylum Arthropoda; class Arachnida; order Araneae; family Theridiidae; genus Latrodectus; species Latrodectus hesperus. Next base: position 36,817,350 of record CM075850.1, read on the forward strand.
AATAGAAGATTTTAATCGTCAGAACTTACTTTTTTTAAACTTCTTTTCAGTTTCCCCATTGTTTTAATATCATGTCAAATTATTTTTATTTTTATTTTAAGAATTCTAGCAATTTAAGATTCATTGTATTCAAACGTGTAAACTAATTTTATACGTTAAGAAATATTTCGAGTACATTCTATATTTGATTGCTTGCACGTGTGCTTTTATAATTTGTTTTCATATAAAAACTTTCTGTTTGAGAGATTAAAAAAGTTTTATTAAAAATAATATTATCAAAAACAGGCAATCCCTTTTCTTTCAAAAACTATTTCAGGAAGTTTTCAATTTAGTATAATAACATATAAATTATTTGTCTTGATATTACTCTTAGTGTATGTGAATATTTTGTGCGTTAATTTCAATTTTAATTAACTTAAAAGTGAAATAGGTGATCAATATAATTTAACGATGTAGCTTAGAAAATTTTAAAAATAAATATAACAAATAGAAAAATATATATTAAAAATGAATGAGAAGAGAAAAATATTTTCAATCTGAATAAGATGAATAATACAAAATATCAAAGAGAGTCGTTCAAAATGCTGGAAGTACGCAAATAAAATGCAAAAACGTACAAGATTAAATCAAATTTAAAATGGGAAATTAAGTAGGAATAACTTCGAGATGAAGAGTTGGAAAAAACATCCGGGTAAAGTAATCTCGAATATATTTATAAAATGACTATGTAGAATAGCTTATAGCAATTTTAAGAGGGAACTATGATATGGATTAGCTGGTAACACATGAAATCTTAGAAATGTTTCTGGAAAAAATGTCGTAGAATAATAGACGAACATCAAGAATTCTTATCCGAAAAAGTTTTGTTAGATATCTGTTAATTGTTTCTGGTCATAGCCCTTCAACGTCTCCATTGGATTATCAATGTCTCGAAATGTGTCATTTGATTTAACGAATCTTGTTTTCACTTGTATTAGGTGGACAGAAATACGATGCTATCGAAAGACTTCATGCATTTAGTGACTTTAAACATCTGTTAAGATACGAGCAATCCGTGAAGATTCTGTGTTCGTTTGGAGTGATGCAGCTGGAGAGATGTTTGGGACGTATGGTATCTCTGATACGTCTATGGATGAATATGACAAGTGGTAAATACATAAAAATCCTATATGATTACTTAAATATCTATTATGCTTGAACAATTCAAGAATGAATATTCGATACACAATATGTTGAGATCTGTTCTCTAGTGAATCATGGGATATATAGAAGTTTGTTCCCGAATGGCCGAATGACATAATATTAGGGATTTGTGGCATAAGGCACATAAAATTTGAGTTGACCTATTACCTCGAAAACCGGTTCTAGAGTTTTCCGTAATTACAAGACCTGGATTGAAGTCATTAGTTCTCGAGCTGGAAAGGAGACCGGTGGCATAAAAAGAGTGACAATGGCATACATTGGCAATGGTTGAGCAGTGAGTGTGTAGCCTCTTATATTTAAAGGGTGAAATGTGTTTTTCTTTTATAAATTATTGAATGCAAGTAATTAATTGCTTAAATTAGTCAAGAAATGCTTTGGAGGAATAAAAGAACGTATATTGAGTTTCAAGATTTGTTCTCGTAAATTCATCAACTTTTTATTGCAGGGCTTTTTACTTCAGAGCAGAGATGTGAATGAACCCCAATTGAGGCCGCATGCTTCAAGTGATCCATGATGACTAGAAGAGTCTGTCCAGTTATAGTGCAGGTTTTACTGATCTTAACAATGTTCTGTACTGCTCTGTAGGAAAGCAAACTTCAGACAAATAGAAAAGAAGACATTGGAAATTATTATTGGACCTGGAAAATATGACAGCCAATACGCCTTCGTCGATGTAAAGGGACAAAAGGAAATCATATTGCCCTTTACTGAGATAACTGAAGATTCACTCCATACAGATAAGGCTTTAGCTTAACCTGACTCTCCATTTAGATATTTGGAATGAAACTTTTTCCTCAGAGTAAATAGTAATTCTAACATACAAGAAATAGTTTCGTTTATCAAAAGCCCCTCTTTAGATAATTCTTCTAAAATACAGGATTCTTCCATTTCACCTGTTATTGGATTATTAATGCTTATATAAATCATAAATATGATAAAAATAATTGCATAGTAGTTACCAACCACGTTAAAACCAAGAGTTACTCATACTACGTATGCTGGAATTGATAAAACCCATGAGATATTTTTAGAAAGGAATTTATGGGGATACATGTAATTTTGTTATATCTTGTAATTGTTTCATTAGAGATAAACATTATACACTTCTAAAACCACTCATCTAAAAGTGAGATCATAGTGATGAATATCTTTCCCTGTTTTATTTACACAGTATATTTCGCTTTTCAATGAACTAATACCATTGTTTAAATAAATATTAAATAAACTAATTTCTCCCGTCCAATAAGATAAGTTTCAATGAGCCATTAGGAAAATATTTTCACCACTTCGTCTTCCGATGAAATTTTGGGTTTTCTCTTCAGAATTTATGATGTGATCTGCCTCCAGGGTTGTATGCCAGTAATTACAAATGTGTGTCGTGGAAATAATTGCTGATCAAAATTCCATTGACAGAAAGCATATTGTGTTTATCTGAAGAATGAAAATAAATAATTCGAAAACGGCACGGTTCTTTGTCTATTGGCGTGCTGCGATTTTGACTGTCTATACCGGATGAACGAATAATAGTGAAATGACAACTAGACACGTTGGACCTCCGCGCATCATTAAGATGTCAGAGGGTCTTCTTCCGACATCTTAAAACATCAACCATCCATCCTTAAGACAAGACATCGACTTTCCATCGATAGTCTCCCATCAAAATTATTTTATGGGAATAATTTTGATGGGAGACTGTTAAACTCTTCTAAATGTGCAGATAAACAATTCTACTTTGATCCGCATTGTTTTCGTTTATCAACAGAATGATAAATTCCCGCTGATTTATTACAAAGTGGGATAGCTCCCAATATCCTTTGTCTCTAATGATGTGGGAATGTCTAAATCCGCGACTTCTGATTTTTACTGTCATTTGACCATTTTGGTGATATTTATAACAATAACTCAAAAAAGAAGTCGTGTTGTTTCAGAAATACTAGTTGCAAGTTTTCAAGCCACTAAAACTTGCCCTCTGTCAAAGTAGATTTAATTATCAGCCTTTTCTATGAGAGACATAAACATGTTCATTGTAATGATGCGTGTTTACATTCTATTTGAGAAGCTATCATTCCCACTCGATAACATAAGATTAATTTACACTGTCAAACGATGATATTGATCGTAATGCTTTGGATCATGGGGGCATGTGTGTACGTATATGTATATGTAAGTATTTTATATATGCAGATTTTTATCATTACGCATTTTATAATTGACAGGAGTATGTTTAAAGTTTTATTCCGATAATTTTAAAAAAGACTATGTACAGAAAATATATTTTATGAAATTTTCAACACTTACATGTGAATCATTAAATTTTTAACCATAATTTCATATTTTGAATTAAATAATTTATTAAACGTTGTATGTAACTATCAAATTAAATTTTTATGTCTCATGTCTTATGTAAAAAAAGTTTTTGTTAAATATAAAATAACCAAAATAGATAATAATATTCAAAAATATTAACATGTGAAAGTACATTGTTAATAGTTTTAAATGAAAGAAATGTTTTTATGATGTAAAATTTAATTATAAAATAAATATTCAATTGACTTATAAGTTCAGTAAAGAGATATGCATATGATTTTAAATTATTTAATCTGTCTGTAAGTTAACTAAATATCGCCTTGTTATTGAAAATATTTTTTAAAGTTTTTTTCAAAGCTTTTTTGTTTTGGAAATTACAAATTTATTGGATATTCTTATTATCAAATTCACTATGATTGCAAAATTTATATATTTGTCATAGCTTAGTCTTTTTTATTACACAGAAATGTATTTTAAACTGTTCTTGACGTAAAAAAATAGCTTGTAAAACATCAATCGTAGAAAAATCACCTTGGTCTAATGCGTTTCTTATCAGTAAATGAAAAATGAATGCCATTTTTTTAGCCTAAATGCTGTCAAAAAATTTTCTTATCTGGGCGTTGGCTAAATATATTTCTCAGATAATGTTCATATGATGGCCCAATCACACCGATTGACCATTATGTTACCGTAAAATATTTACCCAACTTAACATTGTTCGCTGGTTCCTTCTTACAGCAAACCTAAATAAGAATATCTTATTAATTAAATTAAATATAGTTTTATGTAAAATTAATATTTAAAAGAGTAAATGCTTTTTAAAATGATACGACAATAACTATATTATTTAAAAAATTCTGTAAAAATTTCTAAGCATCTCAAATTAGTTTTTTGTTTATGTTTATGTTTTAAAAACTCTAACAAGTTACTTTGATTAACTTACTTATAGTTGTGCATTTTCTGCTGAACGTAAGGTAAAAGTATTTAGAATTTGATTAAAAACAACAAAAAATATGAACTTATGATTTCACAAAGTACTTTATAAATAAAGATAAACTCGCTTATTGCGAATAAACAGAACTTTGGTGACAAAATTATATAAATCTTTTTTTTAAACTTTATGTGATAGCAGTTTAAGAATTCAAGGAGTCTTTAAAGTTATTGCAAATAGATGATATGATTGAAATTTAAGTAATAACACACCTGCTTTAAGATTGTTTGTGATTTAAAATACTGCCATACGCCATGAGAAGATACTGCCGTAACACATTGCGCATGCGGATTATAAAGTAAAGATTCTAGATTGAGAACTTAAATTCTGAAGAAAGTTGAGAAGCATCTTTTATACTGTTAAAAGCGAATCATGCATTACTATCCATTCATGACAGTTGATAATTCTTGCAATGTCGGTATTAGATTACATTTTAAATCTTCATGTTGAAAGGCTTTGCACTTTTCCACTTATTGATAGTTTAAAATTATCCAGAGTAAAAATAAATTTGTTTTTATCATTTACACTCCAAAAAATCATTTTATGCAATTCAATATTTATTAATTTTTGCCGATGCAACTTATGAATTTATTGATATTGTAGAGTTATGTTTGATATATCTGAGATTGAAAGAAAACCCATTTATGTTATGATCAACAAATTTCTTTTAAAATTCATTAAATGTTTCAAATGAGTATTAACCAAGTATGGTATCAAATTTAAATAAACATAGCGTTATATAATTTAATCATAAATTTAAATTGTCATTTTTTGGTGGTGAAATTGTACATAGTTTAATAAGTTTATTTTTTTATTCACAAAATTTTAACTTTTATAAAAATATTTTTTAATTATCGAAATAATTCCTTATAAAATAATTATATTTTAAAGATTAATGGTAATAGAATTCAAGTTTATAAAAACAAAAGCATAAAGTTTAAGTTAAGATGCCTAATTAATTTTACAGCTTTATTTTAATGAACCAAATAATTAAATATTTCTAATACATATTAAGGTATAATTACAAAAAGGGGTCAACAGTAAACATTTTAAACATATTTTGTAAAAATTCAATTTATTTACGCTTTTTTTAAAATTTGTTTAAATCTTTGTCTGTTTGAGGATTTACAATATATTCATCTACATTGAAAAAATTAATATAATACAATTCCTTTTCTTCAAAACTTTTTTCAGTGTAGACTTAAAATTTGGTTAAAAACATGTGGACCAGTTAGTTTATTAAATAATAGTGAAATTGTAAATGTATCTTGTAAAAATTTTCAGAATCAATTTCATTTTCACAGTAAAATCTAAAATACAAGTTGCTCTGCTGGAATGAAGATTTAATACCTCTGAAACAAAGTATTAAATAATTCTTTGAATCTGCCAATGCATCAGCAGTTAGAAACGAAAGTATTAAAAGGAATTTCGAGGGAAAATCCTAAAATCTCTCGGATTTAATGAAGGGATTACTTTCCATCATTTATAAATCAAATTAAACCGAAGTTTTGAGCACAAATGCTGGAAATTTTGTTTCTTTGTCTTTAATCTTAAACAAAATCAATTAAAAATGTTTGCATCACATTAGCTCTCTAAATTAATAAATATTTTCGTAGTTTTAAAATCTTCGTTGAATAAGTTGATATAAATGTTTATTTTAAATGCTGAAGTTTCAAGAAAATTGAATTAATTCATTAATGGAATTAACTCTACACAGCTAATTCATTAAATAACTATTATTCTTTCATTAAGTAATGAATATATATTGTAATTTAAATATCTCTCATGTTTGAGATAATTTTATTTCAAAAGGTATTAACTATATGTAAACATGAATATAAATGTAATGAAAAAAACGTTTCTTAACTTCGCACAGAACTAGGTAAAATCTTTTAAAAGCGAGGCATTGAATAAAATAGAAAAGATATGCCATACATTTAATATATTAAATATTGGTGTTTAATTGAAATAAAGATAAACTTTTGATTTTCCATGAAGGGAAAGTCATTGTTTATTTATATTTGCGAATGTTACTTTCAAAACTCATAAAAATAATTCACATGGTAAACAGAATATTTTTTAATATACGAATACTAAGATGATTTTCTAGAGTGTTTTTTATTATGGAGAAACATAATCTTGGAAGACCACAAAAATTCCATGAAACAGATGAATAGAGTGCGATATTTTTACACAAAAAATGAAAAAATTAACATACGGTCAAAGTCACTTGAAAAAGCACTGTTTGTTGGTATAACATATTTCTAGTTTTATTAAGTAGTTCTTATTTTCATTTCTTGTTAAACGTTGTTTAATTTACTCTAAAACAATATTATTGCAGTTTTAAATGTAATGTCAAATTTTAAGACATTACTTTGTCTTTCAATGGGAAATGCGTTACTGAGAGTTGCTCATAACATTTAATTTAATATGTATTCACAACGTCACATTTTCAACACCAAAAATATGATTAATAATTTATGATAGTAATGCAAATTTATGTAAAAAATAAAGATTGTTGAACAGGATATCTATCATTATTCATCATGATTTATATTTCATCTGACTATTTACAGAAATTATAAGCTATATTTTCATACATTTTTTACTACCTTTTTTCTTCTGCTTATCTGTTAAATTTTATTTATTTAATTATTGAACAGTAATGGCTTCAAGCTATTACTGTTCGTTCGAAAAGACTTATATTTATCTAAGAAATCAAAATACATTTCAATATCATTGCGATAAAACCGAAGATTATTTTCTCAATTTATGCAAAGCCATTTTGCAATTTATTCAAAGATAAATTAATTTGAAATGTTATTTCAGTAAATAAAGGAGAGTTATTTGATTTTTAAAATGTAATTTAATAAATTTTCAAAAAGGATTGTGCATCATCAAAGTAACAAACATAACTTGTTTGAAATAATGTAAACTGTATTTATTTCAATCACACTAGACTTAATTTAAATGCATCTAAAACTTTATTTAAATATGTATATCATGAAAATGAGTATATATATATATGCAGGTAAACTATAGGTAAAATAAACATTAAGGAATTTAGTCATTTCAAAATCAAGAATGTAATACGTTTCTTAAATATGACGCTCACATTGTTTGTTCAATATGTTCAAATTGTATTAAACAAATTAACTTACATTGTTTGATTGAAAACTACACAACTATTACTAAATATTTATTTAGTCTTTCATTTACTTGTTAGCGTATTTCCAGATATTAGTTGAAATTATGAGATTATTTTACAGAGTTCGAAGTAAACTTTAAACCATTGATTTCTAATTAAAACTTGTAAACTTTAAAACACCGATTACTAGAATTTTGTAAACTGTTTTGTGTTGAGAATTAGAAATTTCAGGGATAATATTTTCTTTATTATAAAATAATGTGTATTTTAATGAGTATTTTAATGTGTGTTTTTTCATTAACATTTGCATGTTACGCAAACTTATATTTTCAACAAGACCTTAATTGAAAGATATGAACAGATCTACGTATATAATTTTTATATCTAGATATAGAGCTCGTATTGTTCACAAGTGATGGAAAAATTTTAATTAAACCATTAGATTTACGATAAGAAAAGAAAAGCGAATAGCTTATCCTCCATCTTTCAGGAACTAATGTTAATGTGGAGAAATTGTATGATATATTTAAACAACAAATAATATAAAATGACTGATTCAAAATTTAAATCTTTTGTTTTCGAAAGACCAACAGACAAACACCTATCTAAATATTCGCTCATGTAGATTTTCCATTAGAGCTGGAGCTGAAAAAAGGGTAAAAAGTAAAATGTCGAGATAAAAATGTACTATAGTTTTCGGAAAGAGATAAAGAATCATTTTCTCGAACGTTTTTAATAACTAAATTTTGCATTCATTAGTACGGATTGAGGTGGTAAAGAGAAAAATAAAAAGAATTAAAATAATCAAGGGTAATTTCGAATTAAAATTTTTCCTGCCATTGGAAAGGAATGGCGTCCCATTTCTACGATAATTTCAGATCAAGTTTACATAGGCTGGCAAAGAAAAAGGAAATATGAAATAACCAGAATAATCAAGTTGAGTACCAAACATATAATTTGTAATATATCTAGGTTGATTGAGTCCCTCGACGTCAAGCTCAATCAACCAACGTGGTCAAGTAGTAAGCTAGCATTTGTTGAAGCAATAGTTCTAATGTCTACTGTCAACCATTGTTACATTTATGTCTTCTGCATGCATGTTTGTTTGATGTGAGTCTTAGAATTTCTTAAGTATCCGGAGATATGTGAATATGAGAACTATCATCCTGAAAGACAAATAAACTGCTTATACTTAAAGAAACTTTATAACTACCTTCCACTGTTAGGTTACCCATTATGTAGTGTCAAATGCCTCTAGGTGTGGACTATAAGTGACCTAGTGCCTCAGCAGTTATTTAACAAAAGACAGATTTTGTGTTTCTTCTTTCTATAACACATCAATGTGTCTTGCAAAATTATACGAGGTGAGAGTTACAGAATTATATAGGTTTCGGCTGTTAGCATTTTGGAGTTAGCAAAGTTTTTATAATGCAGTCTTCTAACGATCAAAGCGCTATTTTTGTAATGAAGGTCTTTGTATTCGTATCCAGTAAGTATTGAAAATGGAAAATTGATATAGCTTTTTCCGAAATTCGAAAATGATCAACCTTAGTAAAAAGATTTTATAAATTGATTTTAATTTAATGTTACAGAAAATTCATTTATAAAACATTTTTTTCATAATTTAAATAACTTACATTATTGTGCTATATATATATATATATATATATATATATATATATATATATATATATATATATATATATATATATATATATATATATATATATATATACACACATATAAGTATATTAAAATAAATTTTTTATGCTAAAGTTTTAAAAATTATCTTTATTTTCATGATAACTCATGCAATAATTTAAAATATTTTTGTACATTGTAATGAAAATGGTATACTTTCTTTATTGCAAATTTATTATTTTCATTCTATAAGAATTTTACTTCAACATGACAGAAAAGCCATGACACAATTCTCCTGATCAGAAATCAGTATAATCATCCAATAAGATTAACTGTTATTGCACTAGCATGCTTCCCTCTATCTTGCCCTGGGATGGGCTCTACCTGTTAGATAGAAGTATCTGGGTGAAGTTTTCTTGATTTTGAAGCAAGGACTAAGCAGAAGACCCCCAATATTTGGCCTGGCGTCCCAGAGCTATCACTTTATATGGAGGACATTGCGATCGCGTTCAGAGTTTTAACGTGGTTCAGCCGCCTTTAGCAAACACGTTGGATCACTCATTATTTTCCAAAAATGGGAATGACACCATAGCCAGGGCATGTATAAGATTAAGTGTATTAACATGTAAAAATGTATTTTTGTTGGTAAGGAAATTTTGAATTTGGTAAACAAGTTTGTGAAATGAAAGGGTATGGAAAAGGAGCAACCAAGTCATAAATTTTAATGGGAGATGTAACGCTCAGCAAGTTTATCAGATGAAATCATAGCAGGCTTATTATTATGAAATACTATCGAATTTGTATGTAAGTCGTGGAGCCATTCCCTAAATATTTGCAAAAATGTGCTTAAAGTATGGTATACATGTACCCTCAACCCCAAATAACAGAATTTGCTTAAAAATTGACTAATGAGGAAAATTTTATTAAACAAAAGATAGTTTATGCAAAATTTTTAAGCACTCGTTTTCTAGAAGAAATATTTAATAAACACAATGGTTATTAGTTTAAAAAATCATATCCTTTATTTAAAATGCATTATTGTCCAGTTGTAACTCTACCTTCTTTGGAATTGAAGACTTATATTTAATCTCAACTATTATTAAAATTATCTAAGCTCTTGCTTTAAGCTTGCACATCGGTCCAGTAAATACTTGAAAGTTTTCTAGATTATTCAACTGTGTCATGTTAATAGGCCATTTATTAGTGAAATACTTTGAATGGTTATATATGGTGGATATTCCAATACCATACAATTGCTTCCAGATGTATAACTATTCCACGGTGCACAGCTGTTAGTACTGACTATACGCAGTACCAAATATGGACTCATCACAGCTGAGAAGTAAAATTTTATTTATCATAAAAGTAACTTGGTTGAATTTTAACTACTTTTGAATAATGGATAAAGGTATTAAATAGAGGATTTTTTTGTTTTCTTTAATGAATGCTTAGAGTTCTTTCAGATTAGCTATTGTAATATTTAAGGTTGGAAAATATTTACGAAGCTAAAAACTTATTGAATATCTTAAATTACCCCCTTCATTTGTTAAATTAATATCTTAATGATGTTACATATTTACTACTTAATTGTCTATCTCTCTCTCTGCATATATATATATATATATATATATATATATATATATATATATATATATACACACACATATATATATATATATATATACTATATATATATATATATATATATATATATATAATATGTATAGCAAAATGTAATCTAATACCATAGATATTTATTCTTTGAATGTTTCTTAAATACATTAAATCTGCAACACTCAAAACTTAGAGCATCATTTTAGCAACCTATACTTTACATATTCAATCCTCTTCAAAACCGATTCCCTTCTTGCGTTGGTGTAGTAGCCCATTATTCAAGTTTAACTGCCACCCTCTAAAATTCAGATCTTTTATTTTCAGAAAAAATCCATAGTGAGGACGAATTCTACTGTCTCTCGGTATATTTTGAACGCACTTCTGACGTTTTTCTTAACGCCTTCTCCGGTAACGAGTGTATTGTGGAAGTTATTTCTGTCGTTCTACCGACAGGATATATTTTTTAAGTTTTCTTCCACATCCAGGAAAAGAATAAGCAGATGAAAAATGGCCATCCAGTTTGAAGGTTTGAAAGATGGCCCGTGATCGGGTTCGTTTTCTTCAGAAGGGTTGTCAATTTGTCCGTACGTCTAGTTGGCGAGGAAAAGGGAAAGATGTAGCGAGATTTATCTTTTTGCCATTCTTTCTCTCCAAGGAAATATGATGCGGCTTATTTGTAACATAAAAATAAAATATTTCATTAAAACCATCTATACATATTAAGTAACCATAAAGCCACAATATTTTCAATATTTTTTTAGTAAGTAATTATAATTGATTGAAGTACTTCGGTATATTTTTTCGAATACTCAAATAATAGGTCATTTATTAAACCATTTAATTTAAGCTTCAAATGCGTTTAATTTGTAGCTTATTTTTTCAGCATATGAAATTTTCATTATCATAATCTAATTAAATTGATCATGATTTGTCCAAACAATAATAGAACTGTCCAATTAATCGAGTTGGCTTATATGTTATTAAGTTTAAAACTTCATCTAATTTTTCTTTAGGATTTTGAAAAGATATTCAAAAGTGATTTATGATTTGCTTTTGTTGTAGAAAACGTTTTATTTTCTAGTCTCAAGACAAATGTTTGTAAAGTTTTCCAAGGTGAAGTATTCAAAATGTTTCCTCGAAGAAAAAGCTTTCTGTTCCACTATGCTTTTAAAAATCAAGCTGAAGTGACTATTATATAGCTACTTTTATTTATAATATCAGTTATATGATGTGCTTGGAATTTTACTGAAGTTTATTGTTTTTGAGGGTTGTGATTATTTTTTACCTATGATAGAAAGTATTTTTGGGAGAAATTTTTGGAAGCTTGGAAATTAATAGGTATTTTGAAATCTTGTTGCAAAATACATATGAAATCATCTCTTGTTTATATTTTCTTTAGGTGAAAACGTTAATGTCTTTAACGTGACATAATTAAATTTAGAAATTAGATACTAATATATTTAATAATTGTCAATTTTAACAAAATAAGAGTTTCAGGAGTAATCTTTAATTCTGATCAAATATACATCCTAAACAATAATGCATTTCTTCTCGCTGGTTTCTTGATAAATTTTATTATTCTTGTATTCAAAATGTTTCACGTTTATTTTGTATTTTTTTTCAAAAAAAAGTATTTAATTTTTATTAATTATCTAATATATAATTTAAAAATAAATTAAAAATTTACTCAAAGTGGCTTAGAATTTTGTTTACCCCAATCATTAAGAAAATTAATTTTCTTGCTTGAGCTTTTTATGTGAAAAATTTCTAAGACAAATATTAAATGAAAAGCTTTTCTTAATTAAGCTAATTGTTTAATTTACAGGTTTTTTTGTGTCAGTATTACACAAATAAAATTTGCTTCATTATTCATGAGATTTTTTTTTTTACTTTTGATTAATTTTGAGATAGTAAAATGTTATTTATCGAAAGAATTATATAAACACTGAGTTTTTATTCAGCGTTTAACACAAAAAAGTGCACTATTCATGCTTAGTTTTTGTTGTCCAACTTTTTTAAGTAATCAAAATGTTTCAATTTTAGCAATAAAAGTGGTATTTTAACATCAATAATATCATTTTCTTTCGATTTGAAAGTGTTAAAAATTTAAAATAAATCATTTTATTACTTCATTGTTTTACATTATGTGAGATCATTTAATATAACTACATATTATGAAATATATATAAATCCATGTGTATAACTCTTATTAATTACTGAGTTAAATAGGGATTCTTCAAACATGGCAAATAATCATATTAAACATATTTTTTGAATAAAAAATTTTGTTAGAAATCAAGTTTTTGATAAAAAAAAGTTTGTGTTTTCCTAGCTATATAATAAGTACGCTAATATTTTCTGAAAAATATTTCATCACATTTTTAAACGAAAAATATTGCATATAAATATCTTCCTCACATATTTTCTAATTTTACATCAAGATAGGATTCGCTTTTTGAATTTAATAATTTAGTTACATTGAAAATTTTTTATTTTTTAAAATAACCCAAACAAACACATTGATATTGTAATTTTATCATAATTTATTTAATATTACTTATTTTCTGTCTGTTCTTATTTACAATAAGCATAAGGCATCTCAATAATCTTCTGTGAGAATAAACTGAAGTATCAATGACTAATTTGTAATGTTCAAATTTCAAAATAAAGGAAAAATATAGTTTATTGTTACAAATTCAGAAATACATGTTTTTCTTGGGATCAGGCCTTGAGTTACAATATAGTAAAATTCAATTAGGACTGAAAAACTATAATGAATGCAGGATCTAAACTCTCTCATTAATATAAAAGTTAATGTATGAACTTTTCAGTGTGTAGATAAGCATTATCCTGTTGAAAAATACTTTTCAGAAATTCATGAACCTTAACAGATTGTGAGCCTCCTTTTATGAATAAATGGATTATCGTAATGCTATGCTAATGTAATATTATTAAGAAAGATTATGGAATGTAATATATAATCTCAATTCTAGCTGTCACATTCAAGCAGGGTGTTTTATACAATTATTCCAAGATGATAAAGTAATTCCGTCACTCTAATTTTGAAATTTCTGAATGACAGAAAGTTTTTAGGTTACTTGCTTTAGTTAAGCACTCTAATAGTTTGAGCTAAAATGCAGTTTGTTACACATTATTCTCTTGTATTGGTTTTAACATTTAAGGCATTTATTACCCCATTAAGTATTGAAGTCACTTGGATTGAGATTGGGGATCAACTCAATGAATTGCCTAAAACAAAAAAAAATATTCATTTTCATTAACTGGGCTTAGAAGACAACACATTTGATTAAAAATAAATGATATTTGCAGATATAAGTGACTTTTTATGTAGTGCATATATATATATATATATATATATATATATATATATATATATATATATATATATATATATATATATATATATATATATATATATATATATATATATATATATATATATATATATATATATATATATATATATATATATATATATATATATATATATATGGGAAGTTGAAAATTGTAAAATTGCAACTTAATTTCGCATAGTGTTTAATTGATTAAATAACGTCATAGTCATAGTACATTATTTTATAAGATAAAACATTTACGAAATGCAACATTTTTCATATGAGCAGCTCAAAATATTTCTACTATATTATTTTCAAGATTTATTTCACCTGTTTCACTAAAAGAATATATTTTTACATGCCTGCTGGACAAACCCCAGTTGGAAAAAAATCGGGAAAAACAGTAGGAGTTAAAAAAATGTCTCAAAACCAGCCAACACCTTTTTCCTTTTCTTCCTCTTCTCCCTTCCTAACTACGTTTAAGTAAAACGAAATTTTACAACACTCTTGTGCGTCGATAAAAATAAAAAATCTCGTAGCCTTTCAATGTATCATTCTCTGTCGCCATAGCAACTATTTGAGGATATAGCTTCCGTCGTCATTCGAATAGCGCACATTTTTATTCGGTACGTAGGAAAAAACATTTGCGTATAAATAAAATAAAAACAACTGAATTTTTTTTAAAGAAACAAACGAAATGGGAGATTTAAATAAAATGGGAGAGGATGTCTAATTTAATATTAATCTTTTCTTTAGAATTCTGAACAATCCAGGTGGAATAGATAGGATTCGGTACCAAGATGAGGAACTCTGAGCCCCTCTGACTGAATTTGTAAAATGGAATTTATGTGAGAAGATATGGCAACGGTTTTGCATAAGAAAAAATGGTATCGGAAAATATTTGGATCAGTGAGCAAAAAGAAAAAGGATGAAAAATTCTGAAGCAAATATCAAATCTTTATATTCGAAATGCTTATGTTAAGTTAACATATTTTATATTTTAGATTTTATAAAATGAATTTGATACGTTTCTAGAGCTATGACTCAACATTTATCCTAAAAAAAGGAGCAAATTTTTCCGCATGGTTAAAATAATATAGGAAAACGTAATAAAATGATTTGTTAAACCTAAAAAGAGAATTTTTATTTGAAATTGATTAAATACGTACACTAAAAATAAATGGTAAAAGTTTAAATAATGATAACAACCAATGGTTGTAAATAAAATCATAAATTTATTAATATTGTTATTATTATCCAAAAAAATTTAATTTATTTATTAAAAAAATAAAGTAAATCTCTCACACATTTTCTATACACACATTACAGATTTTATTTGAACACCTTAAAAATGTCGCAATAATTTGCATTCAAATACTTTGTTGCTGAAAAAGTACAACTAATAAAATATCACTTAAACTAATTTAATAAGTATTTCAGAAAAAAAGACAAAACTATTAACAATTTCAAAATCTTTGACAAAAAAATTTCAGAGCCTTTCATCCAATTTTTCGTTATTACTTAAAAAATTTCTTTATACTTCAGAACTTCAAAATTTTTTACATTTAGAATTTAGTGGTTCTTTTAAAATTTTTTAGACGATTTTGAAATTTTTAGTAATAAATCTCTAAAAATTTTTAAAAAGTTAAAAGTTTATTGTTTTGCCTTCTCGTTTTATCTAATTTTAAATGAATTACATTAAAAAATTAGTAGTTAATTTTTTTATTTTTTCCATCGATAAATTTGACATTTGTTTCTAAATTATGGTATTTAAATTATTTGAGAAAAGTACATTACTTTCGTAAATATTAATTAAATAATAAAATTCATATTAACAACAACATAAAGTGATAAAAAAGTGCAGAAATTTATTATATTTAAATTATTTTGGAATATTTTTTATCAACTAAATTCTTTAATTTCAAAATAATGGAAACTCTGTTATTGATTGTTAATAAGCCTGTAAATCATTTGTACAATTGCAAATTATTTTTATATTCCTAGTCTTAAAAAATTTATTTTGATTAAATCAATTTTACTTCTTTCCTTTAAGTTTTCTTTTTATTTAAATATCGTTAATTAATTTAGAAAGGAAAATTAATAAAACAGTCCTACATTCAGCTTATGTTATTTTAAAGTTGTAGGTAGATTTTTTTCATTGATATGATGTTATTTATTTCGAAAAATTTTGTATCTCCCAAAATATTTAAATAACATTTATGTGTGTAATGAATTTAAGAATTTTTTAATTAATATTGAAATGATTGAAAAGCAATTAAGGAATTTTTGTTGATGGAAAATGTTTGACAGATACATTTATAAGAAATAAATAAATCAAAAAATTAAAAAAACTATTTAGTTATAATATTTCATGTTATAATAACTAAAATATTTTTATTTAACTGATTTTTTTTAATTTAATTATTATTCCATAACAACTAAGCACAATTTATTTAACCAAAAGTAATTTAATATGGAAAGTTTGGATCTTAAAATTAAATACATGCACACAAACAATAAACTTTCTGATACATTTAAAGACTTTTTTTGATACGTTTATGTATGGGAATCTAAGTTCAGATTTTATAGTCAAATTAGAATTATCAATTATTTAATGTTCTAAAGAATGTATAATTTAATCTTCGTATCTTTTAGGAATAAAGGTAACATTTTCAGTTTTAGTCTTGAAGGGAGTTTTAAGTAAAAATTCATTTCTTTTTAAGGTATCGTGAATGAAATTAATATGTTTTTATTTGCATTTTCTATACATATTATTTTAAACTTAATTATTCTTCTCAAAATCTAACCAATACAGTCAACCGCCTTAATAAAAATAATTGAATGCTATTTACTTTGAGAGCGAAAAATATCTGTTTGAGTAAAATATTCCCATTTTTTTTTACACATAAGGTTATTTTAGATTACTGCATTACGTTTACGGTTAAATTTTCAACCAACTGAAGCTATTTTTCATATTATTGGATTATATATTTTAAATAAGTTGAAATTATTTAAGATCATAGGCTACAGTAATAGTAAGAGTGTCTCTTAATTATGCAAATTAAATGATATCTCAAATGAGTCCAGTAACATACAACTTAGTTGGCCTGCCTAATTTTAAGATTAGCCAATTATCATTAGCATTTTTGTTGTCCTGCCCTAGATTAGGCAATTTTAAAGTAACCAAAATTCTGTACATGTCAAAGACATTTACTGAGCATTGTACAGAGAAAAATTCTCGACAGAATCCTCAGCAAGTCTCTTAAGCTAGTTGAAACTTTCAACTTTCTTCACTTTCTGAGTGTCTAAATTATTAACCGCGCGAAGACTCAGGCAACTAAATGTAAATTTGTTAAACAACCTGAGCCATCTTTTCTGCGAACAGCCGAGGTCTTCATTTACATTTCAAACACCTTCTTCTTTGCCTCGAACGTGAGAAGAAGATAAAGTTCTCTCGCTCTCTAGCAAGAAGGATAAAAGGTGATCGATTTTTACCCACTCTTTCTTGGGTGAAATTTTTCTCTGCAAGGGTTTTTATTTTCTGCTTCACTTATTGGACATTCTCGGTACATTTCATATGTGTAATTCATCGGGAGCCCCAATGGTATATAGTGTCTCATTCTTCGAGCTTCTTGCCATTATCATTCCTTTTTTCCCATTTGATATCATAATGGTCTTTTCATATCAAGTTTGGGAAAGTGGAATAGTTTGATTTTATTATCATCTTATGTATTATATTTAATCTTTGGAATAAAATTAGATCTTTTGAAGAATATTTAATTCTTAGTAGCTTCAATAATATTGTTAGCATAAGGATTGCGCTTTTCTTTTGCCGTAAGTTTTGTCTTATTATTTTGTCATATTATTAATATTCTTATAATACATTCTAGGGAAACTTTACGATTCAAGATTACTTAATTTAATATACAATACTTAATGTTTTTCAATGTTTTTCATTTCATATTTCTGGATAAATATTTTTGTTTTGACATCGTAGCTTTTTGGTAAAAAAGTAAAAATAGTAAATCATTATATTACTGTTAAGTAAATATAAAACAACTACCTCCCTGAATGTTTGACTTGGATTTGAGTATTTCGTAGTGAACAATGATTATTATAAATTATTTAAATAGGTATCATGTTCTTTAGAAGGAGCCGTGTTTACACGTTGAAAAACTGCTAAAACGGTTGAGATCACAACTGAGACTTTCCACGCCAAAGAGCTTGGTGTAGACATTAAAAAAATTCAGCAACTGCAAAATCGACTTGGAAAAAAGCTCATAGGATTAATCCTAGCCATTATTTATAAAATAAAAATGGTATCTTTTATCGTTTTTGATATCTTACATACGCATATTTAATTTAAGGAGTTGTCTGGATGGGGATGTGTTTTTGATTCGGCATCTCGTCATACGAAACTACGGTCTGTTACTAATGAAAATTCTCCTCAAGTGCGTGGTCATAACAAGCTCGGCATTTAGTAATTAGTATGCTTTGCAAAAATATAATTACTTAACAATAAGCTACATTTGTATTGCAAGCGCAGCTATATTCTCAAAAATAACTTTAAATCAAAAGTTAAAAAAAGGAATAAATTCTTAACTTAATTATTTATGTTTTAAGTGGATTCAAATTAAAGATGTATGGATTCAAAGATGTATTGTTTGAATTTTTCAATGTGTTTCAATTAAAACTGTTTGTCATTTGTTTTGAGCTTGACTAAAACGTGACACTAATGTATTTAGTCTATTATTTCTCTAAAGTATGCATATTAATATTAAATATGCGAATCTAAAATTATGTTTATTGAGCTAACTCCCACGCATAGCTTCCTATATTCATTAACTTTATATTTTGACATATTTTACAAAAGCTAGTATAATTTCTTAAAAAAATGAAATAAAAGGGAGAAAAATGTAATGCATTAAAAAGAATATTTGAGAAATCTGAATATTTATATTAATAAAAGAAAAAAAATTACTAACATCATCCGTATAATCTTGCTCCTTACTTAAGAGCTGTTTTCTTAAAATTTAGCTTCTTAATTTACTTATCTTCTTCTCCTGTTACTTAGAGTAAAAGAATTTTATTACGTGAAACTAATGTCTTTTTAAATTGTCATTGTTTCTTTAAAGAACTTAGCTTTTTTTTCTTTTAAAAGTAAGCAAATCTCCAGAGCATGAATATTAGAATTTTTTGAAAAAGATTTCCTTAAATAATTTCTAACAGAGCGAGCTATTTTAATACACTTAAAGTGAATGTTCTAATTCTACTAGAAAAATGGCTTTCCACTTGCATAATTGCTTCAACCAAAAAAGAAGAAATATGTTTAAAATTGTATTTAATAGAACAAAATGTATATATTATATTATATTATATTATATTATATTATATTATATTATATTACATCATATTACATCATATTATATTATATATATATATATATATATATATATATATATATATATATATATATATATATATATATATATATATATATATATATATATATAATATTTTAATTTTGAAAACCTATTTAATATTTTTAATGTGTTTAACATTGACTTATGGTGTATGCAAAACTACATAGTATAAAAATAATATATTAAAACTATATAATATATTATAAAACATTGGTTTTAATATAAGTGTATGTTTTTAAGAAAAAATAAGGAATTTGGATTATTCTTTTGTTTACTATATGCCATTATAATGAAAATAAAAAGTTCAGAATTTTATGTATTTTCTTAATTATAGACACTAATTTTTAATCATCTACTTTAAGCACATAAGTGTGTGTGTTGCAATTTTTCTTAAGACTTCACAATATTTTTAAAAAGATGATTTTGTTTAAATTTTTCTCCATTTATTTTGATTTTTTTAAACATTTCTATGGACTCTTTCAGCATTTTTGGGTTAATTGGAGCAGAAGCAACAACTAAAAACGATTTCTGAAATATTACAACCAATTTCTTTCGACCAATTCCCTTCCCCCCCCCCGCACGGAGAAACAAAGAATTTGTTTATATATTTTAACATTGTAGACAATATTTAAAACACTGAAAATTTAATATATGTTACCCATGTTTCACAATTTGAAACTAAAATTTCAGATTTCTTTATAGATATAGGGAATTTCTTTATATATTTTATTTTTGTAACGGATGAATTTGGAGAAAAATTTATTTAGTTAAAACAATATATACTTTAAATACCCAATATAATATAAGCAATTAAATAATATGATTTATAAATGATAAAACCGTAACATCTCAGTCCCCTCAAAAATCCTATTCTGTAACCTCAAAGTGGTGTGAGGGTGTAAACAGGTAGCACAGGTGATGTACGTCTGGAACCTAAACTCAGTTTGGGTTCCTGGTAGGGTCACCCATGGCGAGAAGGCTGTGCTAATACACCTGGCTAATACAGAAAGGTAACCCAATCCAAGGTGTTAGGCTCCGTGCTGATGGATGAATGGCACCAGGGTTATGGTGTCGCTAACGGGCCCCTCGAGGAACCAGGCAAAACCTCGTTGTATGTTTGCCTTCCACCTGTACAGGGAGGCCATGCAGGTGGTGACCGTATATTTTCCTCCCAGTTTCTTGATCTGATATGGATGAAAAAAATAAAAAAAACAAAAAGTGAAAATGATAAAAAAGGATTGGATACATCTTCTGGTGTTATCCAATCAGCCGGCGAAACGGTTCCTAAGGAACAGAATCCCGGCAAAAAGGAGAACACTGGCAATCTGGCTGCTGGAGGAAGTGGAGTTGCCGCAAGGCAGCACACTGGCACCACAGTTGGAGAACCAGGAGGTCTCACAAAAACACAAAGACGAAATCTAAGGCGTCGTAATAAAGCAAAGGAGCAGGTGGAGACTGTTCAGAAGGTGGGTGGCACCAAAAGACTTAGGTCCGAGGTTTCAACCCCTTCTCCCATCAACACTGCCTCTAAAAAGCCCAGGGATGATCATCAACCTGGGACTTTTGCTCAGGCTGTTAAAAGCCATAAAGCAGCTATTGTGAAGGATGGTTTCCCAACCATCAAACTTAACAAGGAGGATATTGACCCTATACAGCTGGAGATTCTCACCAGGACAGATGAGGTCCCCATAGGAAATCATCTGCCTAGGATTCGAGGCTTAAGCTTAGTATCTGGGGCACTAATTCTCCAATGTGATGACCTTGAAACTGTGGAATGGATTAAAAAATCCTTCCATGGTAACAAGAGTCTGTTTGGTGGTGAGGGGCTCAGTGTTCTGGATCCCAGTGATCTACCTAAACCGGTAAAGGTGGCCTTTAAGACAAGGGACACACATACCAAAGATCCTGCCATATTTCTGAAACGGCTAAATAGACTCAACCCGGAGTTGAAGTCTTTAGAATGGCGTACTCTGCAGAAATCTGTAGAGACACATTCTATTAGATGGATCTTCGAGGTTGATAAGGAAGCCTCAGAAGCCATCAAAAAGGCTAATTATGGTGCCTATACTGGTTTGGATTGGGGAACTTTCAAAATTCTCCGGAACCCAAACCAGAAAGATATACAGAGCATTGAAGAGATGGAAGTTGAACAAGAAGGTGCAACTTCCTCTCAAGTAAGTAAATCCTCTCCTACTTCTAGTAAGGAAAGTGAATTACCCAACCTTGAAGAACTAGATTTAGATTCTGGTTCTGATATAACCCTGCAACCCAGCTCTCCTCTATCTGAGAGTGAGATTGAAAAGGTTTTGCAGGAAACTCAAGTAAGTAAGTCCCCTACTTATGGAGACTTGGAAGGCAGTGCTTCTTCTTAGCTTCTTTGGGTGCCATAATGGTATGTATCATCAAAGTAGCACAGATCAACCTTCATCATAGTCGATCAGCTTCAGCTATTCTTAGCAAGAAGATGACTAGGGGGAGGTTGATATTGTTTTAATTCAAGAACCATGGACTTCCAATGGTTCTGTGTTGGGCCTACATGTTCAGGGTTTTAACATATTTTATGATAAATGTTGTTTGAGACCAAGAGCATGTATTGCTATTAGCAACAAATTAAATGCCCTCATTCTGGTCAATTACCTAAATGGGGATAATGTTGCTGTAAAAGTATCCTGTTTACTGCAAGGAATCAAAGATGAAATTATCTTTATGTCTTCATATCTTCCCTTTGAAGATAAAGACACATTCAATGAGCAAATTGTTAATCTTTTAGATTATAACAATTTGAGCAAGAAACTCATCATAGGATGTGATGCTAATGCTCACCACACTATGTGGGGAAGTAGTGATTGCAACAAACGTGGTGAGGATCTTTTAGAATACATTTTGTATTATAATCTATTTATTCTTAATAGAGGTAATGAACCCACCTTTATTACTATAAATAGAAGAGAAGTCATTGACATCACTTTATGTAATAGTAAGTGTGCTGACTTTATTAAAGATTGGAAAGTGTCTGATGAAATAAGTTTATCTGACCACCAATACATTAGCTTTTCTGTTTTAGGGGCAAACAGACTAGAGGTGGTAGGTAGGAACCCAAAAATACCAATTGGGGTTCCTACAAAAAAGATCTAGAAGATCTTATCAAGGAAGGTGACTTCGGTAAGTTATCTTCGGTAGCAGATTTGGAGTTGGCCGTTGATCAAATGCAACATGCCATTCTCCAAGCTTACTATCAAAATTGTGATGTCAGCAATACTTGCTCTCCAAGGTTAGTTCCTTGGTGGTCTAAAGAGTTAAGTAAATTGCGAAGACAATGTAGAAAGCTCTTTAATAGAGCCAAAAAGAATGGTGAGTGGCAGAAATATAAACTGGCACTTACCACGTATAATAAAGCTATCAGGAATTCTAAAAAGAATTCCTGGCGAAATTATTGCACTGACATTAAAACTGTGTCTGCTACTGCAAGACTCGTTAAAATAATGTCTAAAGACAGGAACTGCTGTCTAAATACTCTTAAATTGCCAAATGGTAAGTTTTCAGATTCTGGGAGAGAGACTCTGTCTGAACTGTTCAGAGTTCACTTTCCAGGTTCTAACGAAATAAAGGGTACTCCTAATTTTACACTCCCTACTTCAAATTGTGGTAGAAGTAAATGGGATGTTGCCAAAAGAATCATAACTTATGATCGAACAAGATGGGCAATAATGTCCTTTAAACCTTATAAATCACCAGGAATGGATGGGATTGTACCGGCTCTGCTTATTGAGGGAGTCCAGTGCATTGCTCCAATTCTGTGTAGAATCTTTAGGGCAAGTATAGCCTTCGGACATATACCTATTGCCTGGAGGCATACAAAAGTTATTTTTATTCCTAAAATAGGGAAAGATAATTACTATGATGCTAAATCTTTTAGACCTATCAGCTTAACATCCTTTCTTCTAAAGGCAATTGAAAAGCTGATAGACAGATATATTAGAGAAGTTTACTTAGTGGAAAAACCACTTTCTGACTCTCAATATGCATATCAACCTGGTAGATCCACTGATAGTGCGATCTACAATCTATCCTTCATTTTGGAAAAGAACTTTAAGGCTAAGGAACTTGCTTTAGCTGTTTTCTTAGATATAGAAGGTGCCTTTGATAAGGTACCCATTGAAACCATTTTACAATCTCTTGCTAGAAAGGGAGTTAATGACACAATCTGTTCTTGGATAGAAAATCTGCTCAATAACAGATTTGTCACTGCCTCATTTTTAGGTGAAAACATGATGATCCAAGCCAAAGCTGGTTGTCCACAGGGAGGGGTTCTTTCACCCATCTTATGGTGTTATGTTGTAGACTCCCTTCTAGAGGTGTTAAAAAAACCAGGCATAACCACCATTGGATATGCAGATGATTTAGTTATAATCGTCAGGGGTAAGTTTGGTGAAACAATCTCCAGCATCATGTCCAGCACCCTCAAACAAGTTGAGACTTGGTGTAAAAAAGAAGGCCTTTCTGTAAATCCTCAAAAAACCACTATGGTAGCCTTCACAAAGAAAAAGAATCTTAATCTGAAAAAGATCACTTTTTTTGGTCAAGAATTAACTTGCTCCAAAGAAGTTAAATTCTTAGGAGTATTTTTTGACATGAACTTAAGTTGGAACAAGCACTTCAACTTTTGTATTGAAAGAGCAAAAAAAGCTTTCTGGTCTTGTAGAAATGCATTTGGAAAAACTTGGGGCCTAAATCCCAAAGTTATTCATTGGATTTACACTATGATTATTTGTCCCATCATTACCTATGGTTCAGTGGTCTGGTGGTTTAAAATCAGAAACGAAACTGCCAAAGCAGAACTAACAAAACTTCAAAGGATGCTTTGTGTAGCTATCTCTGGGTGTATTCGTACAACTCCCACATCTACACTGGAGCTTCTGCTTGGTATGCATCCTCTTTATATGCGTATTGAAGCAGAAGCAATACTTAGCATGAAGAGGCTTAAAAATACAGGTCAGTGGAAGGAATACTCTAGATTTTTATCATGGGGAAACCTCAATGCTGACGTAACTAGTCATCCTTTTATAAGTATGCCTACTGATTACACGATTGTTAAGCATGCTTTTGATAAGCCTTATACAATCAAATTTCCCTTGAGAGAAGACTGGAATAATGTTGCTATCAGTGAAAGCTGTATTTACTGGTACACTGATGGCTCAAAAATGAATTCCAATACTGGGGCTGGTATTTGTTGTCCAGCTGATGGCACTAAGTTATCATTCCCTTTGGGTAAATATACAACTGTATTTCAAGCAGAAGTCTTTGCCATTCTTATGTGCAGTAGAATATGCTTGGACAGAAACTATTCTCGTAAAAGAATAATCATCTGCTCTGACAGTCAAGCTGCATTACTAGCTCTACAGAAGTCTACTATAACTTCTGTTCTTGTCTGGGAATGTTATATCACTCTGTGTAAATTAGCTAATAATAACCCCACCACTTTAATGTGGGTGCCTGGGCACTCTGGTGTTCCTGGCAATGAATTAGCTGATGAGCTAGCAAGGACTGGATCAACAACTGACTTTTTTGGTCCTGAACCAGTGCTAGGTATTTCAAAAGAATTGATCAGAAAAAATGTCTTTGATCTCTTCAGAAAACAACAGTTTATGAACTGGCACAATGCCAATGATCAAAGACAAGCAAGGCTATTAAATAGCACGTGCCCTAGCAAAAGGCAACAAGAATTATTAAAGCTCAATAGAGACAGTCTAAGGAAAGCAGTGGGACTACTTACAGGACACTGCCACCTTAAAAGACATCTCACGATAATGGGAGTTTCAGATGATCCCACTTGTAGAGGTTGTCATTATATGGAAGAAACTTCAATGCACATCTTATGTGAATGTGAAACCTTTTCTGCACATAGATTTGAACACCTGGGTCAGCACTTGATTGAACCTAGGATGTTACAGGAAATTCCTGTAAAATGTCTGCTGAACTTTGCTTCAGCAACTGGTCTCTTTAAATAGGGCTTTCTGAGGGGTATAGTACAATAGACCTATGGTCGCGGTGCTAGGTTCTTTTGGACCACCCTAATTTTAAATCTAAATCTAACATCTCAGTCAAAAAATTTTATTTTCATTTATTTGTATTTAGTTTTAAATTAATATGAGTTAAATGTATTATTTAATAGGAAAAGCAAATTTTTAAGTTATAATTTCAATTAGTAAGACTACGTGTTTTTTACTAAAATATTAGGGAACATAAAAAATATACACAGTTGCAAGGAACATATAAAAGTAATAAGATTTTCAGATAGCTATCGTTTCTTTATAACTGATATACTTTTTAATATATTTTACCTAACAATTAATGAAAACCCGTAATTATACTGCTCTGGTAAAAAAGTGATGATTTAAATCTTTCTGTTTAGAAGTATAAAACAGTAAGTTATGGTTTCATATTATTCTATTTATTTCTTTTTATCCATTTAATTGCTAAATATTTTACATAAAAGTTGAAAAGAAATACTTTTTTATTTATAACTATATGAATCAGTACATATTAAATATTTAGAATGCGGATATTTTTCAAAACAAACTAGATTGTATCTTATATGTTACACATGAATTTTTATGTATGAAATTTTAAATAATCCAAACTACTCTAAACACATTGTTGAAAAGAAATTTGAAATCATAAATTGTCGAATTAAATGGAAAAGCTCCTAAGAGTTGCCAGTGTTATAGATTGTTTGTTTTATTATGAAATTTTTCCTATAAAATGGCAGTCTAATATTTGCAAATAATAACACTAATATTACTTTTATAATTAAAATGAGATACATTAAACGTCAAAGATATTAAATTGAAATTTCAATTAAATTAAAAAGAAATTACAAACGTTATTCTTTAGGACATTTTATGTTTAAATTCATTAATATTACTATTTTGAAAATTCTGATTTTGTAATAGATTAACACTGACGAATCTAACTTTTTGTCGTTTAAAAATACGCATTGAATTTGCAAAGGGCCTTATAGTAGTGCCCTATAATTTTTAGTTTAAATTTTAGTGTTAAAAAGAGTCTGTGAATATTGATTTTGACATTATTTTTGAAGCAATTTTGCTTTTATTTTCACTACCAAACTACAGCGGAAAGTCATCGCAGATTTTTATAACAAAGTTAAAAAGTAGGAAATTTGTTTATTGAAATCTCATTGAATTAATTAACTTATTCACTATTTTGTTTTTAATTAACTCAGATGCTCATATGTAAGACTATAATATATAAAGTTGTTAAAAATGACTTTTTTACATTGTTTTTTCAACATCTGTATACAGACATTTGTATAATAAGTGAATATGAAATTTCCCAAGTATTTCACTAATTTCACGCAAGCAATACCATCAGCAGCCTAAAAAAACCATGTGTCTCTTTATCGGATATTTTACATTCTCTATAAGTTGTTTTAAATTCCTCTTTTAGAATATAAATGAAATCTTACATTTTAGGTTTCCTTAACATTTTTGAAATGAACTAAAGAGATGAAAAACACGTTAATGTTGGGATCTAAAAAATTCAGAGAAAATGAAAGATTTAAAATGTGGAATCAAAAAATATTGCAAGATATTAATATTGCTCTTTTTATGCAAGTTTCAAGAATTTGTATTCAAGTATTTTACAAATATAAATTTGTGGTTTTTAATAGATTTATATTCCAATGTAAATAAATATGTGCCATTATTATTTTAAGATGTGTCTATTCACAGTATTTTTTAGACATGTATATTACTTAATGTAAATTTATAATTTTAGCTAATAACAGTCTCAAATGAATAAAATTGAAAATTAAAATTCAATTGATAACATTTCTATTCTATGTGCATAGGAAGAAAAAAGTTTTGAAACTGTTTAATTTTAACGATCATATTCTCAATAATTTTGTTCAAAGTTAATATAATAAAGTATTTGTACTCAACACACAACATGTTTATTTTTGACTATAAAATAATAACGAAAAGTCATAAAGATTTGTGAGCTTTTTTAAACTTTGCTTAACGAAATCGGTTAAATTATTTGAATACATATTAAAGAACTTTCATAAGATTTGATTTTTGATTGTTCTATCTCTTAATAACAGTATAATATAAATTTAATATTTTCTGCTAGATAAAATCAGAATCAAATTATGCGTAGCCAAAATATAAATCCTGATTAAAGTAATCTTTCCAGTTAAACTTATATTAAATATTTATTACATTGTTAAACTATATTTATGTCCTCGGAATTGCTTTATCTTCCAGAAAACTGAAACTCTCATTTTAACGCTGATAAGTGCTGACGAAAAAAAGTACTGAGGTAGATATTTCGCATATAAATTGACGTTAAACTAGGCATAGTAATAGACTTGAGTATGAAAGCAATAAAGGTTTTACGAGATTGGTTTAATAGCCTAAGCAAAAATTGGAGTAAGGTGTTTAGAGCTGCTGTAGAAATATATAATATTATAAATGTTGACGTTCGGTTTGTACAAATTTAAACCTTTCAATGAATAATTTTTAAATAACTTTTAGGTGCAAAAAAAGAAAAAAACATGCATAAATTTAAAAAAGTTATTGTATATATATATATATATATATATATATATATATATATATATATATATATATATATATATATATATATATAGATATTAAAAAAGAACTGTATTATGCGAATAATAGCAGTATTACATGAAGCAAAATTATGGGAGCGAAAGTCCCGAATTTTATTTCAAATATATAGCCACTTTATAGAAATTATGTGTGGTAAAATCCTGTTTATATCTAAATTTCGTGGTTGATTATTGAGTTTTCATTTTCTAATAAATATCCGTAAGGTTAAAGCTACTCTATGAGAATTCTATCCGATCCATTAAAGTGATGAATAACCGATTAGATTGGAATTGAATTTATTACAAATTGAAAGTAATTATTATCTTATTATGTCCTACAATATATTCTAACTTTGTGAGATTTATATTTTAATCTGAAAACTCCGTGTTTAGAAGATGTGCTTCTGGGCTTGAGTCATAACACTTTCAGAGGTTTGTTTTTTAAATCTGTCGGTATGGATGAGGAAGATCTCTACCGTTATTCAATTCTTTACATATTATTTTTTGGCATCAGGAATGACTTTTATTTACTATGTTTGGAAATCATATGAAAGATTGAGATATACTAAGGAAATTGATTAGTTGTGTCTTTTTCCTGGATCAATGATAGAAATGCCAAATTCTTTGATCAGTGAACATGATATTTGATCAGTATGAACCATATTTTGGTGTGGAGTTCGACTTCCTCAGTACACACATACCATAGGGACCCGTTTATAGGGTAGGCAACCACTCACACCGCATTCATACAAGGACAGAACAAAGACAGGATAGATAGAGAGAGAAAGTACATCCATGCCCGAACCGA
The DNA here is from genome assembly GCA_037975125.1 of Latrodectus hesperus. Classification (NCBI taxonomy): domain Eukaryota; kingdom Metazoa; phylum Arthropoda; class Arachnida; order Araneae; family Theridiidae; genus Latrodectus; species Latrodectus hesperus. The sequence continues at coordinate 36,846,476 of CM075850.1, forward strand.
GATTCGAACCCAGAACCTGTTTATCCGTAGTCAGGCACGCTGGCTACTAGACAAGATGGTCGGCTTCTTACTTTGTATTTATGTAAATTACAAAGTCTTTCAACAAAAAACATTTTAGTAATTTTTAACTTAAATAAAAATATTTTAAAATAAATTATTACCTTCATTATACAAAGAAGTATGCATAACAAATGTTATTTCAGACTTTAATAGCAGTAATCAAAACACCAAAATAAATGCATAAACTGTTGTGAATATTCATGATACTTACAAAAAACTTACAATTTACATTGCAATAACAGTTTTGCATAATATTAATACCAATTATAAACAAAAAAGATTTACTTAATTACATATGAAAAGCTTTTGTAACCTTTGTATACAATAAGAAAGAAACACTATTTGATAAACTATCAAAGAATTGTAAAATATTGATAAAATTATTCTGATTCAACTCCAGAGTATTCATAAAATATAATCCTGAATTAATCATTCTCAGATATTTTGAAATCCTTTTTCGGCATTTTCATATTTTATATAAGCCTATATTTGATTTTTGGGTAATGCTAACAGATATATTGAATGAAACAGGATTATTTTAAAACATGTTGGATAATCTTCTGGTATCCTATGGAGATCTACGTTTGCGTTGATACACACATACCCATATATGTGTATATATTGAAACAAATCTTTCAAATTTACCACATTTTATTTTAAAGACTTAAACTCACAAAATATTTATAATTAAATTTAGAACTGCTTTGTTGCACAGCAAAATATATTGAAATTTATATCAGTAGAAATGAGAAGTTTTTCAAGATATATAATAAGTTCCATTTATACTAAAATAAATTCTATTTATATTAAAATAGTAATATTTAGTAAATAGCATGTGTAAAAAGTTAAATATAAGCAGTAAAGAAATCATAAATTATATAAGCACCAAACTATAATATATTCTCTTAAAATAGTGAAATATTCCTATTGTTGAAAATAATTCATTATTTAGTATTGCTAAAATATCTCAAAAAAGTAAAATATTCAAAAAACTATATTTTTATTGCATTCAGTAAAGGAAAAAACCATTAGGAATTAATAGCTTTATATATGAAAATGATTGAAACATTCATACCAAATGGATATAAACAAAGAATGACAAAGTATTTCAGGAATTTCCCCTCATGAAAGATTCCTTTGTTGAAGCAAATTATGATATACAGGGCCATTTCTTTTAATAAATTTTCCCTTTTCCTTAAGCAGGAATTCCAGTTTTCTGTATCCTATACAAAGGTCCTTTAGCAATGAATCTGCAAGAAATCTATAACATCCTCAAATCTCAAACTGCAATCTCCCTAAAAAGGAAAAATTCAATAGCAGGTCTTTGATACGTTGCCATCTTTACCCACGGAGGCACAGCAAGGAAAAATATAGTTTGAATATTTTGTATACAGACAATAAAAACATGGAAAAAATACTGAGAAAAAATAAAAAACATGCTGTACAGAAAGTTGGGTGTGTAAAAAGTCTGAAATAAAAATCAGCTCTTTGCAGATATTAAGCGTTGTAAACTGACAATTGTAATGTATAATTATAGTGTACTAGAATCAGAAATTATCAAAAGAATAAACAACATTGGTTCTCATGTAACAAAATACTTGTAATTAAATCTAAATTGCGTTTCAGTAAAAAAATATAGTAATTGTTCATGGGTGTAATAGTTATAATAACTGCTTATATATAGTTTAAATATGCCTTCATGACAAATGCCTTAGAGATTAATATTATAATAAAAACAGTTTAGCATTCTATAGAAATATTTTGAAATTTTTACGGAAAAGAATTGTATGTAATTTTTTAACTGAGACCTTAAAGATTTAGCTTGTATAGAAAACGAAGGAGTAAATTTCAAGCTGTAAAATATAGAATCAAGTAATACAAATTGTAAAAATGTTCTAATGCCTTATGTTAAATTTATCTATTCTAATGATGTCAAATTTAATTTTTTAATGTTAGGGCTAATTAATATAATTCTAAATGATATCAAATATTAATTTTTCAGAGTTATTTTATGTTAAACATAAATTTGTTAAAAACTTAAACTACGTGCTTTATGATAAAGATACGATTCATTTTTTGGTAAAACTTAATGTCATAAGTGTGGAATATGTAAATATACTTTATGCCATTAGAATTTATATCCTTTAATGATTATAATGTAAAGCAATATGGTATGTCCCTTTGTTTTAATTCCTGCCTTTTAAAAATAATTCATTGAATTGTATAAATAATTACAGCATCATATTCTATTAAACATATGTAGGACCAATAACACTCATAGCATAAAGTTTGAACTTTATATAAGTTTGACCAGTGCAGATATTCGACTGCCTTTATGAAACGAATACAAGTTTTCTAGATTTGAGTGCCATCAAAAATCTATATGATGAATATGCAAATGATGAAACAGGGTTTTATCACGTTTTCAAGTTTAGAGACTTTCAAAGTTTCCCAGCACAAACCTAATTGATGAGCACTCAGTAATCTGAAATGCCACTTCTTGTTTTCATTGCTTAGAAGTAACTTGAGTTCAGTTAGACCTTTCAATCCGTTCAGCTCAATTCTATCATCAAACTTCTGGTATTATTTAAAAATAACCATAAATATTTCACGCTTTCACTTCTTAAACAGAGTGTATGTGTAATTTATAAGAGCCAAAGTGAACAAGAATTTATGTTCATCAAAATTGAAAATTAATTATTTGACAAAAATTTCATAGAATAAAAGAGTTCGATTTTTTTTATATATATTTGTCTTTGAGTATATAAAAAGAGAGTGATTTATATTTTTATTAAAGATTAAGCCAAGCAATCACCTTAATAAGAAAATCTTTTCTTATTAAGTCAATTTTAGAATTTTACTTTTAATCGTTCTTTTCTACTTATTTCGGTATAAATATAATAAAAAATAAATATCAGAAGGATCAATAAACTATTCAATAATATTTTAGAAGACACCATTAATTATTATTGTGAAAAAAATTATTTTGGTGCGAAGTGTTTTCATGAAATTATCTTTATCATTCTATTTTATGTTATTTTTTCTAATTTTGATGATTTAAAAAAATGTATGTTTGCTGAGAATAATTATTTAATCATAGTACTTACATATTATATACAAATAGTTTTTCTATTCTCAATGACCATTTATTAAAACAGTAGATACATTTTTATTATTGACATGATATACATATCAAGAAAAATAACTCAAAATATCACAGGTTTCCAATATCTGAAATTACTTTTATTATTATTTCTTATAATTTTTTTCTCCACTATTTTGTTGTCTTAAGGGTATGATGCAACTTTTCGCTTGCGGCAGTTATGCAATTCATTCAATTAATTAACTTCCAACAAGTAAATTACCGCAGTTTTGAAGGCTCAACAATATTCTAAATACAATTAAGCAAAACTAAGTTTTCTGCGTGAAATGAAATGTAAATTGAATTTTGTCTTTCTTCGGTATAAATAGTTTCTCATACATTTAACATTGAAAGGAAATAAGTAATTTTCCTCTAAGCATTATTTTGTAGCGATTTTTATGAACGTCAGAATGAATTATTATATACATTTATATGTGAAATGTATATAGTTTATTTCACATTTATATGATTTTTTATTTAATCTTTTAAAATTTTCCTGATAAAAAATTCCAAATATGATACGTAAATAAATTCTCTATTTATGCATCATTTTTGTAACGATCAATTTTGTTTTAGAAAATCAAATCAAAATATACATAGAAAATCAAAATAATAAACTTATATGGGAACACTAGACTTTAAAATAAGATTACTAGATTCAACTGATTTCATGATAATTCTTATAAGTAAATTTTCAAAATAAATTTATACAAATTATTCTTAAGATGTTTTCATTATAGCTTAGAGCTAGAAATTATGAAAACTATATCAGTAAATATTCCGATAATATTATTATGATTGTGATTATATAGAAAATCACAAATAAAATAAGTTGACAAAAATTATGAAACAGGAAAATATCATTTCTTGGTTTTGAAAAAACAAATTATAAAATACTGTTGTTCTAATATAGGTATTTTTCTTTATATCTGATCTCAAATATTATGCAAAGTTTTAACAAGGTTTCCCTGTTTTTTTTTTAATTTTATTATTATTTGGAGCTACTTGACTCGTTTGGGCATTGGATCAATGTGCGTGAATCTGCTCTTATTAGCTTAATTCCTGATCCGCTATTTATTTAATAAGGTAATAAGCAAATTTTTGAATAGCAATTCTTCCTACTTATTCATTATAAAGAAATCCAGTGTGATAATGACACAACTTCCCTTCTTTCTCGTAGGACTTGAATCATTGATTTAAAAAGCAGGCATTAGTATTAAGTGTCAGAAATACAAGAAAATTTTTTATGTAAACATCTAAAAGAAAAGTTTTTAACATAGCATAATTTCTGATATTCTTGGGAAAATTCTGTTATAAAGCTTACGAAATCATTTTAAAAATAGTAGGTATTGATTCTTTTAGATATAATATTATCTAAATTATATAGAAATTTGTTTTGGTATACATAAAGATGTTTATAAAAGTGAAATCAATTGATGTTAAACATACTATTTATAATAAAAACCTTAGTATTGTTGAAAACCATTCACTTGTTTAGATTGTCTGATTAAAATCGTTTTCTGTGAGGATTTAATGAATGATTAAAAATGATTTTTTCTTTGTAACTTTTCTGCAGTTTAAAATATGTTTTATTACCTAAAATATCACAACTTAATTATCTATTGATTTATAGAATTCCTGTTGATTTATTTCGGGATAAAAAGATACATATATTATAATGCCAATCATTCTAAGATAAATAATTTCATTTCAATAATTCTACCTTTAACATATATAACTATTCATAAATTGTTATACGTCTAATTTACTTCAATTATTTTGTTTTGTGTAAGTGACGATCAAATAAGAAATTCATCAATATAGAACTTGATATGCATTTATACTCTAACACTAGAATAATATTATGGTGAAGTTGAGATGTATAGAAAATTGATACTGTTTTATTTTGAACTTACATTACATTAATATTTTATCTTATTGCCAATACAATTTATTGAATACAAACAAATTTTGCCAGAGAGTCTGCATTTTTTATTTTACAACTTTCAATCTGAAAAATTATTGATATCATGATGTTATAAATGATGTTACTTATCTTCAAACATGTTGGACATATATTAAATATATCTTTTAATAAGAACAGAACAAAGTATCCTTGTAACTTAGGAACATTCAGAGTGATTAGCCAATCATTTTGAAAACTGTTTTTGACCTCTCAGATGTCGTATCAACAAAATTATGGAAAAGTATGCTCCATAAAACGGTTCATTCTTATGTTTAATCAATCATCATTATTTGGTTTTGCATTTTATTTTTTATTTTTTGATTGTTTTTAAATTTGAAAATCAACCGACCGATGGTGGAGTGAATAGCGTCCCTAACATTGAAAAAATAAGTCCCAGGTTCAACTCCTTCTTAGGGCATTAATATATCTTTTTCTATCCTTTCACTTTCGAGTCGAAGATAGTACACGACTGGGTAGACTACTACGTATATAAGTTTCTATCACTTGCACCCCTTGTAGCATTGAAAAGGATTAAATTACTAACGGTAGCCAGGCATTCGTAAAAAATCTAAAAATACAAGACGAAAAAAGTACAAAAGAGCATCTCTGAATGCTATTCCATTAATACTCGTAACTTTTATGATAATTAGAGGCAATTAATAATGCTGAATAAACAAAGCAAATATTTTATTTTTTCTCAGTTTCTGTTGAATCATTTAAATAAGAAAGAAATTGCTATTCATTTTCATTTACCCAAATTATTTCAATTTTAAACCAGAATTGCGTGATTATCGCTGTTTAATTAACACTGTCAATGTTTAATACGGAATGTTCATCAGAAATATTGATCTTGAATTCTTTTTAGTTAATGATGGAAATCTCTTTTCTTGAAATAAAATCAGATAAAGTTAGTGAAAAACATAATGTGAAATTTCCCTGTTTTTCATTTTATTTAAGTATTCAGTAACTTCAAATATATTGAGGGACGAGAATACAATCGTAATTCCTATAATACCTCTTTATACTTACTATTCTATACTGCATTAAACTAGTACTAATGAGTTTCCCGATGAATGCGTAACTATTGTACATTTTGAATACAATTTTCTAACTATCCCATTTATTTTAAATGAAGAAGAATAGGTTTTGCATTACCAAGATTAAACTACACTTCAATCAGAAAATACTTTGTGAAAGAATTTATTTATGTCTATTGATAAAAAATGATTTCCTTATTAATACACTAAAGTAAAATACCTTTTTTATACAGAATTCCTTTACTGTAAAATAAAATGAAAGGTAATAAGTTTGCTAATTTTTATTTAATAACAAATAATAATAATAATAATAATATATATATATATATATATATATATATATATATATATATATATATATATATATATATATATATATATATATATATATATATATATATATATATATATATATATATATATATATATATATATATATATATATATGTGTATATTTATATATATATATATATATATATATATATATATATATATATATATATATATATATATATATATATATATATATATATATATATATATATATATATATATATATATATATATATATATTTCCAAAATACCCGGATCATCTTAGAATTAATCCATTCAGCACAACAGTGGGCGAAGCTAATAGCAATTTATACATTGTGGCACCCAAGAGTGTATATTGCAAATTTAGAAATGTGTGAATTTTTAAATTAATTATGCTTAAAATTGTAGTAATGATTTCATTTATGCCTTTTTTGAAGTGCTTTGATAAATATTTACAAGAATTTCTTAATATAAAAAGTTTTTATGCATATTTTAAAATTACATTATTGTTTTGATACATGAATCATTTATGATACACGAAATTTTTAAATATATATTAATTAATGAATTTAATATTTCAAAATACTTCATTTATTTTCTTTCCCAATTAAATTATTAAAATGAGTTTGCTTAGTATTTTTTAGCTATTAGAAACAAAAATTACTTTTATAATTATCAACATTATAGTAAATGATTATAAATAATTTTTTTGAATATTAAACAATTTTTGAAACTTGCCCAAAAATGTCTGTTTCAAAAATGGGAACTTCAAGTCCGGCAGCAGCTACAGCGTGCGTAAAAATTGTCAAACGTCTCAAAATTTATAGGGAGGGATCTCGTGTTCCCAGATTCCATTTTTCCCTTTTCCTTCGACAGGATCAAGTGGTAGGGAGATCTTTTCGCTAGATAAAAGGATGTTGGAATTTTTTCCCTCCGACACCCATATATTAGGGAGAATATTCGCTTAGCTGAAATGTTTTGAAGAAGTGTTAAACTTTTATTTCGGCCACACGAAAAGATTACATTTTATCGCTAGGGTGGTGGTTTCAACTGTCCAGAAGGTGGAGAATGCCATGAAGGAAAGGATCATAAAGACATAATCTAAGAACACCCCTACCACATAAAGTATATCTGGGATGTAAGCCTTTGGCAGGAAGGATATTCAAAGTTTAGTAAATCGCACTGCTTCTCTTTTGGATGCAGTTTTTGGAAGTGAATCAGGAATATGAAGTAGGTATTATATGCTACCCAAAATAAGTTCTGAATAAATGATTAGAATCTCTGATGAAATAAGTACATTGCATAAGAACATAAACACATCTTACTTTTTTTAATCCCCAGTGCTTAAAACCACGTCGAAAAATTTATTATTTCATTAGAAAACAAAATGGGCTCAAAGATTCATTAATGGTATTCCTTTGTTTAAAATTGATTCTTAAAAAGACATAAGTAATTTTACAAGTTAATTGTATATAAGTAAATAAACGTATCTAAATTTAAAATACTAGCATTATTTTCTCACTGAAATTAATATATTTACTCTATATGTAGAGAATTTAAGTATTAATTAAAAATTCTTCAACATCTCTCAACATAGAAACTACCACAGATTGTACCATAGCCTTGTAATGTATAAAACAATATAGCTGCATAGCAGCTGAATGAAAAATCATTTATTACAACATTTTCTATTGAAGTACGCAATAACTTAAACTGCTGCTATCTCGAAAATAACATATTTCATGCACATATTTTGTGTCTGATGATTTAGATTAATTTAAATTGTTTGGGAATATATATATAATTCTCTTGTGGATACTTTTGCTAAACATGCTATCTCTTGGTAACTTCTATTAACCCTGATTTATACTACTGCAATAAACTTCCAATAATACTCCAATAAATTTCCTGGAGATTAAAATTTGCTAATTTTCAATATTTGAGCAATATGAACTGCTTCAAAGAAAGAATTTTATAAAGGTGGATGGCAATAAATAATATAAATTACAATGCAAGAAAAGATAAAAAATTAGGGTTTTTTTGTTTCACATTTATTTACATTTAATGTATTGAAATTCTTACCCTGTTTCTGTAATTTAAAAATTTATCCTTTTTATTTCTCATAATTATTATAATATGTTTCCATATAACTGTGCATTTTTTGATAGAATTTAGTTTACAGATCATTACGTTCATTTTAGCATTAAATAAATTTTAAAATAGAAAATATTTTAATAATGATTTCTTTCTATTAAACTATCGCCATTTTTATGAAGAAATCATTAAAATTTCGGATTTTCCATAATCGAAGCAAATTTTTATATTACCTTTTTACATTTTTAATATCAAGCAGTAATTGTAGCAAATTGTATAAAATTTATTACAGTATTATAAATATGATAAAATTTATTTAAAAAGACTTTTGTCAAAGACAAATATTCAGGGCTTCAAATTTTATAATTGAAATATTTTCCCGGATGCATATTCTTTTATTAAAATGCTTACTCTACTTCGTATTATTCACCAATTCCCAAAGAATTCCCACTCTGCTCAGCATATATGCGTTGCCATTATTTACCTTGAAAAGAATCAAGTTCTCTCAATACCAAAATTGCAAGCTTTGTTAATCAGTACCATATTCTGCCACTGCAGATTGCATTCCCTTCAACGATTCTTTTCCACTAGGAAGTATTCAAGTGTAGAGGAAGTGGTAGAACAACGCCTCTTGAGACAATATCGTTAGGTGTCTCGAATCTCTTTTTGTTGTCCTTCCTTTTACATGATGCATGGTGGCACTTTTTCTGTTGTTCCATCCTCGATATTGCATTTGCAATTCAAAACAAGTCAGAGTTCGTAAATGGAGAACATGCTAGGTTATTGTCGGGAGAAGATAGTTTGAAAGAGTTTGCCCAGATCTCGAGAAGATATTAGAATTATTCATTACTGTGTTGTGCAATGGAGTGTGAGAATTCTTGTTTGGTAATGGAAGATTGAAAATACTCCATTATCAGTGGTTAGTTCTTATCTTTATGAAATAAGCACAAAGTCGATGGAGCTAACATTAGGTCGCTTTTTTGCCAACAGCTTAAAATAAATTACTCATATTCTTCTGTGAAAATAAAAAAAAAATGAAATTACTAACAAAAGAGATTTTGTAATTCTAATAAACTTTATTTTCATAGTTATTTTACTCAATCAATTAAGTTAAATTTTATTTCACATGGATAAATCTGTGTAAAAAAAGCATTAGCCTTTGATATAGTTTAATAAAACTATACAGAAATTGTCTGTATTTGAAGTGTACCCTCGTAAGTATGTTAACTTCATAAAACTAAATTATGAGATTTTCATGTATTAAGTAGGTAAATTTTTGTAGTAATATGATTATATATATGAGATGCTTGTTTATAACAATAAAATACACATCAAACTCTTTTCCTGTTATTGTTGGTATTTTGAGGGAATTGCGCCAACAACCATCTATTTATAACTTGCATCATATCTAAGATTGGTTAAAAAAACGTATAATTATATAAAATTCACTATAATTTTACCAAGAAGTTTTTAATCTATGAATCATACACAATATTATTGTGAAGGCGAAATTCAGTAACTAAAAAAATCATAATGCTAATTATCTCAAATTAAATTTTGCTATATAATCTGAAATTATAATTTTAAATAACAACAAAAACAGAATTTTTCAAAACAATATTTCAAATATAATGCTATTTTAAAAATATTAGTTATGAAGTATTTGTACCCTTTTTTTTTTAAAAATAATGCAAATTTTGATAAGATTATACACATTCATCATGTTTTAATAATACACAGTATTAGAAATAAATTGTTATCAACTTTAAATATTTCGTTAATTTACTTAGAAATATTTCCTTTAATATCAATAAAAATTTTAAATGTAAAATTTTGTCCTCAATTTTACAGATCAACAAAAATATTATAATCGAAAATATGGAAGAAACATTGTGTTTAATATCATAAAAATATCATTTCAATATCAATGTTTAATATCAAAATATCACTTTCAAAACTGGGAATCAAATAAAGGATGGAAATTTATCTATTTTTGCAATAAAATTTTAGATTTTAAAATTAGTGCCAAATAAAAAAAAATTAGTCTGGTTGAAATCCGCCTATTTTGTTTTAAGAAAATGCAATTAAGTAATTTTGATTGGATTCTGATTAGCTGATGTTTCTCAACTTTAACATAAAATATTCAACAATAGTAAAAGTTATAAACAAATAAGAGGAAGTCCTTCTCTGTTGTTATTGAGAAACACAGAAAAGAAACTTCTAAATTCATAACATAGAATCTTAACGGTCGCAGAATACTACAAGGAAACAATAGAGCACTGCGAATTACACCGCAAATATAAGAACAACAGCACACTGCAGGGAGGTATTGTGTGAGGAAAGAGTGTGGAGGCATTTGAGCAAATCACCCTCATCGAAGCTTATATCCGAACAACTGTCTGCCTCATTAGATCCGTAACGTCTTTGCCTTCCATGCTCAGAAACATCGAACCCTCCTACGACACCCCTGACTCGGCTCTTAAGAAAACGATTTCGAATTAAAATTTCGACTCGACTTTTATCTCCCCCCTTCCGGAACAGCGAACGATAATGTTCCTCGCCAAGCGAACCACTAACAAGAAGATGGGGGGTAGGAAGAAGGACAATGGCTAAATGTTCCTCCACTGGGGATAGTAGAACCCCCATAAATTTCACGTCCTCCTCTTTAATTCCTCCTTGGGCCACCCCCTCTTCTAGCATAAAAGACCCTTCCGCGTACATAAAAGCGGACAGAAGCATTGGAGCGTTTTACCCTTCTCTGCTAGCAACAAACGGTCGCTTCTTTTCTTTCTATCTCTTCTTTCCTCTTCTTGCGTTTGATGTTTGGTACATTTAGCAGAAGAGCTAGTACTTGGGCAGGAACTCCTGATGGATGGCCTGCAGTCAGTATCCAGGAATGAGCCAAACCATTCTTTAAAAACCACTTTTTTTGTCCTTGTTCTTTTTGTATGACTCGAGTTGGAGAGAGTCATCAATGGAGTGTCACCGGGCGAAAATGGATTGTCTTAAAGTTGAATTTGATGTAGAAAAGCTGATGTTCTTTGTTCGCATTTTTTTTAAATTAAAAACAAATTGTAATTGTTTTGTCTCTCATCATCTTCCATAGATCCTTTCTGAAAAAAATGTCATTTTAAAAAAAATACATTATGTGTTCAGTATTACTGAAAATGTCCATCAATTGATTTTCCTTCAGTTCGGAGACTTCTTATAATTTGACAATAAAAAGAATGAACAATGAAAATTTAAGTTGTAAGGGAATTTAACAATAAGTTATGAGCAAAAGACGAATCTTTTATTCATGAAATTCACTTGATTTCAATTTCCTAACAGTAATGATCGCTTTTATTATTATTATTACTTCAACGAACTGATATTTGAATGGCTAAAATTTCAGCTTTCGGTAGCTCACTGGTTTCTTAAATTATTTCTATCATCTAATTGAATATTTATATTGATTTGAATATGATTGAAATCAAACAGAACAAGCAAGCTTTTGTATGCTAAATTTTACTACCCATTGGCAATTAGAATTAACAAATCGAAGCAATACAAAATATAGTCTCAGTTAATAAATCAGTCATATTATTTTTGATTAATTATATTTAATTAAAGAATTTTAGAAACAGACTTTATAGAATAGACTGAACTTATAGAAAAAATAAGGCATACATTAATTTTTCAATAATCTATATATACATAAATATTTGATGATATATAAATATGCGCTTACACAAGCTATAACATGCATGCATAATTCAAACGTCCTATTTTCTTACAAGAATTCAAAAATTATTTATGACTAATCAAAATTATACTTTCAATAACATTACCATATAATGTGAATAATTTCAATATTATTAGTTTAACTACTTCATAATTGATGAAATGATGCTGTTATATAATATGACCAATAAAAACATAACTCTTATAGCCAAACTATAGCAAAATGAAACATAATTTACAAATCAAAAATAATTTATTACTCGAATTTCAAAACACGTTAATTAAATGAGACATGGTCATATGATCAGCCACGTCATAAAAATTTAGAGATTAAGGTAGTACAGTTGTGAAATTTTTCACTTGATTCTGAAACCACACAAATTATGCGACGTATTTCATGATTTCATTGAAAAGAATTATGCTGCTTCAAACGTGATATTGTAAATGCAAATCGTGATACAATGTTTTAACTTATGTAAAACAATATTATTTCACATGTTAAGAAAACAGAAAGAAAAATTATTATATGTTACAAAGAGAAAATTTATTATTTTAATACAACACTTTCCTCATCATCACTAATAGTGAATATTTTTTTCTGATTATTATAGTTAATGCAAATCCCAAAATGAAAATTATTGATAGTTTTTACAGTTTTTTTTTAAAAACATTGCTGTTGTAAAATATATTTAATTTATTTGTATTAATCACCTTTATATATGTTTATTTATCAGATGTTTTGTAAATAAGTAGAAAATTTAATGAGTATTTGAGTTAGTATAGTTAATTTTAATTCACAAATATAAAACATCATGAGTTTAAAAATTTATATGCTGTAAAATAAAAAAGGCAGTTGTGTGTACTTACTTTGTGCAGTTATAATTTATGCAGTAGTGAATAAATAACTATTTTAAAAAGTAGTGAATAAATAACAATAATTATTAGTCTGATTCCCTTGGTAACTATTACAGTAATTTAAGTGAAGTGTGGATAATTAGTAAATATTTATTGCCGCAGATATTAATCAAAAAATATATTTCAAAGAGAAAAAAATATTGAACACACACATTCTCTGTATATTTTTATATTTAAATATTTATACATTGATGATGACAGCTAATATCATTCATTTAATGGAACAACATCCAATAGCTTAAAATATATAAACTTTAATTTTTTTGACTAATGAAAGCCATAATTTGTAAATACTACATTTTAAAATTAATATTTCAAGTATTTTTTTTCATTTATGTTTGTTATGAAATTATTGAATAAGTATATATTATGACTACTTTATAAATAAGCATTTATAATTGGGTATGTGCATGAGATTTTTTAGTACTTCTTTATTTGGGACATATGAGTAATACCTTTCCGAAAATTAAAACGCGATAAATGTTAAAAAAGCTATACAAGAATTTTTTGTTTTGGTTTGTAAGTTATCCACCACGCGTGTATGTGTGTAAAGTCAAGAACTTAAAAAATCTGAAATTTTTGTCTTCATTTAACTCATTATATATTATTAAATTGAATTAATATTGCATATTGGTAATTAAAAATCGATACATTATTTACTCAAAAGAAATTTTATGTGACATTTAATAAAATTAAAGTTTAATAGTTAATCATTGAGACTTGATAGGAATTTTACAGTGCATTAAATGAATGTAAATCAGAGCGTACATAACTTAAACAAACGTGCATAGTACTTCGCGAAACAGTGAATACATAATTTTATTCAAGTAAATTGCGAAGTAATATTTATATCAATATTCTCAAGCTGTTTCAGGTGGGCACAAGTAAATTTGTTGGAGCCTACTCAGGAATCTATTAATGGAATTTCAAGACCAGAAAACAAATAATTCAAAAGTCATTCGAATCTTAAGTCTTTATATATTTTAAATGCGATACAAGTGAACATAATTAAATAACATTTGCTGTTTTAATGCTAATCAAGAGTTGATCCCTGATTAAAATATATTAAAGTAGAAATTTAAATTAACACAGATACTTCCCTCATAATCTTAAAATCAACATCAGTTTTCATTAGTTGAAGAGGGCAAATAACATCGTATACTTTTATATAATAGCGAATCACATTAATATATGACAGTGTAAGAGAAACAATTTATTCAATAGTGCAATGTTATAAATGAAAAATATTTTATGTATTTCTCCCGCCACATCGTTATCTTTGTCGAGATTGTAATGTTTTATCACAATCTATATTCCTCAGTTATCTATCGAGATAAGCTTCTTCCCTTGCAGCCCCTAATTCTCATTCTCGGAGGGGGTGATAAAAGGATGTCCCCCTAACGACTGAAACACATCACGCTTGGGAGAGTGGGGCTCATAATTATCTTTACGTTGTGTTTAATTCAAAGGGCCATAAAATTTTCAGAAACATAAAACATTCGTGATACAGGATATTTATTCGCCTTTTTAATTAACCTTAGCCTTCGTAGTGGGACTTTTAATTAAGATTGCTCAATGCGTACATCCACTTCAGCCTTTGCGCTGTGTGTGTGAATTATAAAGAGGGAAGAATAATCTAATGTGTGTATATATATATATATAATATATATATATATATATATATATATATATATATATATATATATATATATATATATATATATATATATATATATATATATATATATATATATATATATATATATATATATATATATATATATATATATATATATATATATATATATATATATATATATATATATATATATCCTTCTACGTTTCATTGTTAAAGTTTTGGATGAGTACATACAAAATTGGGGTTAAAGCGATAGTTATGGAATATTCGTTAAAAATTGCTTTTTAATTCACTGCTAAATTTTGTAGTAAAAAACATTGTTTAATTATTTTTCATTAAATAATTTTTAATACTTTAATACCGATTAATAATAAAAAAATACATAAATTCCCTAGAATAATTTCTAAAATATATATATTTTCAACGAAACATAAAAACTCTCATTTTTGCAAAAAGTTGAAGCATATCATAATAAGATAAGGAGATTTTTTTCTTTCACGTTACAAGTAGTTAAAGTATGTACAAAAGTGTTCATCACAGGAATTTTTTATAACTACTCTTTTTTTCTTAAAAAAATGATTATACATTTGCAGAACTGTTTCCATATTGTAAAAAAATTATTGTAGTTTTTTAATAGACTATAAGAAACAAATAAAAATATTTAAGAAACTTAGAAAATTTTTATTTTTCAACTATTATGAAGTAAATTGTTAAATTAACAACATTAACAGCCTGAAGTTTTCTATAAATTAACTGTTATAAAAAATTATCATACATAGTAAATACGTACATATATATGTATATATATATATATATATATATATACATATATACATATATATATATATACATATATATATATGTATGTATATATATATATATATATATATATATATATATATATATATATATATATATATATATATATATATATATATATATATATATATATATATATATATATATATATATATATATATATATATTACATGTTCAACTGAAAACTAATTTTAATATTTGAAACTATTATTTTCAATCATTAACAGCTGCAATCTTTTACTTATAAATTTTTTTATCATATTTAAGGAACTTTACTCTGATTATATAAATACAATTTATTAAACATAAAATAACGCTTGTGAATTCGTACAGAGTGAATTAGAAAAAATTGCAAAAATTTACGGGAATGCAAAACCCTGCTATAGAAGCAATACTAATACATAATTTCATTATAGAATATATAGTCAGAACGCAAATGATAACGATTCAAAATTTCCTGTTATTATTTAATTGTTTCTAAAAGAAGAGACACTTTTATTCCAAAGGAATAAATTTGATATAAGCTCTCAAAGACATTGCTAAAGAGCTTCTTCCAATGATAATGAAAGTTACGGTACGATAACAGCAGAAATTTTTCTCATATCAGCGTTAGCCATAGTAGAGATACTGGTGACTAAATTGATATTGGATTCAAGTGTACAGTCGTAGATTAGACTTTACATATAGCTCTACATGTCCAAACTTGGAAGATCCAACTCTCTTGTTTGTCAAGCTATGTGACCGCATCGACCAATTCATCACCCTTGGAACGTAGAACGTTAAGTATTCCGCATATACAGTTGTAGTATGCAGGCTTATCGTCATGCTGAAATCACATTCTCGACATGATGGCGATTGGAATCAGACTCAGCGAATGAAACAACATTTCTTATAAAAATTAGTGATATGATTGCATTAGTTGTAAACCAATCAAATAGTTATGAATTGCAAACATTTATTAGGAACCACTGTTTGCCCTTTCAACTAGACAGACTCTCAGTGAAAAACTCTAGAAATGCAATTGAGAGTGACGACTGGACTTTTTATAACATTTATAAAACCATCTAGCGACTCATTGTTTGTGTTCCGCAAATACATTCCTCAAAAAGTATTCCTCGTATAGATGCATTCTATCTCCCCATAAAATGTTATCCCTTTTTCAATGAACAAAGTTTTGTATTTAATCATATTTCCTTATGATTTGAATTTTGAAGTTGAGAAATTAAGTAGTTATTAATGAATATAAATTAAGAATTTTTCTACATTACCGCAGTAAATAGTATTATCTTGATTATTATGAACAAGCTATTATGTACAGTAGAATGGCTTTAAAATATTATTACATTTTTTATAGTACATTTTTATCAAGATCACAGTCTTGTTATGATTTTTGAAGGTATGTCATTATAAAATGAACAGAAATTATTGTACTTAATCTCAAATTCTTGTCTCGTATGTTAGGAAAATTTACGTTTTCAAGGTAGCTTCTTAATGAGTCAATTTTTGTAACCTTCTTAGCACTGAATGTTTTTTTCCCTTATCCTCAAAGGCCAAAAGTAAAATGAAAGAGGTTGAATTATTCAAGTAATTTATAATTCTTTATATTTAGCACTGGTACATAATACTAATAACAGATATAAAGAATAATAAATTTATTGGAACCCCATTAGTTGTTGTTTGTTGTAAAGATCGAAATGTTGCTGTTTCTAGACAGATGGCATGAGCTTTGAAGGTATTTTTTTCAAAACATATTTATAAAAGGCAACTAGAAAAAAGAAGAATGAGTCTGCGTTGGAGGAAGCTCAAGATGGATCAAAAATAGTTATATAAACTTTTAGGTCTTTGCTTTATGTGATGCTTAATATTATGGAAATTATATACCTGCCATCTGTCATGCTACAAAAAAGAATTTAATAAAATTTATGTAACTAAACAGTTAAACATTACTTAGCAATTAGAACATTCCATTCCATTACCTTAAATTCCAATATCAAAATGGAGTATTCTGAAAGATCTTTTTTGCAATATTCTTTGGCTAGAAATATTTAAAATTATAGCAAGTTTTGTGTTTGTTCATGCTTCAAGAATATGGATACGAATAAAACGCAATGATACATACTTTCATACAGCAACTGATTTAAGATACGTCGTAACCAAATGGCAGTTAAAATTACTGAACGCAAAGAATGGTTTCAACTATACAACATTCATGATGAAAGTAATTTTAATTCTCATCACTTTACGTAATCAATTTATTTCCTTTATATTAAAAATGAACTATTAAGTAAATAAGTATATATATATATATATATATATATATATATATATATATATATATATATATATATATATATATATATATATATATATATATATATATATATATATATATATATATATATATATATATATATATATATATATATATGATTGATATTTACACATTTACTATTATTTTATGATTTCACCATACACTAAGCTTTTGAACTTGAAAAAATAATTGTTTCAATATATGCTCTTCAGCAATGGTTGTAATTACCGAAGCAAAATTTTTCCTATAATCTCCATTAAGATTACTTTGGTTTTTATAACTCAGTTACTTTTTAATTTTTGTGCATACAAGACAATGTAATAGTGCAATCTGATAGAATTAAGATATCAATATATTATTTCTGGGTGAGCTTCAAAGTCAGAACTGTTACATCCTACAAAACTTTATAAAGTAAATTTAAATCAAATGCATTTTAACACAGAAATCTCAGATAATATAAAATAAAATTTAATATTTTTAAAAAATATAAATTTCTTTTATAGAATAGAGTTCAGTTTGAGCACTGAAAAGAGTTCAGAGGAATTAAGTTTCTTTTGTCATCAAGATTTGAAGAAAGTCTAAATTTTTTTTATCAAGTTGTTGTACATTTATTAACTTTCTGTTTTAGTATAGCTAAATCTAGGACTTTGAAAAATTTTGTTATTCTGGAAATTACAATTTTGTAAAATTAAATTTAAATTTTAGAAAAAAGAAAACTGAAAGCATAAGAGCTTTTAAAATGTTAAATAATTAATATTTAAGACGACAATTTATTCTCAAATTTTATGCATATACTGAAGACTTATAAGTATTAAAATACCATCAAGTTTATTATAGTCAATTAAAGAAAGTTGATTTTATGCGATACGAGTTGCTTACTTATTTTTCACGATTACAACCAAATTTTCATTAATGTATATTAAAATCAATCGAAATGTATGCCAATTCATATGAAAAAAATCATTTTTGAAAGAATATATATATATTTTTAAAATTTTTGAAAAAATAAAATAAGCTGAATCATTTAATAATAAAATACTTTGGTAGTAATCTCAGCTATACAAATTAAAATTTAATAATTTCTAATTTAAAGTGACACCATTATACTAAAATTAGTTTTATTATTACACATATTTATCAATAATTTAGTCCATAACACAAATTTTGATATTCTTTTATTAGGGATAAAATTTTAACTTATACTGTAGAAATATGTGTAGTTGATATGCTTTTTGTTACATAGTTCGAATTTATCAGGAGACAAAATAATTCAATTTTTTAAAGTATGACATACCAAAGATAGTTCAGAACTTTTGGGCAATGCAAGAAAATAATATAAGTATATGCATTCTTCATCCCAATATAATAGATTGCATAACAGTCATTAATCATAAAGCTTTAAAATGCAATCCAAATATTTGATTTATGGACCCCATAGGCCAAGAAGACCGTTTAAAAACATCTTCACAGCTCATAGCCCTGTTTTAATTTTTATGTTCCATTATTTAATATTCTTTGGAAAGATCAGCAGAACAATTCAATAATGTGGACTACCCCTTATCCCTCGCCGGCGTTAATTTATTCTGAAAACTTTGAAGGTGGGGTTGGACCTCCGTCGTCTGCCTGGTTGTAATATTAATGGCGCAACAGCTGGGGTGTCACCTTCCGAAACATTCTAATTATGCTTTCCAGACTCAGAGTTGACGGCTTTGGAGATATTTACAAGACTTCCAGCACTGAGCCCTCTTTTCCTCTGTGTGGAGTGGATGGTATCGTTCCCCTCCCCAATGCGATAGAGATGTCATATTTGCCGGGATGTCTGGCAAGCCGAAATTCCTTTGACGTCTTCAGAATGCTTTTGAACCCCTTAGAATCAATCTTCAAAGGAACGATTCTCCCTGACAGCTTCCCAATAGGAAAATTAATATTCACCTTTATCTTTGCAGAAGACAAATTGTTTTATTTAGAATTAACAATAATTTCGTTATAATATTCATGCTTACGACGAAAGTTTAGGTGTTAGAATTTTTAGAATAGGTGTTTATATTTAAGAAATCTGGTATATTCAATTACATATCTATATTATATTTGTATATACAAGGTAAATGATGTGAACTGACCTTCAATTTACAAAAAAAAAAAAAAAAAAATCGTAATCCAAGTAGAAAACACAGAAACTAATATCACAAGAGCTCAAAACAGCATTCAGAATACTTCTATGTTCTGAAGTTATTCCAAATTCTAATTCAGTGTTATTCAGGTATTTGTTTTATTAATTCAAAAACTCTTAAGAAAAGAAAGAAGAACATTACAATTATAAATTTCTTCATGTAATTTAAATGAAGTAACTAATACTCTTAAGCAAACGATACAATAATTCTACCATATTTGTTCATCGCAATAATTAGTACCATTATAGAATCAAGTTGTATCTTGATAACTAAAACATATGATTTTTACTTTCAGAAAACCTTACAGAGAAGATAAAATTCTAAATTGAAGACAAAGAAATGTTTTTAATCCTGGGAAGTCACTTAAAGGAAAGTAAATAGTCTTTTTCGGATTATGTTTAAGTTCGTAATCTTATTTTGAATGGTTTATTTTTTTTTTCAAAATTTTACATTGGATCATTCGAAATCTAAATGCTTAGTTATGATGAAGTAGATGCTCTTCAGAATTCAAAGAAATGACATGATTCTATTTAAATTATAATTTTTTAATGATATTTCTGGTCCAAAATGAGAAGATGTCAATTCATTTGAATAAAATAGATGGATTTGCAATATTTTTGTATTAGCAAGCGTTATTACATATTGTTATATTATCATTTTGACTGTTTTTAATATTATATATATATATATATATATATATATATATATATATATATATATATATATATATATATATATATATATATATATATATATATATATATATATATATATATATATATATATATATATATATATATATATATATATATATATATATATATATATATATATATAACTAAACTTCATGTAATTAAGATTTATATGATATGCTTATTATTAGATAGAAAATATCTTCTCAAATTTAGTATTTAATATTCTTTTTTAGCTCCCTATCTAAGTAGATATATTATCATGGTTTAAATAAATATATCTTTTTAGAAACTATACTTCACTGCACAGAAACCATTTTTTATAAATAGAGTAGCTTATCTGAAAATTAAATTTTATTAACTGTTATAGTTACTTTCTTTTAGTTTAAAATTATCTTAAAAGCTTCAGTTTTCGAATTAATAAATAAATAGAACAAGAACAAGGTTTAAAAACTGCTACTGAGCTTTAAAGTAGGAATGCATTTTACGATTTAAAAAGGGCTTGTATATGTGTGTGGGAGTAAAAGAAATTCTTTGTGACTTTCACGAGATTTGAAGTCGCCTACGCAAATTTAAATGAAAAAAAATTTATATTGTTTTTATGAACCATGCGAAATTGCATGAGAAAAACAATACTTGAATTCATGAAAATTAAATTTTACAAGTACAGTCAATATGATTTTGTGTGTTGTGTGTGCTTTATTTTTAATAATTATATTATTACTCCTATTTAAAAACAATAATAAGTTGAGCTCTTTCCAGTAAAGATAAACCTGTATAATTTTCCCTGAAAGTAAAATTTAAAGGAGAAAGTTTCTAAAATGGAAAGGATTATTTCTAAATTTTATTAAATATATTGAAATAGATTTAAAAAATTATATGCAAAATGACATTGATAATTACAAATTAGCTTTAATATAAAATTTAGAATGGTAATTGTTTTATTAACATCTAGGAAATTATTATTTGAAAATAAAAATCAATTAATTTTTAATGTGATATTTTCTTTTTGACTTTTAAAGACAACACTTATTTAAAATTATTTAAAATAAAACTAAATATTGAAAAAAATGAGATCTCTTAAAGTTACTTCAAAGAATCGGTAAAGAGTTCTAATAACAAATATGTACTTTTTTGTAATTTTCAGCTTGGTTTATTCCATTCTGGGAGTAAACAATTTTACTTGAAATTTATTTTTACCACTAAGTTATCCATTATACACTATCGTTTTAATTTCTCCTTTGTAAAAAAGCATTTACAAAACTTCAATCTTTTCCGCCATCTTGACCTTTCAAAGATTTCCGAGAGCGTTGTGGTCAGCACTATTTCCACACCAACTCTTTTGGGAGAAGGGCGAAGAGCTCCACCTTTAACTGAATCTTAAGAAGATGGGGGTGTGCACCACTCAGAATATATTCGCTTCCGGTTCGTCACACTTGTGAAAAAAATATATTCGGCTTCATTTTTTTTTCTCACTCCACCCTTCTTTCCACAAACAACCTGCCAGGACTCAATCTATATTCTTCCAACCTGCGCTTTATTGGATTGGATTTCAGTTGGAATTCTTCAAAGATAAGGGACATGCATTATTAAAACGTAGAATGGATGAAAAATTCTTTGCCTCCTTGACTGTCAATCTCATTCAATCCTAGAAGAGATCCCTTTCCTTTCATAAATGCAGTTGATGGTTTTGGTGCATTGTGGGAAAAAATACCTCGATATTTGGAGAAAAGAATGGTTCTCTGTTATTTGAAATTTGTGTGAAATCTAGCCGCATGTATTACCTTTTTTTCAGCTATATAAAATTTTCATCGATTTAAGTGCGTTTAGTTTAATAGAGAGAGAGAGAGAAGTATGGAAGATATTTGAATTTTTCTCTGAAACCTTTTGAGCCTATTAATATACTTTTATAATCAATTTTCAAACTTTTTCTTTGATATTTTTTTTGAATATTTTTCTTATTTTTATTTTTCGTATTATGTGCAAGTATTATAATAATTTTGCATGATCACATAGATTTATATTATTGAAAAAATAAAAATATTTGCTAGTAGCCAGATTTCGGGAAGATATAAAGCTATTAACAATACTCAAAAAATTTTCAAAAAATATTTGCATACAAATAAATATATGTATGTGTTGTGATGAAATATGCACATTAAGACTCATCGTAACTAAGAAATAGAATGTCACTTGTTAAAAGGGACGGTTATGAATTAAACGCCGACTACTGTCGAACAATTCGAACTAGATATAACATTTACAAATGTTACTGTATATGGTTGCAAATTTTATGAATTTCATTTCTTAAGAAATAGTAAATATGAAACCACATCAAGGAGAATTTTTCTTGGTGAGAAATATCTATTGAATATTAAATGCAATAAGTTAATAGTGACATAAATATCAAAATGTTTTGTTAATACAATAAAATACGAACATTTCTTTATTTGTGCAGCAATCGTATCACCTAATCAATTGTTTAGAAAGCTAAAATATGAATTTATATTCAAGTTTCTTAGCTTTCTAATTTATAGCTTAACATACAATTTCTTATCAACACAAAGAAATAAAAATTTTACCCCAAATATAATAACCGGAGGTAATGTATCTTTAAAATATTGTTAAAGATTTTTAGCTCCAGTGGCTCAGTAGCTCCACGCCGTTTTCTCTTACGATCAGTAAAGTGAAGTGTTATTTGCCACGGGTAGTGATTAGAAGGGTGACCACATTATCCTTCACTTAGTTGATGGAGCTCCATGGGTTGGAGACGTGTCCACGTTAATCTCTGATGTCCAAAATCGTTCCGTTTATGCATCGTGGTTTTGGAGCACGGAGGCTGCCAGCTCAGGTGTAACCTCGTCACCTATCCATGGCTAAATATATAAATTTGAACAATTTATATATTTATCTCGAAAAGCAATATAATTGGATAATATTTCAGAGAATTGAAGCTACATATAAGGTAGATTTTCGGAATTATTGTAGGACACATGGAATAAGTTTGCCATCGTTTTGAAATATGGTCAAGAAGTTAAATAGTTTTCAATTTTTAAAGTTACAAAAGAAAGTGTACATATTGTGAAAAGCTAAGGTTTGTAGACTTTTACGCCAATCATAATTTTCTGCTTAGTTATTGCTTTATTGAGTCAATCATTTACAACCAATACAATCATTCTATTCGTTAAGTAATGGTTAACAATAGGGAAGAATATTTTTTCTATATTGGTTGGACTAATTTTTTTTTAAATTTTGGTAGTATTTTGCGTCATCATTCATTTAAAATTAAATAGCTAAAACACTGCTATATTAATTTTTCAATTATACCTGAAAAGTTTATTTCTCTTTAATATAAATAAAAAACATATTTATATTTTATATTAAATTGATTATTAGCTATGTTAAAAACCTGCTTAATGGGAAAACTAAAGAAAACGTTTTTCTGAATGGAATATTTCATAGGACATTTCATTTAAGAAATGCTGGCAAAATGATGGTAAATAAGATTTGGTTAACTATTTCTTTTATTTTATACTGATTTATTAAAAAATAACATTTATTAGAACTTAATTTAAATTTTGTCAAATAATAAGGTAAATTTTCTTATCCAATAAATTAAAGTTTATAAACATTTCACTAAATTTCATATTTACTTATGTCAAACCATTGCGCAATCAAAACATATTAGTATAAATATGACATTATATATGCATGTTTATGAAAGTATAAGCATAAACTACCAGCTACAGTTTTTAGTAGAAAACATGTACACTACTGGACATTAAAATTGCTACACCAAGAAGGAATGCAAATAACAGAACGATATTTATTGGACACATACATTATAGTGGAAAGAACAAGTGATTAGATTTATAGGAAATTAGGATGTATAGATCTTGAGAAATCAGTACCCAGAGCAGCCACCTCTGGCTGCAATAACAGCATTTATCCACCTAGGCATAGAGTCAAACAGCGATTGTATGGCCTGTACGGGGATCTCAGTCTATGCAGCTTCAACACTATGTCACAGTTCATCGACAGTAGTGGTCGCTGATCACACCATTAAAGGCGCCCCTGTCTGTGACGCAGCGTCAAAGGTAGTCGAAGTCATGGTCGCTGTGCAGACAATCCATGCTGCTGCAAACGTCGTGGAACTGTTCGAGCAGAAACTTGTTGCCTTGCAAATGACTCCATTTCTCGACTCAGGGTTCGTGACGTGGCTGTACGTTCCCTTGTGACCATGCGGAGAAGATGTCTGTCTTCTTTGCTGTTAGTGATGGGGGGTCGCTGAGATCCTGCATGACGTTCCGTATGATTGTCCTGAACCCATCGATTCCATATTCTGCTAACAGTCATGGGGTCTCGACCGACGCGCGCAGCAATATTGCGGTACGATAAACCGCAATCCCGGTAGGCTATGATTCTTCCTCGATCAAAGTCAGACACGTGCTGATATACATTTCTTCTTCTTACACGAGGCATTACAGCCACTTTCTTTGCCGAAAACAGCGTTGAAACGGAAATTGATTATGTGAAATCTGCTGTCAAATCTCTGGTTTTATACACATTTTAGATGTCGCTACTGTTGCCTGCTTTGTATGAATGCGCTGAAAATCTAAGCATTTGCATATCACAGCAAGTTCTACCTGTCATGCAAATTTCACGTGTGTGGTGTGCCGCTTTCCTGGTGTAGCAATTTTAATGGCTAGTAGTGTACATATATTTTGGTAATAAATTATGATTTTAAAAAATGACAATATTTAGAATTTTTTAACATTTATGATTTACAAAACTTTGTTAAAAACACTGTTTTGCACCCTGAACTGAGGTTTAACATTTGAATTAGCTTAATACTAATCGAATGATATGCGAAATGCTTGAAAATTTTCTTTAGTTACTGAATATTTAACTCGTGAATCATTTTATCTGTCTCATTGCCTTTCATACTTTCTAGCGGCATATTAGGAAAATCGCACTTACAGTCGCTGCAATGAATGATATTTATTCAAAAGTTAAGAAAAGTAGATACCATTTTAAAAAGTATTACCGTACAATCTCACCATAGCCTAATGGTAAGGAGACACTCCCTTCAGAGCGAAAGAGTGAAAGTAGTAGATACCCTTTTAAGAAGTATTAAGTACAATCTCACCATGGCCTAATGGTAGGAAGACACTCCCTTCAGAGCGAAAGTGTCCCAAGCCTCAGTGAAAGGCCAGATTGAGAAACGGAAAATAAATGTTGCATTCCTGCATGCATGTCTCTCGGGACAAATACTCGGGAGCTTTTCTCTCTTGCGACACACGAATACGACCTACTGTCAATAAAATGTCAGCCAGCCGATGGCTGAGTGATTGGCGGTCCTCACTCCTATACTGTTAGTCTCGGGTTGGAATCCCGGTTCAGGCATGGCTGTTCCTTTCTCTCTGTCTATATTTCTTTATCCTTTCTTCTGAGGGAAGGAATGAACATGGTCCACCCAATAAATGGTTTGTGGTGGTGTGACGTGGGTGATGTTATTCGGTGCCATGACTTCGTTCACGGACGACCACTGGGTAACAATAAATGAGTAGCAATATATGGCCATGTTGTGGCTAAGGGTAATCTCTCAATGCCTGGTATAAGAAAAAATATTATATAAATCATCCACACAGGAAGGCAATCTTTGTGGGTTAAAATTGTAGAAATTAATATGCCTTAGAGTAGCCTATACCGTTAGGCAGTCTACAATGCAGTGTCAAAACATATTTTGTGGAAATGTAGAAAGAAGGTATTTATTCGCGTATTTTTCCCTACCTACAGCGGTATGCTCAGATGACTGTATTTAAAGAGGGAAATTACACGCTTCATTTTTGCATTCTGTCTTTATTGAATAATGAGTTCAAATCAGCATTAATTACAGTTTAAATTAATATTAAATGATGAAATCAAAATTTTGAAATGAAACTTGGGTTATGTTTCGAATTAATGAGCGAAAAGCATCTTGATATAAACTTCTTCTGTCTATTCCGTCTGCTTGATTCTGATGCCCATCAAATATTTGCGAATCCTAATTCTGTATATCCAATCGATATTGAATTCAAAACAATTCAATATAGAGCAAGCCTTTTATGAGCATACAGGATAAGGACTCTATCTATATGGACTACATTTTAAATATTAATTTTTTCCAAAGGTTTGTTATCAATAAAAAATAATTCTTAATTTCTATTTAAAATAAAAAATTGTAACGATTCTCGTAAGAATTTATTCATTTAAAATTTTTTCTTATTATATTTCTTTTTCTGTTAAAATCCTATTTTTTTTAATTTAATTTCGTCATTAATATAGTACATCGTCAGTTCTCTACCCACTAAGCAATTAAATTTTTCGTATTATCTGCATACTTAATATGCTCCTGGTTACTTACAATTATTATTACATTAATTACACAAAATAAGAACATTACACTGAGTTTGTTTCTTGCTTTATTGAGTAACGAGATTTCTACTATAAAATCTGCAAAGCACAACCAGTTAGTTTTTAATTTTAAAGCTAGATCAAATGTCAATGTAAAATCTCGAATATTTTTTATATTTTTTCTAAATTTCCGCAGTCCTCAGAAAAGCGATATTAAAAGCAAAGAATGTAAGAGCAAAACTCTTTTATTATGATTCTCTTTGGCTGAATCAAATTTTAATTCGTAGATATTCCAAGGCACAATTATAAGTTTTTACCAGTTAGTGTGATTACCAAAATGAATAAAATCCCCCATTATACATACTATGGAATATTACTTGTAATTATTCATTTAGACTTTACTCTTTTCCAATTAAAATAAAAGTCCAATCCAGTAAATTTTACTAACTTTGAATAAAATGTTTTAGTTGTTACAATGATTTATCGTTTTTAACAGTAAAGTTTCTTTAGAAACTTTCATTCTTTGCAAATCAAATGCGCTCTTTCTGAAAAATAAGTAATCTGCATTTTATTGCGGAGAATGTTGAAATATATTCTGAAAACATGCATAACGTTTCTCAAAACTGGCAATTTCTCACTGCAGAGGAAAAATAAATAAATAAAATCTATATTGCTTTTCGATACCAATGTAACATGACTAAATTTTTTCCAAAGTTCTCAACCAATTTCACAATTGTTTCGTCGCCATTTTTTCTTTTGGTTTTTTTTATTGCAATTCTTTCTGACGAATGGAAATATGAATGCGTGTTTGGCGAGATTTCGATTTTGACTTTAAAGAGGAATGATTTATTCCTTTCAATTTGATGCATGGAGCTTTAGCAAAGAAAGTATGAGAAACTTCTGGAAAAGAAGAGAACCATTGGAATAGTAGAGAATTTCTACATTGCACATTAATCAAAACTGTGACAGGTTTTTCAATTGATGAGGCGTCGTGAAGGAAATCTCTGTCGCATATCTTTGAAAGCCGTTGACTGTTCAATGTATCATTAACTGTAACTGTACAGGCAGGAAGGTAGTCGTTATTTGATTTATAACTTAACTGCCCTTTCCAAATTCAAACATTTCAGGTTTTTTGAAGGAGTTGTAAATAAATTATTTCTAGAAGCTTTTTCACATTGTGATCTTTACAGCTAATTTGAAAAAGATATTGAAAGCTTAAAAGCAACTCAAAGAAGAGCATTGAATTTTTTGTAAAAGTGTAGAAAAAGTTTTGAGCAATACTTTTAATTATATTAGATGATTTATGTATTTCCTAAGAAGCATTTGATTTGAATAAATTCTTGTATGATTATTTATGTATACGTCAAAATATTATTAAAAAAGTTTCTTAGTTCAATTCAATTTTAGGAAAAATTTACAAATGGACAAAATCTTCAAGACCTTATTAAAAATATTTAATCTTCATATTATGAGACAATGATCTTATAAAGTGTAAATAAAATATTGTATCTATAAATGGTTATTATTATATTCATTGACTTTTATGGCTAATTCAGTAGTCGGGTACAGTGGCATTCAACCAATTACATACGTCATTATGCGAGTCAGCAGATCATGGGGAAACTGTAATCAGTGATACCAGAAATTAATTCTTTGAATATTTGCTAAATAAATAAGTTGATATCGTTTGAAAAAAATGTAATATAATCAAAAACAAAGCGCCTGTTCACAGTGGATAGTGGTTGTACAGATCTCTTCAAACATAAAACTCCCGGTTTCAAAACCACTTGCTGTTGTACAAGGGAAAATAGAACTTATAAGCTTCTAGCTTTTGCATGCAACGCTGCCAAAATGTGCGCTTGGGAATTTTTCTTCTGACGCGTGAATATCTTTCTCAATCTACGAAAAATCCTCTCGGAAAGCAACTTACGTGGAGGGCACAGACATGCCTTACAACAACTTTTAACCGTTAAGTTGTAAATAAAGTAATATTACTAATATTTCCTCTATATAACCCTCTAAAACTGAATAATAAAAATACAATAATTATAGGTAATTTCTAATAACAAGTTTGAAAACAGTTTGGATTATCATATCAAAATTTATTACATAACATACAGCATTCAACTGGATAAATTTCATTATTAGAAATGAGTGCATTTTACAATTCAAATGACATACTTTACTGTAAAATATTTTTGAATTATAAAATGTAACAATGGAGTTCAAATAATTTTCGTTTAGTTATTTTTATTACAAGTTTACTAATAAATGATCTATTAAATTTTTCAGATTTCTTTAAGAAACCCTGACCATATTGTTCTATTTTCCTCTATTAGCTGCTCTATATCGAGGTGGGTTTTCTTGTTATCCGGAATGGTGCCCTATTTTGTGGTGCTTGGATTGTGTCGAATAGCCTCAGTGCTATCCAGTACTTGGATGAGAGGTTGCATGTTGGTGAAATGGTCCGGATATCCATCCTACGTCTGCTCATGCAACTTTCTCGCACCCACTGCATACATTTGTATAAGGAATACCATCTCATGTTCATATCCATGGAAATGAGAAGCTGGATGTCCTGGCTAAAAGAGGTGCCTATGATCTACTTCCATCTGATGCTGCTCTCATCTACACTGAGTAGCATTCTATTTGAAATAGAGGTGCTCGGATTACCTGGAGCATTCCACCTGCTCATTATTGGTATTCTGGTGGTGGTGGTCTTAGTAATCCCCTTGCTTTCAAGGATTTTAGAGATAACCGAACTACATATTCTAGGTTTGCAAGTGGATATCTTCGTGGACTTAAATTTGATGGCAACTGTAGGCTCTATCCTACCTGTAGAGAATTCATTATCAACCAATCAACTCCCAAATCACTTTCTTCTGTGTCTGGGATTTTCTAAGGAGGATTTTCTTGAGAAAAAAACCAATAAATAAAATAAGTGATGATTGTATACTTAAATGAATTGTTTTGCAAATAATGAACTTAAAATTTTCTTTATGTGATAGATAATCATGAATATTAAAAAATATCATAAATTCTTGTTTATTTAATGTCTGTTTAACAATAGAAATTTATACTTTAAATGAAAACTACCAATTCCAGTTCTTTTTAAATCGTTGATATTAAGTAATGTACGAGTAATGAATTATAATATTATTATATATATTATTATATGTACATATAATATTTTTATATATACATATATATTTTCATCAATCCCAACTCCTAAAATATTAGTAAACTGTGAATTTTTTAGTTACAAAATGTTCTAATTTGTAACTAAAAAATTCACAGTTTACTAATATTTAAGGAGTTGAGATCAATTACAGGAAGTTTACTAATTGAAAAAGTTTTTAACTTATATTTGCTAAATTTAAGAAATATTATACATTATTTTATTTTTACCTTCCGCTTCTGTTTTGACTTTTAATTCAGGATAAAGAATTCTACCAAAATTTCTAATTATTCTCACATTCATTAAATCCTACTACGATTATTGCAACCACTAAAAATTATACTTTAAAATATTTTCTGTACAAAATTAAACAAGGCAAAGTACTAAATTCAAAGGAATGCATATTTTTCAAGCTCCAAAATAACACCGACTCACCTTTTCAACGCCCCTGCACTCATACGGTCACAAACTTTATTCCAGCAAGAATTCGAATTGTGCTAACTAATCTAGAGAATCTGCAAGCAAAATCTTGCATTCCTTTACCCTAACGTGGTATTCGCAGTGCAAGCTTTCACCGCCCACCCATGGGGATACCAGACGAGACGTAGAAGAGGGGGTTTCAGATGAGCAACCATCTGTTCCTTAATAAATGTGGCTGTATAATTAAATAGGCAAAATTAAGTTTCCCTCCTTAACTCATAGTCCACTTCCTCTGGAATGCTTGACTGAGAGAAGGTGGGATACGGTCATAATCACATTATAAAACGTACTTGTCATACCAGGACTCCAGGAGTGGTAACTCTTCACTGCCTCTGATCCGATAATGTAAATCATGGGCGAAACTTTCTTAAATAATTTAATTCTTTGGGAGAACTTTATCATTAATAGCTCGCAATACGTTGTTAAATGTTGAATAGCTTTTTGTACCTCTAAAAGCTAAAGGAAGATTTTTATCTTCTTCGCTGCTTAAAATACTGATGAGGAAGGAAGAGTGCACAGTAATTTAATATTTGTATTTGACTTGACAGACTCTTCTTTGAAAGCATTGCGGTGATTGGTGTTTTGAACTAAGCATTTCATCCTGAAATTTTTAAATAAATGTAGAATGATAGGGAATTTTATTAAAATTTTGTAATAAAAATTAGTGTTGTGCTTTAAAGTAGCTTATGCAAAATTTTATGTAACTTATAAAACACTGAAGTAAAAATGAATTTCTTATTAAAAATGTACAACTTAACATTATCATCATTAAATTTAATTGATGTTTAATCATGCTACTTATCCTCTAATGTGCATCCATATTCATATAAATGTTTGTATTTTTATGTAAACAGAATTTAATAAATATTTTGTAATAATATTCAGTCTAAATAAATGATATTTTGTAAATATAATTTAAATTTTTAACAATATTTACAGAACTTTTATAAAATATTTTGACGATAAAGAAGTACGAGACATAAAAATATAGTGTCTGTTATACAGAGGACATAGTTTTTAAATTTATTTTAATCATAATAATGAAAATTGATATTTAATCTTTAATACAGTGATGAAATACACTAATTTATTACGGGACTAATTCTTGGAATTTGATTTATTGTATATCAGGTAAATTTTACCAATTTAGATTGTTTTGTAAAAATATGTTCGTACTACTAAATAATTTAAAATTTGGACATTCAAAATATTTATTTGACATTTATTTAACCCGAAGTTTTGCAAAACAAATTTTGTTTTAATTGAATTAGTTTTAAAAAATTTAGTTTCAATAATAATTAAAAATTCTAATCAATTTATAAAATAAATAATAATTCAGTACTTACAGGAAATAATATTGAACTTAAAATAAATTTATTTTACGAGATAATCATGAATATCAAAAAATTCTTATTTATTTAACATCTGTTTAATATTAAAAATTCATGCTTTAAATGAAAACTAATCTTTACAACATTTTTTGAATCTTTGATATTATGTAATATATGTGACTAGTTAATTATGATATTATTATATATATTAGATATAAGGTAATATTTAAAATTTCAGTTTTAATTTGAGGTCTTAAATTTTATCATACAGTTAAAAATCATAAGAAAATGAATTTAAAGCGTTCGAGTAAATTTTGTTGTAAATGCACATATTAGGATAATATTCGAATAATTTTCTTTGAAAACAATTTAAAGAATAAAAATTGTGCTTCAGTTCTTAATTAGGTAATTTAATTTAAACATTTTGTTTTCTTAACGACTAAAATTTAGCTTGTCGATAGTCAGTAAGAAAGTATTCCTATTTCTGACTTCTGCAATTTTCTCTTTATTTTCTCAAAATAAGTAAAAAAGTTGCTTTTAAATCAATTAAATGCTTAAAAATATCCAGTAATATAATACTACCTATGCGAATTTTACTCAGTCAAATATAAAAAATATTCACATACATAAATAGAAATGCAATATATTATATTCAATAATGCAAATTAAAAAAGTAATTCAATGCACTCAAATAATTTTTTTACAAAATTTAAATTTAAAGAAAATTTATTCGTTCTATGCTTAAAATATTAGCTTTATGTGACAGTGTATTTAATAACATATAAGTAAATTTGTTATGTAAGAAGACTTATCAAGCATAATAATGTTAATGAAAATTTTTCAAATTTTTTCAATAATATTTTTAAAAGTTTTAACTAAATTAGTTATTAGGTTCTAAATAGTTAAGAATGCTTTCCAAAAAATATTTCCTTTGAAATAACCTAAGTGTGTAAAAAATGTGATTACTATATTAGCTCTATATATAAAAATATTTATATTTATAAACATTTGTTTTGCACATT
Organism: Latrodectus hesperus; assembly: GCA_037975125.1. Taxonomy (NCBI): domain Eukaryota; kingdom Metazoa; phylum Arthropoda; class Arachnida; order Araneae; family Theridiidae; genus Latrodectus; species Latrodectus hesperus. Next base: position 36,879,767 of record CM075850.1, read on the forward strand.
TTTATATATCTTTTTTTCATAACCAACTAATTCTTGTTCGTGTAAAATTCATTTAATATGATGGCTTATAAAATTCTACTTGAGGGATACACATACACACACACACACACACACACACACACACACACACACACACACACACACACACACACACACACACACACACACACACACACACACACACACACACACACACACACACACACACACACACACACACACACACACACACACACACACACACACAAACGCACACACACACAAACACACACACGCATATATACATATATATAGATAGATAGATTGAGTACGAGTATCATATAAAAAGAATCAATGAAGTTTCTTTGCATTAAAATTTATTTTATATATTCACAATAACAATTGCTAATGAGCATTTACGAAATATGTTAACTGATAAATAAACTCAAAGAATATTCTTAAAATTTAGAAACAATTGTAATTCACAGTAGCAATTTCTTACAGTTTAAGTACAGGTACATGTTTGTTGAAAAATTTTAAATGAATTTATTAAGAAAGAGATGTAAGTAAATTTATGTATGTACACTTTTCGACATTGAAAATGTAACACCAAGAAGAAGTTGCCAGAGAGTGACGAAATTCATCAAACAGAGAAAGATAGTAATGAACAATAAGTTATCTGTATTTCGAAATGATATGCATAATACAGCGTGAGAACCGGGTTAGATTAGTAGGTTGTAAGACCACCATGAACAGCAGTACATGAAGCAACACTTCTAGGCACAGATTCAATAAGAGTACGGATGGCGTGCTAAGGAATGACTATCCATTCCCTGTCAACTATTTGCCAAAGTGCATCTTCTGATGGAGGCAGTGGCAGGGTTTGCAAATGACGTTCAATCATATACAAAACGTGTTCGATTGGTGAAAGATCTGGTGAGCACAGTGGCCAGTAAAACAGCTGTCTACCTTGAACGGCATGTTGGCTGATGCTAGGAATGTGCGGCCGAGAGTTATTCTGCTGATAAAAGGCATTGGACACCCCTAAAGGTAGGGGAGTGTCACCGGTAGCAGGACATCATGCAGGTATTTGGACTGTCAAAGTACCGGGAATATGAACTATAAGTGACCTGGAATCGTACGCAGTTTCTCCCCAAACCATGATGCCGTGCTGTCGCGTGGTGGGGCATTCCTCAATTGCTGCAGGATTAGACTTAGCTCCACGTCGACGCCACACTCATAAGCGGCGGCTATCACTGAAAAAACACAAACGTTACTCATGTAAAAAGATGTGATCCTGAGCCACTCCGTTATTCATATAGCTCTAATTCGGCACCATTCCTGACGTTGTAATCTATGCTGTGGGATCATTCGTAGTCTTCTTGATGGAGGCGATGATAACAGGCCACTTGCAACCAATTGACAGCAAATGGTTATGCTCGAGGAGGGAGCATTCAGTGTGTCTTGCACATGGTGCAGAATTTTGGTAGACGTGCTTTGCGGGGCTTCCAGCTCCTCCCGTTGGACGCGTGCTGACCTCATTCTGGATGCACCGGCACCCCGCAAACGTTCCACAGTTATTTGTTAAAACTATGTTACCCGCAGTCGGTGCACTGTGGACGCGTTCAGGTGTCTGTCAGCTCCAACTTGACGTAAAGACTAACCTACCCTTCTCAGTCAGATCACAACGTCCCTTGTAAACTCGTCTGTTTGCTGGCACTGACTACTTCGACGATGGCTTGGCATTCCCTGCAATTATAGTTTTCCTTTGCGACAAGAACAAACTTCCAACGATAATTTTCCAAAATAGCAGCATGGGCTCATTCTGTAGGTTCCTCACCATATACCTTATCCTACTTGCGCTGGAGAGCCGCGCATTTGACAATATTTATCACTCGGTAAGATCCGTCTATCCTGAAATTTACATAGCTTTCTGCCCACTCCTTCTTAGTGTTGCATTTTTAATGTCGAGTAGCGTATTATAAATGAATTTTGGACGATGTATATTACTGCTTTATTCAAATAAAAGTCTTCAAAAATAAATTTGAGTATTTCTACAAATTTACCAGCCCAACTCAAAGTGTAAAAAGCTTGCAAAATTACTGATTTTTTTTAAACTTTATTTCAATGTAAAAATATTTTTCTAAATTTTCAGCTTTAGGCAATGTTCTAGGTTTTTTTTAATTTTTTTGAATGCCTTTACATTCATTTTTTATTTTTTAAAGTTGAAAAATATTGACCATTCAAAGCAGTCCTTGATGAAATAATTTTAGAAATTTGTTAGAGTGAAACTGTGTCACATTTTAAGAAGCACTTTTTATTATTTGAATAAAATTAACTATGTTATGGTGAAATTAAATAATAATAAATTATATGTTTAAATCAACATGCATGCTATCTTGGATGTTTTATGTACTATATTTAATAAGCAACTCATTTTTAAATATCTAACTATATAAGAAAATTCATTTTTTATCAAGTTTAAAAAAGTTAAAAAATAGTTTGTCTGCGTAAAATCATTTAATTATTTCAGCGTGACTAAATAAATTGAATAAACAACATTCCCAAAATATTTAACCATTTTCGTTAAAAATATTTCGAAAATTTTTTTTCCATTAAGGAAATAATATTTTGTATGCACTGAATATAATTCTACAAAGTTTAATTAATATGTTCTCTATAAAGTTAAATTAATATATTCTACAAAGTTAAATTAACATAATTATAAAAATGTGCATAATGAAATTCACATTTATTAAAATGGAAACATCATATCATTTTTAATTGAATGTATTAGATTCATAAATATTAGATGAATGGATAGATACACCATAAAAGAATTTAGTTTGCAATAGCAAAATAATAATTAGCATTATTTCTAAAATTACAAATATAAATATTACAACATCAATTCATATTATTAACAGCATTGCAAAAATTAATAATATTGCATAATCGATTTGCTGTTTGGAAACTAAGTAATTCTTTACTTGATGGAAAAAAAAATTTAATTTTTTCAACCATTATCAGATAAAATAATACAGAAACTAATTGTTATTAATCTCTTCTTTTCGTATCATGGGTAATTTTAATAAAGATTTTTTTTTCTGAAGGTAAAGTAAAAAGAAAAATGCGGGAGATAATTTAATGAGTATGCAGAAGTTGAGCATTAAGAAAATGTAATTATTACGATGTGATGAAAATAAATCAATTTAGACTAAGCGGTTAACATTAATGAGATCGATTTCTCCATTTTGTAATTTTTTCATCTTTTTCATGGGCTTCTTGATCACTATTAAAAAAAAGCACAATTTAGGGAAGGCATATCAAGAAAAAGAAGCAAGAGAAAAATGATAAAAATTTTTAATTTAATTTTTCACTTAAGAGTAATATCTGAAGACACTTAAAATTAAAAGGAAGATGTTATTAATTAAACACGTTTAAGACTTAAAGGGAATTTTCTTGGACGTTAAACTATTTTTAAACTTGTTTTTATATTTTTGGCTGGCTTAGAATCAAAATTTATTGTTTCTGAGGAAGGTTATTGGAATCAGCAATAATGTGGCTTGTTATGTTTGAGAATTTATTATTTTTGGTTTTATATTTCTGTTTCTCAATTTACATCATTAATTTAATGGAAAACTTTGATGATTTCTTATCTTTCATTTGTTATTATCTTTGAGTTCTTTAAATATTTTTACATGTTTACATTATCTAAGGCAAATGGTACAACGTTCATTTAATCACTATTATGTCCATAAGTAATTTCCTTCAAAAGAGAAAAAGATTAATTAATTAAATGATAAATGAAGGAAATATAATAAACATTTTTATTTTATTTAATCAAAGTTGATAATTATAACTAAGAGTTTATGAAAAATATTTGGAAATATATCCATTATGGAAAACATAAAGTAATGTTTTTTTTTCTTTTTTTGTTATAAATTATCTTTACAGTATTTCAAAACCATCATTATTAATTGTATAGTATTTCTAGCAACTCTAAATTTGCGTTAAATAAATGTCAATGAGTAAAATTTATATTTTAAATTATTTCACATTTTGTACAAAGAATGTTAAATAAATTATTTTTTATTTAAATTTTTCACTAAAATTGTAATTTATAAATATATATTGTTTAAGAAATTGAATTGGATATTTGTGAAATTAGGTTTTCAAAAATTATTATGAAATAGAAAAACAATGAGCACAATGAATACAAAGTTTTATTTAAATGAAAAGATTATTTTTTCTGAAGGGAGGTTTCCACAAATAAGTAATGTTAACTTGAGTTAAGCATAATGCGATACATAATTTTACAAATATCCCACGCGTAACTTTATATGCAAATTTTCAACAATAGAAATCTGAAATGAAAAAATTGTTCATAATTTCAGCATTATGTTCAAAATCAATATAAATGCTTGATATTTATAATTTCATTTCATGATAGGACATTATTTTTAATAATTTTCAATTATGTAGATTCATAAGTACGTAATCTTAAATAAATATCTATTTTCCTTGATTAATCTATCGAATCTCGATATAATTTCTCATCATTTCTTAAAAATATTTTGAACTATTTAACGCGTTTAACTAATAAATATAAGCAGATCACGTTGATTATATTTTGTGAAAACAGTGTTATTTATTATATTGGAAAAGAAAATTTGATTTTGACGTATGCCTTTATGCATTTTCGCACATAAAACATGGTAATGTTAATAATAATTTGAACTCTTAATTAAACTGAATAATTATTTAAACAAATGCAGTTTAATAAAAAGCAACATAAAAATTATATTAAAATAAATTGAGTTACATTAATAATTATTACATTGATAATTACATTAATAAATAAATTTATAATTTAAAATGCAATAGAAAACGACTACGATTCTTAGTATATTATATATATATATATATATATATATATATATATATATATATATATATATATATATATATATATATATATATATATATATATATATATATATATATATATATATATATATATATATATATATATATATATATATATATATATATATATTCGAAAAATTAAACACACCATGAAACTTAAGATACGGAAAAAATTTTTTAGAAAGAATTTATAGATTATTCTAAATATAACTAATTATAATAATTTTCAAGATATAAATTAATAAAAATATCGCTTAAGAATTGAAAGCTATTAATTGTTTAGAATAGAGTTTTTTGATAATGATTGAAAAATGATTAAAGTATACTTTTTTGCACACAAAATTATTCTACAATTGAAAATATTTAAGAAAAAAACCTTAGAGAGAGAAAAATATTAAGAAATGTGTCGCTGTAAAACATTTTTTTATGAAAGATGTACAAAATTAATTTTTCTTACGAAAGATAAATAAAATAGTAAAATGTGTTTAAGATGATATGTTTCTCATTTTTAAATTACACTTGGTAAACAAATATTTGTAGAAACTATACTAATAGGGAGTACTTATTGTTGAAATCTCATTGGCATATTTTGACTGTTTTGCTTTAATATCACGTATCACAATCTAACATGCAGGTTCGTGTTCAAGGACTTTGCCTTTAAACTTTGAAACCAAAATCGTTATGTTGCAAAGTTTCCTCTTAAGATTTTGCACGAATTCTAGTGGCTCGTGTGAAAGAGCATATGACTCTAGCTATAAAGCTTCTTAGAAGACGCTGGAGTAATAACATCGTTAATATGATCACGCTAGATCTTAATCAAACGTCAAAGTATAATTGAAGGATGGATTGTTTTTGATCTTTTCATAACAGAAGTTCGTTGTTTTAAGGAACGTGGTATTTAAAAATGTTACTGTAAAAACGCAATTTGAAAATAAACCAGAATTTTTCAACCGCTTGAATCAATGAATGTGTTAGATGTCACGATATTAGTTATTCTTTTGAATTACTTTATTATAATGTTACACAGTAAAATATTGAGATTCATGTGGTTTATTTTCAGTAATATTTAAGTTAATAACAAAAAAATTCAAATCATCTTAATGCGTTCATTTATTCTCACTTAAAATGAATTTTTCTGTCGTTATCACCCTAAAACAGGCTTTTAGTATGTTTATAAATATCAACGTAAAATCACATCGTAGGACATTTTATTCTTCATTAGAAATCAAACAGGTCTTAATTTACATGAATTTTTATATCAGTATTTTTGTATATTAATTTCACTGTATAATTGCAATCCAATCTGTTGAAATAGCTTTCTTAAACAATTCAAAAAAGACATTTTTTCTAGATAAGATTAGAAACACTACTACCATATTAATAGAAATACCATTAATCCTTACTTAATCAATTCTATATATATTTGAGCAGCTTTTGTTTTTATGGAAAATTGTAATTTTATTCAGTACATCACACACCTTGTTTGATTATTGCATTTGTATTTCGAAAATTCCTATTTTATTGATATTGGTTACTTATTGAAAAAATTGCTTGGTTGTTGTTGTGGCTTATCCTTCAGTTGTCTGATGAAGTCAGACAAGATCCATCAGGCCGCTGATTTAAAAAAAGTCAAGGATAAGAAAAAAGGGGGGAGGCGAATATAGGCCCTCCTTGGAAAGTCCCAAACAGTCCAAGATGTGCTCAGCAGAGTCTTGTTGAGTTTGACATTTTGAGCAGGCTGCAAAGATCTTTCTGCCAACGAAAAATGAGAGACTCTTAGTATGACCGCTTGCCAGTCTGGAAATTGCCCTTTGAGAAGTTCTTTCACAATTAAGTGCAAATGAAGAGTCTTAGATGATTCTTTGATAATTAGTTGATGATTTTTAAAAGTTATACGATGATGATCAAAGTTAAGTAATAAGCACTGAAGTGATCAATTTTCAAGTTTAAATTTAAATTCAGCAAGACACTTTCTGAATAAAAATAGGAAACGCTATTCATTAAATGTGATCAGCAGGCAACTGCTTAGTGTAAATGTGTTTTGAAATGTTATAACAAAATGTGTTTTGAATTGTTATCTTCTTTTTTCACATATGTAGAAAATATATAAATCAATTAATGTGGTCTACAGAATTCTACATATATATGAAACTTTATATTCAATCACATGGAAAAATATTTTAATTCAAGTGAAAGTTATAGTTAATCAAAGAGAAATGCTTATTAAACACTCAAAATAAATATTTTTTTCTAAAATGACATAAATTCTGAAAAATAATTATTACTTAAGAGACATAATATTATGATTCTAAAAGAGGTCGGGTATGTATTTTTAAGAAAATGGTTTTATTTGTGTAGGATTATGTCATTCTTCCCCAGTTTTACGTTGCTTGAGATGTTTGTTGGGGCATATCAGAGCTTATGAGTTATAGAGAGGAAATACAAACTCATTTTACTTTGGTACTTCCAATTTGATATCAGGAACCAGCAGATACCTCAGTTCAGTAGAAAATACAGGAAAAATCAGACATTAAAACGCCATTACTGGCCACATCACGATCTATTTATTATGCATTATACAGTGTTAGCATGGTTTGTTTTGATAAGATCACAATGGGTTGAAAGAAGAAAAAAAACTGTTTATCATTTGCTCACTTAATTTTTTCTAATCATTAATCTTTCTGTAGTTTTCAGATCTTGTTGCTTTTGAAAATTAAAACAAATTTACTGTAATTATTTAACAATGTTAAAATATTCATGTTAATTTTGATATTAGTGGTACTTAATATACAAGCTCAATTTTTTTTCCAATTCTTTGTTATACTATGAAGTTTGAATTAAAACGTCTATTTTTACAGTAAATATGTACGAATACTGTAGGAGAAATTGCACGTGGTATAAATGTGCACGTGGAATAATGTTTCCGGTTAGAAAATTAATTTTTTTATTATTCGTGTGTTCGCGAATACATTATCAAACTTTGAAATCAAAATAATTTGGTGAAAGTTAAATAAATTGCGGTCTCAGTGTCTTTCAAGTGAAGTAATCAATAGAGAGTGCAGGGGCAAAGTTTTTGGGGGGGGTTCTACTTGGTGCCAGTTTTCAAATTATGAGGAACCATCCTCTCTATTTTGCTATGGCATATTCTCACTGAGTAAATCCGCTGTTATATATAAAAGTCATTATTTCTCATCTTTTAACCAAGTAATAGGACTTAATGGCTTTATAGCATTGATGGTGGCATTTGAAATAAATAAATAAAAATATTGCTGATTACAGAACAGAATAGAAGATATAAGAAAATTATTAAATGTAATCGAATATATACGGAAAAAGCAGATTTTAGAATAGCTCATCAATCTATGTATTTAAAATACCATTATCCAGTTTCTGGAAAGAAAATTTGAAAGTGAATCAAAATGGCGGAAGATCTTTCTGTCGGTGTCTCAGCATTTTTCTGGACTCGACAATATCCATAAGACAGTTGTCAAAATGACAAGTGGCGGAGTTGTCTTGCTTCTCTTTCCAAAGACTATCTTCACTCTTTTCTTTTATTTTTCGCATGCTATGGAAATGAAAAATCACCGAGATTTTGCTGTGAAAAAGTGGTTTCGATTCAATAAAAATCGCTTCTGCCACTTGTCTTCCTGAATGTAAGAGATATCTGGAATGGTTTATCCCCTCTCGGTCTCATAACACCCCCGCTTCTCCGAAATTTATGACTATGATAAAAAAAGAATTTGTTTGAATATGACATTTCTAATCTTAAGATAATTATTTCAAGCGTTGAAACTAAATATTTTTCTATGTTTCTCAGGGAATATAATTTTATTTAAATTGACTACAAAATCATTCTATATAATATTCTGTTGCTGTTCGGTCAATAATTAGTTATTTATGATTACAGGTCATTTCTTAATTTTTAAATTATTTATATATTTAAGTAATATAAAAATAAAGTTTACTTGATATATAAACAATATTAAAAAGGGAATTTTTACACTGTCAGAATTAATACAATTTTCTGAAGTTTTTACCATAGAATGAATTAAACGCATTTTAATATTTTTAAATAGTTGTATTTTTTGTATTTGAATTATAATCTTGTTTGGACCCAAAGATTTATATCAACGGAAGATATCTGTCTGTTATAGTTCTAATAAAAGAAGTTATGCAGAATAATTAAGATGTTGTTATAGCAAAATATTATAAAATAATATTTTATGGCAGAAAATACTCGGTTATTAAAATATTCGAAATAATTTTGGGATACAGAAATTATATTGAAGTCATATGATTACATGAGTAAATTCAAATTCTAAAGATTTTTCCTGATTAAATTATAATAAAACTTAATGAATGTTGTTTTATTACTAACAAATAAGTTGAAATATCGTTATTTATAGTTAAACAACATCAATTCACACATAAAAAGCAGATGCATACAGATCCATCTTTTGGATGTCATTCGTTCATACTTATAAGAAATAATCAGAAGATATAAAATAAGAAAAGAGAGAATTTTATGTTCACACACATTAAAGGAATGTAATTTTAAAACAAAATTTTCGGTTCATTTTTAATAAAGTTCATGATAGGAAATGAATGTAATTTTTAAAATGTGCAAAATGAGTAGAACCTACAGGAAGTCTTATGGACAAATTAGACTATGCAAAAATTAAGAGAAAAAGCCATGCAAAGTAGTGAGAAATAAGTTTTCAAAGAAAACAATGAAACATGTAGATACGAATTAAGACAAAAATTACGGTAAACATTTAATAATTGCAATTTCCTAAAATGTCTATATTCTTCATAATGTAAAATTCTGGATGTGTAATGTTTACGATTAATATGCAATTTTAGCTTTTAAAATTACTGAGTAGTTATTTTCTAATGTTACAAATGTTCTTTTTTATAAATAACTGTGGGCACTGGGCTACTAACTCTTCACAATAATAAGGTCTGAAACTGCTACTCATTTGTTTTCACCCAGAGGACACCGGTGAACCAAGTCAAGGAGGCGAGTTCATGTCATGCCACCACAACCGTTTATAGGGTGAGCCACATTCGTTCATCATCTCAGAAGAAAGGACAGAGAAACACAAAAAGAAAGTGATATCTATGCCCTAACCGGGATTCGAACTCGGGATCCACTGCTCAGGAGTCAGGAACGCTAACCATCGGTCGGCAGTTTGGAAATGTATGAGTCTTAAAATCAGTGCAAAGTTTCGAGTTTGTATTTTGCTTTCGTAAATTCAGTGTTCTTAATGAAAAAGAGATGATAAACACTCGTAATTTCACTATCTTAAAATTATGTAATATTGAATTATTTGATAGTGAATGCTTTTATATATATATATTTCAATTTATTAACATTACTCTATTTTAGTATTTTAAGATTCTGCATTGTGTGCCTCTTATTAATTTAGGGCTTCATTTTGAATTTTTATCATTATTTATTTATTTTGAGTTTTATATACTATTTTCTGTTTAAAATTCACTTTATGTTTTTTCTGTAATAACTGTTATTTTCTAAAAATATGTGCCAGAAATATATTAGATACGTATATTGTTTAAAATTTTTTAAAATACATTTATTTAAATTAGTTACAGCTTATTATAATGTTTTTACCTCTGATAAAAGGAAAAGTTTTACAAACAAGCGTTATTACTTCGAAATTTCTTAAATAATTTCAAATTTTTAAATGTTTATATGATTATGAATATCATTGTAATAGATATGAAAATAATGATATTGTATTTTTCATGGCACTTAACTTTACATTATAAAAAATTAAAATATTTCCTTTTACCAATTTTTAATGTTCTACAATTTTTAAGCTCATGTAAATATGAATTAATAGCTCTCAATCATATAATTGCTTATAAAAATAAAACTTACCTTTTCTTATTATGCTTTTCTCCAGAGTTTATTTACTGAATTTATTTTCTCCTTAATCGAAGGAACTTTAACTGTAATTTCTGATTATTAACAATTCCTCGATTTTAATGAAAGCCAATGATAACTTTTGGAATGTGGCATCGTTACTGAAGCTTAAATGGCGTAGGAAATACTGGTATGAGGGAATATAGAATTTATAAAGTGTATGTTTCTCTTTGTGATTATAATCCAATGATAATTTCCATATTTTCTTTGTTTCATTTGTATTTTTTCACCACTTTTTGTGTCGCAATTTTTAAGGTAGGTTTTGGCAAAGAATGGGTCACAAGGCCATTCTAACTTTGGAAAAAATGTTAATTCGATTTGTCACAAACTTAAAAAATAGGCTTACAGTAGTTCTTTCTACTTTTAGTTATTAGGATTCCTTTGCAAATCCTTTTAAATGAGAAGCTTGTATTCGATTCTATCTTGTTCAATTAGTAAATATTGTTTAATTTAATGGTCGTCAAGGATACTTATAATTTTCATAAGGACATGCTGTTTAAATAAATTGTTGCGCTCAGTAAATACGAAAATAAGTTCTTAGTGAATATGTTTTTGAATACATTTGGAGGTTGAAAGTAGATAGCAATTCCTATTTCAGTTAAAAAATTGTTGTGCTCAGTAAATATGAAAATAAAGTTGATAAACCCGTTTCGGGCATGAATGTACTGTCTCTCTCTCCTGTCTTTTTCCTTTCTTTGTATAAATGAGTTATGAATGGTTGCCAATCCTATAAGCGAGTACCTATGAGATGTGTGTACTGAGGAAGTCGGACTTAGTAACAAATTAATGTTCAGCTGGAAAAGTGGAGCAACGCACCTAAGATACCAGCCAAGACAACAAAACTGTTAAAAATAAGCAAGTTTTCTGAAAAAATTGCATTTGATGTGAAGACAGATTTAGGTGATATTCAAATTTTATTGGGTATTTCTATCGTATTCTTCAATGAAAAGTTTTAATTAGAGAGATTTGATTTATAATTTATATATAAACTTAACTACTATCTAACTTATAAGTCATAAAGTTTTTTTTAATATTTCGAAAGTAGAGTTTCACAAATGATTACTGATAGAAATTTTCTAAATTTGATCCTTTAGCTTAGAAAAATAGACATACATTTACTTAAAGAAACATATAGTGAAAAATAATATTTCGGCATGCAGTGTAAAAAGGATTCTACTAAAAAAGATGCAATGTTTTATGAATAATAAACATTTATTGTGACATTTCAGAATTAATATTCTGCTGTTAGAATTTAACTGTATGAAAATTTAAAAAATGAATGTGTATTTACATTTACCACATTAATATTTATATTTTATTTTTATATTTATTATTTATTTTATTATTTATTTTTATATTTATTATTTTATTTATTATTTATTTTTTTATTTATATTACATTACATATGTAATACTTATATTTTATTTCTTTTATTTCCAGAAAATTTGCATTGGCCTGCAACTTTTCCTTTTGTTTTTAAGCAATTCTCAAAAATAATTTGGCTATCAATTTATTAAAACAAATGTACGAAACCTTTATGTTTTCGTACATTTGTTCGTACATTTCGTACGAAACCTTGATGTTTTCGTACATTTGTTTTAATAAATATTTATAATTTTCAGTATTTTATTGAGATTTTCCATTTAGTTAAATTTAAAATTGTTAATTAAAATATGTTTTAAGTATCACTATTGTTAGCATCATGTGTAAAAGTTATATTTTTTAATTTTAGCCTTTCATTGCAAACGTATTTAGATTATCTATTGCTATTTGTCATGTTAAAGATTATTTCTACAAATGATGCTTATATCTTTCACATTTCCTGTAAATAATAGAAGAATCTACACGCAATAAAATCGCCCTAAATGAAAATATTTTATACTATTTTAATGTTTTTTTTGTAAGTTATATATTATTAAATTATGGTTCAGGATATAATTAATTAAATAAGATTTATTGTCTACTGTTTCCTCCTTTATCTTGCAATGTTTATCCAGTAGAAATTAAGCTTTTTATTATTCATTGGACTGAAGTATGAATTTTTTCACTTTCGTTGTCCTTACTCATTTATGTTATTCAGAATTATCATTGAAAAAACGTCTCTACTTAGAAGTCATTAACTTCATTTAATTATACATGGCTTAATGAATTTTAATCTTACTCTTGCACACTTTTCGTAACTTCTTCTAACATTTTAAAATTATTTTAATTCCTTAGTATGAACATTTTATCAAATTAAGGGTATTTTGATTTAAGTATTGTAGTCTTAATCATTTTAACATAAGGCTTTTCCAAATACAAACGTAGTAATCCTATGTTTCTCTAACATAGGGATACTGCTATTTGATGTTATATATAACATCTTTGTAAGATAATAATATTTATTTTCAATTATATTTAATATGACATGATATATTTTATAAGACGTGAGAAACAAGGAGGTAAATATAAGAAGAAAAATGTTTTATGTTTCATCTTCAAACAGAAATGTTATTAAACTGATAAGTACAAATTATCGGAAAAACTTTTAAAAAAATGAAAAGTAGAGATAAAAAAGGTACAATTATAAATGCATGAAGAGGTGATTGGCAGTTTTACAGATTGAAAAAAATTGCTTTTTTGTATAATTTTTGGTTGGAAAATGTTTTCTTTTTTTGCTATAATGATACCAAATATATTTGGGATACAGTAAATTAGAAGAAATCCTTTTATGTTTTGCATCTAATAAACTTTTTCCCAAAGCGTCTGAGCAAAAATTTTCTTTTCCTGTCAAGAAATAAATTTCACTCCAAGAAGGAAATTAAATGAGAAAAAGTTTGAACACATAAAGTTTTAGTTAATAAAAAATTGAGATCAAAATGAAATAATATTCTGAGATACAATTTATAAATTTAATACAAAAAACAAATTATTTTTTAGAATATCAACGTTTTTAAATTTTTTCCTTTTCTTTTGTTGATATGAGGATTCAATCCACATTGACATCATCAGTAAGTTATATCAATATGATTAGATTTACCACTTATTGATTTTTATAACGTATTTGATTTCTTAAATCATAATTAAAAAAGTTAAGTAGATCCATTATACCATGATAAGGATTGAAAATTATACTAACCAATTTCATAATCTAAAGTTTAAAAAATTTAGATTGATCAATGAAGCACACAAGTAATGTAAAAACATTTAATTTTTAACACAAAATTTTACATTTCAATTCATTTCTTACAACATTCATATAACCTATAGAAAGCTTATTCAGAAAAATTATAGTTAAAATTTTTATCATTCACCAAAAATTTAATTAAGAATTGAATTTAAGTTTTAGAGAAAGGAAAATTGAAACGGTGTTAAATTGAGTGAATAAAGCTAGAACCTATTCGAACAGATTTTAGAGTTATAAAATAATCATAATAATTTCAAACATTTCAGAATTATCATAAAGGAGATAAAAGTTTCCTTAACATAAGCAATTGGGAAGGGGTTCTCTTTTTAATTTATATCAATAGATAATCTGTTATTTATTCAGTACGCAACTGGGAATGTCTTTAGAGTTTTCGGTAACTAGCTTGAAGTTATTTCACAGTTTGCATGAGGCAAATAATCTTAGTTTACCTTATGAATTTGATGTATAGGAAATAACGAATTAAGATTATGGTATCACAAAAATATATAATAATAAATTCACACATTAATCAATGTTGTCAAGTTCCGATACTTTATTGTAAAATGGCATGATATTTCTCAGTTGATTTATTTATTTATAATACCACCAGTTGAATAATTTAACTAATAATTTATAATCTTCAACTGAATCATTTGATAATAATATGACTCCATTAATAGGTTATGTAAAATGTAAAACATTTTTTTGATAAACTATATAGGTTATTCTTTTAAAGTACTTATTATGGACTAAGGAGAAACTATCAGTAATTGAGAAAAATAATCAAAAATGGTGATTCTGAAGAAAAAGGTTTTGCAGATAAAAATGCAAATTATAAAATCGATTTGGAAAAACTGCTATACAGCATTTAGGCTATTTCGAAATGAAAAATTAGTTTCTTCAATGTAACATTGGTTCAAATAGTGAAATAAGAACATTTTACTGTTATAAACTATCAACTAATATAAAGTTTACTTTAATGTGAACGAGGTTTAGTAGAAAATGGAAATTTGAGCATCATTTATTTGAAATTTTAAAAATGATTTCAATGTCAAACTATCTGACATTAACATCCAACAAAGTAATTAAAACTGCTTTATTTAAAATAGTTCAGAGTTTTCCTTACAAAAACAATGTCATTTTCTTCAAATGAATGTAATTTGCTCTAACTTTAAATATAAAAATTGCGACATGCATAATGGAACAGATAAGACAAAGTAAATTGAGCACATCATAAATAATTTACGATTAAAAGCAATCTTTTGATGATAATGTAAAATGCTTGCAATAGTCAACAAATTTAAATTCTATTTCTAGTTTTCTATCATTACATTTATTTTCTTCGGGATTAAACAATAACTTAAGCGATTTTCTACAATGACAAAATGCAATAATGATGATAACAACGTGAATAAAATGTAATGTAGTAAATATTAGTACAATTTAGAGAAATAAAATATTTTATTTTAATGGAATACTCTTTTGAATTAATCATATTGCATGTCTTGATAACATTTGATAAACTTTTGTGTTTCAATTGCAATAATATGAAGCTCCACACTCAAATTTTGAGGAAAGACAGATTTCAACAAAAATAAACCAAGTCTCATATAAGTTTATCAAACATAGCTTTAAAATAAGAAAATTCATTCGATAATTTTCCATTAGTAATTAAATTTTTAAATTTTTTGAGAATTAACACTACATAAATAGTATAAAATAGTTTTTTTTACAATAATTTGGTTTTGCTGGATCAAATTTAAAGTTATTCTTTTTTACTTTAATCAATAAATTGTTTAAAATTATTGTAGTGCAATTATTACTTGTTATGAATTATAATTTAAATTTTCAAATAGAAGATGTGATAAAATATATGTAAATTGATATAATTTCCTAATATTTATAATTCATAATTGAAATTAAATTGATTAACACTTATCACTTGAAAATATATAAAATTAATTTTTTATAGTCTAATAAATAAGCTAGTAAGTAGTAAGCATGTGAATAAATTGTCTTAGTATAAAAAATGAGAAGATGATTTAATAATTCGTTCACCAAAATTTCATTCATTGGATTAAGTAACAGAAAAATTATATCGTCCCAAAATGTATATCTACTTATAAATATTTATAAATTTTAGTGTGCAGAAATATTTCATTTGCTTAAGTAAGTTTTAGATTTTAATTTAATAGTAACGACATTTTTTTCATTCCCATACGATTTATAATTTATATTGTAATTTTAATACATATAATCCTATTAACATATATTTAAAAATTTAATACATCCAGGAAGATATTTGAAAAATTACACTTCTTTCCTTCAACCTTTAAATTATAATTTTAAATTAAAATTTAGAAACTTTATTGGCTTAAGCAACTTTTTAATTTCTCAAATTTAATAAGTGATATTATGAAATGTCTTTTTGATAGTGTCTAAAATATATTATAACATAACCTGTACTTTTTTAAGAGATGTGTTATTTTGCCTTTTTCAAAGCATTTAATTTAGCAAGCATTATTTTGCCTTTTTCAAAGCATATAATTTTTATCTTTTGCTTTCTATTATTAATGATATATCTTGCTTAAAAATGATTTTTTAGTTTACTCTCAAACGGATAGAAAAAACGGATAGTTCAATTGAATATTTTGCTATTTCTTTTTCTTTTTCTGTTCTTTTGTTTAAAGCTTTTCAAATTTTAAGATGATTTAAAATTAATATTTAATAATAATTATTTCAAAGGTTTAAGGCTTTTAAACTCAGCTACACTTTTGGAAAATCAGTGTGCTGATTTTGTAAGTTTACAAAATATTGTATTTAATGAGAAAAAGTTATGATCATATACTTTTTTCTTGTTTTACTATTTTTATTGCTGTTAAGAAGAAAAGATGAATAGAAAGGACAAAATAACTATTTTTAATCAAAATATAATTTCATTCCATTTATATTCAAATATCAAAAATTAAATTATTAAAGAATTATTTATTATTTCCTGTATTTCAAAGTTAGATTTTATTCAGTAAGTCTTTATTAAATTCAAATACATAATGCACGAATTCTTATAAAATACAATTTTAGAAAATGTATTGCATATACTTAACATTATATAATAACAGAATTTTTATTGAGTTTATTTATGACTACAATGTAGCATACATTCATTTTAGAAACATTTAAAATATCTTCAAATTTATAAAGGATATATACCTTGAAAAGAAGGTATTATCAATCCTTTAATTTTAATTTTTCTGATATATCATATGTAATTTAACCTTTTACGGGGTGTTAGATATTTTGGCACAAAAGAATTAAAAAGGACTATCAATACCCTTTAAATTAAGCATCTGGCAGCAACATCAATGTAGTCATTAACAGCTCAGCTAGATCGATTTTCTGTATTTTCTGCTTTCAGTAAAAATAGGAGAAGAAAAGGCACGAGAATCAAATTAAGAGAGGTTAATACATGCGGTAATCCGATTATATTAGGTGGCGGTAATACTGGGAAAGTGTTAATCTTGTTAAAAGAATTGGTTTGGAAAATGCTATGCTCGTTAACTCATACGCAGTGATTAAGGAGGTCCACACGTCTAATTAAAATACCATTCATCTTGCTCTAAGATTTATATCATTTGAGGAAGTTTAATATAATATATTCAGCTTTATTCATTAGTGTTTTGCAGTCTAAAACACATATGATAAGAAAACAATTTGTTACTGTATAATTTCATTTTTTAATAACGTGTATTGTAAAAGTATCATGCAGATATTGTTTCAAAAAACAAGATTTTTAACACAAAAATTCAGATAGTGAACCAGGTAAAAATTATGATACATATTTTTTCAAATATTTTAATGTGAAAATATAATTTTAAAATACTAATTTACTAATTTAAATAATCTAATCTTTTATTTAATAAGTTTAATATTCGAGAATGAATTTATAAAAATTTTAAAATTATTCAGTCAAACTCATTGCATTACGTAAATCTAGAATTTAAATGAAATTTGTGAAAACCTGATTCCATTCAAGAAAATAATGACATAATAGCTTTCATTTAAATGTATTTATAATCCTTAAATTTATCGAAAAATTGAATTTCAGAATTGCGCATCTTTAAGAAAAATTATTAAAGAGAAATTGATAAAAATAGTGAAGTATTTATCAAGCTTTAAAAAATGATATTAATAATATATGTTATTCATTAGGTTTTGTAATTCTGTGTTTTAGCATGGAAAGTATTTTAAAATAACGGAAAATTTATAGAAAAAAGTATTTTGCATTCAATAAAGTGTAAAAGAACTTTTGTCAGTTAAAATCATTCCTTTAAATAGACATATAGTATTTCTGTTGATAGTATTCTTCCAAAACAGATGGCAAGGATTCTGTGACACTTAAATCCATTGATCGAGCAGGAGTGAAAGATGTACAACTGAATTTTCATGCTTTTGAAACCATGAGTGATCAGTTCTATTGCAGAATTGAGAAATTATTATTTCATTAATAATACCATCTCAAGATGCCAATAATGTCTAAGCCGCAGATTACAGTTGGTCATCCAAAATATTGACATTGATAATGTTAGTGACCTGACTATACGG
This sequence comes from Latrodectus hesperus, assembly GCA_037975125.1. NCBI lineage: Eukaryota > Metazoa > Arthropoda > Arachnida > Araneae > Theridiidae > Latrodectus > Latrodectus hesperus. The sequence goes on from CM075850.1 coordinate 36,898,390, forward strand.
GTATCTAATCATATGATGAATTCCTAATCATGTGATGAAATCTGCTCCTAATCACATGATGAAATCCTAAACTGTTACGAAAGCATCCTCATGCTTTTCTCTAGGAAAGAGAAAAACTTATTTTCAACTAACTTTATTTTTCAATCATTTTTGACAACTCTTTTATAAGAATAAAAAAGAAAATAGGTATTTTTAATTTAATAAATGATAAAAAGATTTCAAATTGAAGGGAATAATAAATGAATACATATAATTTAATGATTATTTTTTAATTTGCTTACATTCAAAGAAATTGAAGTAAATTTCAAGAATGATAGAAAATGTTAAATAATTTCTGGTTTTTATCATTAAATTATAAAATGTGCATTTTTATATGCATATTTATGTAAGCTGATTTAAAATTTTTTTTTCAAAATATGTTACTTTGGAAAGAATGCAAGAGAAAACGTATAATTTTTACTTTCGAATCTTAAATTCTTAAATTCGAATCAAATCTTAAATTAGTTTCTTTTTATAACTTGTTTTTAAACTTTGTAAATTTAATAGTATTTTTTAAATTAATTTTTATTCTTATTTATTGGCTTTAAATTATAGTAATTTGTTACAAGTTTTTATATTTGTGTTTAAGCTATTTAATTTTTGGATATGAATTTCTTTTTAATTTATAAATAATTGGTTGATTAGATAAAAAGTTAGAATTGCTTTTTGATATAGTGAATTTCTCGGCAACAGTATATATATTAGATTCTAATTACATTCTAGTCAAATTCATATCATAGAGAAATAATAGAGTATTGTCAGCATTTTAAAAGTATATTTTATTTTATGAAAACGAAATTGAAAAATATAAATCATTTTTATTTCTGCTCGTGAAAGACTTTAAAAATTTTAACTAAATTTATAAATTACCATTTTAATGTTTTTTGAGCAATTTCGTTCCTGGGAAATTTACTAACCATGGCATAAAAATTATGAAAGTGCTCCAACTACCGATTTAATCTTTCTTCAATGACATAACGAGAAGGTTTAGAAAATGAAGTTTGAATTCACTTGGTTATGAGAAATTACAAAACTGTTGCAAGTAGTCCAAAATTTCAAATTGTTAAAAATATGCATTTGAATATCTCAAACTTTAAAATTTTTAAAAACATTTACAAAATTTAAATTTTTTTGTGAAGAGAAATGTACTTGAAAACAGAAGACATGAATTGTTAATATGTGTTATATGCAAGTAGCCGAAATCAGTGAAATTCATAAAGAAGAATTTCATAACTATCATTAATACGATCATAAATACAAGATTTAGTTAAATTAAAATGTTTCAATAAACACGAATAGACAAATTAGCTTCAGTTTTCATGAAGTGAATTTGAATTTAAAATTGCTTTCAGAATAAAAGTATTGCATGATATAATAGTTCCATATAGAAAAATTCAATATTAAGGAAAATTACCATACTGATATTGCTTGAATGTCCCTTTTCATTATTGCATAATTTTTGTCCTCATTAACAAAGAATAAAGTCATATTTTAAGCATTGAACAAAATATACATACTTTTATAAATGGTTGAATAAGTACCCAAATTATTCAATTTTAATTTATTCAAATTCTGAAAATATATTCGCTAAAAAAATTAAATGCAAAATTTAGTAATCAAAATGTTCTATGATATTATTTCATAATTTGCATTTGAATACATTCATTTAAATAAATGTTAACATTTCTTTTTAAATTTCTTTTTTATTGATTCTCGATAAAAAAATCTCTTATTGATCCACTAAGTCGGTTATTGAGTGGGAAAGAGAGAAAGAAATGTCCGATGAGATGAATTGATCTTTTAATCAATAAATGGAAAAATAAACTACTTAGTGAAAATCATTAACTTGAAAAAGTATATACTCTTACTATTATTTTACTTCGTTAAGTAGTCAGCTTGTGTTCTTAAAACTGTTTCGGAAATGAAACGAGAAAAAAAAAACTTCGATAATTTAAAAGAAAAGTGTCGTAAAACTACCATTATCTGGAAATTTCAACTACTTAAATTTAAATTAATGCTAATTATTCTAGTGAAACTTTAATGAATTTTATATCAACAAAGGTATAAGTAACTTTATTTTTGAATAAAAATTTAAAACAATTTAGTTTGAATTCTTCGACATTCAATGAACTCCATATGATATTGATGTAAAAAATAAATAATTAGCCTTTAAGTAGTTTTGGTACAATATTTAAAATTTATATTATGTATATTAAAGACATTAATATAAGTGCGAATTCATAATGAAATTAATCTCTAACCCAAGAAAAGTTGATCATATTAATATAGACTAATAAATCAAGCTATATGATATTCTTCTTGAAAACAATATATACAATAAAGGTTAAAAATTACAATTGGAATTGACTCTACTTATATGTTGCACAAAATAACTGATCCAGTTGGAACAACGTATAGTTTATTACGAATAATATGAAGTGTAGGCATATGGCACAGTTTTTGAAAGTCAATTGGTCACATTTTACATTCTTCACAACTGGAGATGCCAAACGTGATTTTTTCATGAGTAAGTGCATCTACACTTTCTCAAAAAAGTTTCATTGATGAATCTTAGTGTTCAAAACTTTCATATTTTTTGGTAACCTTGTACAACACTTTCAAGTTTTATTAACACATAAACCTTTTGAAAGCAACATTTAAATGAAATAAATGACTACGGAATTAATTTTAAATGATAAGCACGAGACAGAAACAAAGCAGGCATAAATTTTAATAAATCTGCTCAATCTTGGCTAAATCCCATTTATATTGGCGAAATTATTGTGAAACTCTATTTCTATTACTAGAAGTGTAATTTATCAATTCGAGAATCATTCAAGATGCGATAAAATATTACATCGCTCATGCTGCATTAGATGAATTAATTTTAGATATTATTCATGGCATTTTATCAAACCCGCCAAACGACAATAAATACGAAAAATTAAAATATGTCGATCGTATCTGATTTAGATTAATCTCGACTTAAAAAAATGTTATCAGACATAAATTTCAGGGATCGATTATTATCTAATCCTTTGCGTTAAGTGAAAAATCAGGCAGACAAACCAGTATCAAAAGATATTGTCAAATCCTTATCAACCCAAAATGGTGGCCACAATAAATTTAATCCATTTTATAAGCGTGCAAAGATACACTCAATAATTTGAATGAAACTGCAGACAAAATCCTGGAATCCTAAAACGCAACAAATATTCACGCTGTTAAGAAAACTAATTGTATTTTGAGCACTAACACTGACTAATTAGTTTTTTAGAAGAGTAAGGCAGATGATCTAACAAAGCAACTAGAAAGTTTAACGATCCATTATTAGAAAACAATTTATTTACATATGGTCGAGGTATATAATATATAGTTGCACAACCAAGAAAGAAACATAAAATAATGGGTCTCTGAAAAAGTAAACTTTTTGAATTGCTATGACAACGCTACTTTTCACCATTTCTGTGATTACATGTGTGTTTCATAGACAGTTCTGTTGATTTAACCGACTTTGACATAAATCAGATTATGATGGTTTCAAGACTTGAAAGTAATATGTAAGAAACTGCTGATTCATCATCTGGGCACAGGTGCCGTATAATCCATGATTCCAAATTCTGAATTTTTTTTGGCGATGAAAAAATGTTGCCAAGATGACGTATTGTGACGCACGCGATAACGTAAATACTAGGGTTACCAAAATAGAATTTTCTGCATAATTCTTATGAGTCTGCATATGTATGACGTAATAAAAATGAAGTTGACAGATACATAAGAAAATTCACCAAAAAATCACTAATCTCAGAATTTGGCATCATGGATTATACGGCACCTGTGCCATCAGCTGTTCACGAGCTGTCTTTGTGAATACATATATAGAACTAATGAATGATATTACGACGAGTAGCAGTTACTTCAGTGTTGGGTGTCCACATATAATTAACAACTCAAGAAGTTGCTCAAGAAGAATTAGCTTAGGATGTAGCAGATTGTGATGATCAGAAGTTTTGAAATGTAAAACTGGATAGTTTGTTGGCTGTTCTAATGCAGTCTTTGTGATTATTTTTGCCAAGTGGATGAATGATGGTGAGAAGAGTAACAGAGAGAGAGAGAGAGAGATTTGCCACTGTATAAGGTATTCATGTGTTATTAAAGACACAGAATATTGTAAGCTGCTTTTTTATAAAACCAGATCGTTGATAAGTAGTAACAAGCACCACCGACTCGGGAAGTTCTAAGCGTATTTTCTATATTCTACAGTTTATTCGGTCGTTAGCTTAGTCACAGCCTGCAATTGAACTTATTTCACGAAGGGTGCAACTTCCAATATCTTAGTCGTTAATTATCAGTAGATATCCAACTCTATGATATTTGTTATTCATCTCACCGTCATTCATTCCCTTGGTATAAGTATTTATAAAAACCGCACGTAAAAAGCTGATGAACCAATCAGTTTAAAAGCTACTCGTTTCTAATCTTTAGAGCATCTCAATCTGCCTTCTGTCAAAGTCGCCTAGATTTGCATCCGTTACCGTGAAATACAAACGTAATCGCAGGAATGATGTTTCACATTCTTCTAAATAAAGCGCATATCACTTCGATTGGATTACATGTCCTCAACGATATCTAGGTTAGCTCAGTAACAAACTATAGATGTGTTCATAATGTTTTGGTTCTTCAGTGTAATATTTAATATGTTAATATGAACATTTTTCTTTGCTGATATTTTATGATTCTATATCAGAAACTAAAAATTTAATGGATGATATTTTGATATATGTTCTGAAACACAACTAGAAATATAGTCCACAATTTTAAACCATAATCAAGGTACGATGTCCTTAAAATCATAACCAATTATTATGATGATTTTTATATGACACCTAATACATAAATTTCTCATTTGCGAGAGATATTTGCTAATCTATGTTACTGGACACCATTAGTTTGAAAAATGAATTTATAATAATACTTCAGAATTCGTGTTTTAAGATCAATGATATTAATGTAATTTCTTTTTACAATTTTCTATCTTCAAAATTAACTAAACTTAATCAGAGTTCGAAAGAGTTTTACATCCAGTACTTATCATTTCATGCATCATTAACAGTTCTGTCGAGCCTGTATAGTAGTTATGACCCTCGGCTCTCACTCAGTGGGCTCGGGTTCTAATCCCGACGTAAAACTGAGGGAAAATCAGGCTTTCTGCTTGTAATGGAGTACCGTTTCGAAAAACAAGCAACGAACCCTTCTGTTCCTGCTCGGAGTCCTCGTCAATAAATGTATTCTGCTTGTTTGTCCTTGCTTTTGTTTGTTCACACCTGATAGTGGCACACAACAAAAATTTACAACATAAAAATATTTAAGAGAAAAGAGGATATATAAATGAACGAAATACTAGTTTTGTTACTAAGAAGATGAAATTACATGTTTTGCCAGTGTATAATAGATTTCTTCAGTGAAAAAGTAAACAGATGCTTATTATTTTTATCTTTTCTCTAACAGAATATTTTTTCAAGAAATCAGACACACATCATTATTTAATTTATTATACTTTTAAATTTTGAAATACTGCCTTTCTTATGTGCATTTTAAATTAAATCTTAATAACTTTAAACATTTTTGTGACAAGCTACCAGTAAACATTTTTGATATTCTATTGCTTTGATCAATTATTATTTAAATTTAAATAAAAATATTCTGTTTTGCTGCTTCATTAATTATTTCTAAATATTGGTTTAAGAATTCTATTATGAGTTTCTTTTCCAATTGTCACCAATAACTTCTCGGGGATGCTTAATGCGACATGTAAAGTTTCATGATTGCTACAATTATATTTGTGTAAACTGGAATAATTGAATTTATATTATCAATGTTAATTATTAACAATATGTTAATATTAATATTATAACTAATAAGCATTATGATATGATAATTTTGATACATTTGATTATATTTTTTGACTTATGAATATAAACTATCGATCTAATAATTAATTTTTTTATTATATATTTATATTATTCGAGAACTGATAATTTAAGGTTTCACAAAATATTAATGGTACATATAGGTTATTTTTAATAAAAATCTTTAGTAGAATAATTATACTTTTTCTTGTAAAAATTTTTAGTAAACTATATCTGCTTAAGAATTAATTTTGTTAAATTACTTATTTCTAAAACTGAATATAAAAATATAATAGGAATATTAAATTCTGACACAGAAAAGGGTATAAAAATTCGCCATTATTGTCAGAAATGAAATTAAAATTTTCAAAAACATAACTTTTCTAATGAGTAAAATAGTCATTAATAATGAATGCTTTTATGTAAAGTAAATTTCTTGTTAAATATATCTTTTTGATGAAAGGAAACATTGAGCAAAATACCGAAAGGTGAACCTAAAACAATTAAGATTTTCCATCGGTTTTCAGTAAGTTACTTTGAATTTACAATATTCTACAACATTTAATGTCATTAAACTCGTTATATATATTATATATGAAAACTTAATTTGACTTTAAATATTTTACTTACACAACAATGAAAATAAAAATCTTTTAAAAATTCTGATTCATTTATATATTTTATTAAAAATTAAACTGGAAACATATTTTCACTTGAAGATTTCAGAATTCTCACTTTTTAACTAATACTAATGAATTAAAATTTTAAAACTTTCAATTAATAATCAAGGAATTATATCATTCTATTTAAATTCATAATCACCATCTTTGAACTACAACAATCTTATTACCTAAACTTAAGATTCGAGTATCTTGTACGTGAAAGTTAACATTTTCGATTTAACAAATCACCTACAAAGAATTCTGAAGAAATGCCCAACTAAGTGCAACTATTGCTCATACTTAATGAAAATGGAGCCAAAATTGCGCCAAGACCATCAGAAGGAAGCTATCTTAATGGCAATATATAAGCTGTGGTCGTTACATTCCATTATTGGGTGACATCCGCCGAGAAAGCAAGCATTAAGTAGATAGGATTAACCGAGGCCTTTTCCTTTTCTTCATTTTTGTTACTGTTGCCACTACTGTAAATAAAAGAAAAAAATGAATCCTCACGACTAGTAACACCGGATTCAGCATTTTACCCAGCATTCACAGGACGATATAAGAAAGTGATTCGTTTCAGTTTTTTATTATCTTTCACAAACTGCACTGATCACCGTTTTCTGATTTCATGTGCTTTTTTCTTGTTTCCTTTTATGAGATTAATTGCAAAAAAAGTTATTGGGAGAAAGAGCATCACACAATCGTATTGGGTTTTTCTTCGCTGATCTCAGAATTTTTGCTGAAAAGATAAAATGTCCTCAAAGGGATTAATCACCATTAAGTGGTAGATTTTTGATATTATTTTTTCCATTGTTTCAGATTGTTAATATTGAATTAATATTGATTAACTAATGAATAGTATTAGATAATAAAATTAAATTAATTTAAATGAAGGGTTAAAAACTAATTAAAATATCAAATATCCTATGCAAATTATTTGCATAACTTTATTACAATTTTAGATACATTTCTTCGTGTTTCTAGTTTTTGAATGTCAATAAATAATATTATTTCCAGTAATAATAATAATAATATTAATCAACAGATATACAAACAAATAATAGGGATTTCTGTCAAAAAATATTTATTCAAAAGTAATGAAACAGTTTCATTTAGGCTTGGTGGTACATTAAAAAGTTATTCATTTTATTATATTTAATATGATAAAAAATACTTCTTTTAAAATGCTAGAAATTTAACTTGCTTTAGTATTAAAAATTTGTTAAACATGAAATTGTTTATTTTATTTTAATTTATTTAACTTAAGTAAAACACTACTAATCATATAAGAAAGAAAATTGTTTACTTTCTAAATGTCTAATAACTGAAATGTTTGCAAACCAGATGTGATTACAATAAAAATTATTTAATTACATCATAAAATAATAAATTTGATATAAAAATGATTTATAACTGGATAATTTTTTTTGCAGTCAAATAATTCAGAAATTATCAAAATATTGATTTAAAACAAATTATTTAACAAAAGTCAATGTTTCTATGCTACATTTTACATCAAAAGCTAGTTTTAAAATCTAGAAACCCAAATGAAAATATTAATCTAAGTAAGAATTTTTCAGGAAATCAGGAACATTTATTTAGAAAGTATTTATAATATACAAGTTAAAAAATTGAATTAGATAATTTAACTTTTTCAAATTATTGTCATTTAAAATAAATTCAAAATTTGAAGAATTGGGTACAAAAATTACGGGATTATATTTGAAGTTTAAAGTTGTACAAAATTTCATTCTGTGCACAAAACATGCTTATAACTTACAAAACAGAGGAAAATAATTACATTAAATAATTACAGCAATATTAAAAACTGTTATGCGGATGTTTTAACTATTTATTCTATGAAAAATATATTATTATTATAGTACAATTATATTTTAATAATAATCCATAAAACAAAATTTGAAAGAACGGATAAAAAATACACATTCATCGTGTTTTCTACTGAATATAAAGAATATCAGTTGTAAAGTACCTTCGCATTAATTTATTTAATATTTAATAAAATATATTATTTTGAAATAAAAATAAATTCTGCTTTTCGAAGTAAACTTAGCTAATATTAAAAGCGACAAAAATTGATATCTAATTTTAAAGGTTTTGAATACTTTTAATTCAGAAATTAGTAAAAGATAATTCAGTGGTTTAGTATATTAAAATGTTCATATTAAAATGTAGTTCACTAGATATTTTGTTACAAGATTTCTGTTGAAAGTGATAATTATTGAGTAAACAATTGTAAAGATGAAGGGAAGCAGGGCTGATTTTTTTACAGCAGGAACAATTTTATTATTTAAACTTATTTCTCTCTGCAATAATTAATTTTATAAAATATACATTTGATTAATTATAAGAATACAGGGCTTTCTCCATGATTTGGATTTCAAAATATTTTATTTCTCAAGAATTAGAAACGTTTAGTGAAAATATAGCGAATTAATTTATAATTACTTCACAATTTAGGAGCTGAAATTTTTTTATGAAATCATTAAACTTGAATACTAATAGAAAAGTCGACAAAGTATTTTTGAAAGGAGTTTACATAAAGAAAATTGTATTATTTTATTATCTTTGTATGATTTGGCTAAATATTATTCTGCCGACAAAAGAGTAGTAAGAAATATGTATAGAGAAACTAATATTTTGCTTCATATTCAACACTTGATTATATCAAATGGTTACAATTTTAAAGAAAATCGTAACTTCTCCATATATTTATCGGTATAATAATTAATTCATTTTCTGCCCTTCATTCTTTAACTTAGTTTGATTATTTCAACTTTAGAAAATAACTTTTCATTTTCATATACATTCGTTATATTATATATCTTTTGAACTTTTCCATGGTATTTTTTATACGAAAATGAGTATTTGTTTTTAGATAATATTTGTTTTTTATAATAATATACATAATATATTTTCTTATTCGAATGTAAACTCATTTTTATTTAGAATTTCACATGCCCAATATCAAAATTTGTAAATCTGATTTATCATATTTTGATATTTTTTTATCATGATCCTACATCATTTTATTGAAATCGTTGCTTACATTCCATCAGAAGAGGTGTAAAAAGGAAAATAGGGTCAGTAAAAAAGAATACATTTTAATTCATTTTCTTTTCAGAGTAAATGAAACTAAGCTCCTGCTTTTCAATATGAGTAGTCTTGTGTAAAATGTGTAGTCTTGTGTAAAATGAGTAGTCTTGTGTAAAATGTGTAGTTTTGTGTAAACTGAGTTATCTTGTGTAAAATAAGCAGTCTTGCGTAAAATCAGTAGTCTTGCGTAAAATCAGTAGTCTTGCGTAAAATCAGTAGTCTTGCGTAAAATAGTAATCTTACGTAAAATGAGTAATCTTGTGTAAAATGAGTAGAGTCTTGCGTAAAATAAGTAGTTTTGTGCAAAATGTGTAGTCTTGTATAAAATGAGTAGTCTTGTGTAAAGTAAGTAGACTTGTATAAAATGAGTAGTCTTGTGTAAAATGAGTAGTCTTGTGTAAAATAAGTAGTCTTGTGTAAAATGTAAAATGAAGATTTCCAAGAACGTTTTACAGAAGAGAGATACTGACAGATATTCTTAAAAATATTGATTATAATATTTCATATCAATCTGGGCTAATGTTTCTATCCATCAAAACTTTATTTCTTCACTCCAAGTTTCAGCTACCGATCAATCAAAGTTAACAGCTACATTGTGTACTTTATGAAGTTTGTTTGGTTGTTTCGTCAGTCAATTAGACTAGTGTATTTGAATTTTTTTCTGTGTATCTCAAATACTTCTTTGTATTTTATAACCATTTTATGACAGCTTAGTATGACATTGACAGCTTCTTGGAAGTTTACAAACCACTCATTCTAATATAATAAAAATTATTTAAATAATTTCTTTCAATCAAAATAGTAATAGAGAAGAATAAATGTTTCTTTATGAATTCAGTAGTGAGTAACTTGAAAAATTCTTTTTTTGATTATACCACACCTCAAATAAGTAAGTTTTTATAGATTCTATTTTTTGTTCACAAAAGGAATATGATTACGATAATAATCTTTTCTCAATTACTTTAAGATATTTTGTCACATTCATGTAACCTGTTTTGTCCCGAAAATTCTCAACTGATAATGTCAGCAGATAATGTCATCCTTATAAAATCAGCAGAAAATAATATAAATCTGGTTAGTTATTTTCAAATGATAATTCACAGATTTTTCTTTTACAGTATTTTTGAAATACAAGAATGAAATGTAGTCAAAAAGTTTGCTAATTCTTTAAGAAAAATATTTGATGCTATTGATAAAAAATAAGACAAGAATTTTGGTAATAAATTTATGAGATTAATTAAAATGTCCGAAGTGGAAAATCATCAAATTTGAAATCAAAAGAAATTATAAAAAACTGAAATATTGATTAATCACATGTAAGTGAAAAAGTCATACAATTAATTTATGTAATATTTTGGAAAATAAGTCTAATTTTTTTACACTATATTTACTGAAAGATGTTACGGAAAATTAGAAGCACACATTTGTCAGAAATTAATAGAAAATTTTTAGTAATATCTGGCATCAAACTTACTATTTCATGGTATTTTATAGGTTTCCATCGTAATTTAGTAAATAATGTATTCTGTGTGAATTCTTTTAATCCTAAATAATAAACAATTTTGATTTAGCGAGTGTAAAAATGACATTAAGAATGATGGATTACTGGTATTTTTAAAATTTAAAGTATTTAATTTAAATTATTTATTTATTAGGAATAGTAGTGCTTTAAAATATATAAATAAAAGAGAGGCCTATTTATACAATTATATAAAATATGTTTTTCAAAAAACTGTATTTAATTAAAATAAAATATGAAATAAAATTATATGCACTTATAAAATATTATAGGTACTTTTAAAACTAATATAGAAAAGATACAATCATTTAAAACTATCTAATTTTTGCAGTAAAACTTCTAGTGAATGCTTGTTGAATTTTATAAACATTCGCAATTTTAAAATTAAAACGACGAATTTTTACATAAATATTCTTAGTATAATGCAATCATTCTTTAATATTCTGTGGCTTTAAATTTTCCTGAAGCATGTTATTTTTTACCAATTCTAATTTTTTACGCAATTATTTTCATTGAATTTTATATCTGAGCATCTTACACGAGTTATTTTGCATATGATGGTAAATTTTTTGTTCGAATATAAATTTCAGACAATATTGAAATTCTATTTTATGAGTAAAAGGAACAGGAAAATTAATTTATGCTAACATGCCAAATGAATATTTTTGGCACAAGTAATATTTAATATATCCACATTTAAACTTTTGGGTATTTCAATAAAAAAGTAAAATAAGGGAATATGAAATTTTTCATAAATCTTCTACTAAGCTAGATATAACTTTTCTTTTAACTATTTCTCAATGAAACAGATTTTCATAAAATTATATAAACTATCGAACATTTTTTTTTTTTTGTAAAAGTTTTTCGGAAAACCAAGGAATCAAGGATTATTACATTTGATGCATATATAATCTTGGATTCCGATATTTTGGCAAAGATTTCTTATTTTGTCAATATTTCTGTTGTATTGAAAATCTGAATGTGCAAACGAGAGAGAATTGTAATGCCTTTGAGGTTACATATTGACTTCCAAAACTTCCTATGGTTATATTTATAGCATTCCAGAATGTAACATACCTGAACTTTCAAAAATAATATTTTTATTCACTCCAAAACAAAATAACAGAAATTCTTCTAAAGTATTTCTGTAATAAATATAAAAAAATATGTCAAACTACAGAGATAGAAAGATTGAAAAAGAGATAAATAATTTTTGCTATATTAATATTTTAAAAGATCAGAATTTATTTTAAAATAGATTTGAATAAATTCAAAGTTTTATATCTATTTATTTAATTTTTGAAGTATATGCTTTAACCACAAATGAAAAACAAGAAAAATAAGTGACAAATATAATTAAGGAAATTTTTTATCTAATTAGTTATATTAAACATATTTTAGAGAATCATATGTGATTTTTAAATGCAAATGTTTTCAAAAATATCGGAAACAATAAAAATAAAATTTAATTTCCAATTTATCATATTTAACTTTTTTCGAAATAATTATTAAGTATGTACGTATCATTTATTAAAGTAGAAAGCAAATTTTCTCCATATCTTTTCAAGGAGTTTACCCCTTTTAATTCATTCATATTTAGTTTATATACAATAACATAAGCATAAAACATATTTAATGCATACAAAATTTCTGACATGTTTTCTTTCGAGCAAAAATGAAAAATTAATGACATGTTTAAGTTATTTTTGTTACCATAAGCTATTATTTTTATCATGTTATATAATTTTGCACCATTACTAATATATAATCATGGAATTACATTAAATGATCAGATTTTAAATAGTGATTTTGATTTTTTATTGTTTTTTTTTTTGATATTTTCATTATATCAGCCTATTAAAGAAAAAGAATAAAACATTTTTTTAAAAAAAAGATTTTTAAAAATTATATATTTTTAGTATGTGCCAAATTTATTGAATTATTTACAGCGAAAGCTTTTTTTTTAAAAAAAAAAACTAAGACTTTCTTTTGAAGTTTTATTTTTTAAATGTTGTAATTACATATATAACATCAGATTTGTAACAATATAAACTGAATTACATTAATTGCACTAATTTTTTACATAATATTCAATGTCATAATCTAAAAATATTGTAAATTTATATATTGAAAAAAATTTTGTAAATTTATAAAAATGTAAATTTTTTTATCACATGATTATGATTTTCATGCATCCACAATATTGTGTCAAAAAGTAATTATTAAATGCCTGAATTAAGTACTTGAAACTTTCTTAAGTTTTTGTAATAATTAAATAACCACGTGATTTTGTAACTTTAGTGGCTCTTAGATGAAAATTTTACACACCACTTTAACTTTAATGTGGTGTGTAAAATTTTATCACACATTTATCATAAATTTTCTATCAAAATACTTCAGTCACACCTGTATTTTAATTTTTTTCTAAACTATCAAAGCATGACAGGATTATTGCAGCACCACTGTTATCAATAATACTGAACAAAGCATCTGAATTGTCAATACAATGTACTTATTATTTTGCCTGATTTCAAGTTCATTTTCAGCAATCAAAAACACAAATAAAAAAGGCTTAAATGAGTTTGCAATCCATTTGTTCGACTTGATTCCTTGATTCAAGTTTGTATAATACTTAAATTGGCCATAAACGAATTCTAAACATTTAGAAGTAAAAAAGTTCCTATAATAAAATTAATTATTTTTATCTGATAGCATACTGTTAGATTATATTGCATTAGATTTTGGAATCTATTTTGTTGGTGCGTAATAATATTTACATTAGATGAATGTATCAAGAGGAGTAAAGAAAAGAAATTATAAAAACTAGTCAAAGAAATGTTTTATTCCTATAACTTAATTCACGTTTCATCCTCATAATTCCTTGGTTGCAAATACTTAAATGAATTAGCCTCAGAACATATCCCGAAAATAAATAAGCATGAAGTACTTTTAGAAATCAGATAAAAAATATCACGAAAGGAATAAAAAATAGCGAATCTACTAATCCTTCCAAAAAACTGTAATCCATCACAAGAATTGTTTTTGTGATACCCCTTACAATCAGTTTTGTGAGACCCTTAGCTGAAAGAAAGAATAAGTATAAAAGCAATGATGATAAAATCCGTTGAAGAAAATCGAGGATTAATGACTTTGCAACAAAGTGTATTCTGTTTTTTTTTATACGAAAAAAATTTCCAAGGATTTTCAGCTCAATCACAATTAACACATCTCTTTGCTTAAGATACTGTAGTATTTCATATTACGCAATAATTTTAATCAACATATTTTTTAATATTACACTGATTGAATTACGTTATATTTAAGATGAGGGAGTACAGGTAAACCACTATCAGAATACACTTAACCAATACTAAATTTCAAATATATTAGAGTCAAACAATATGTTTCATAAATCTGATGAAAATATCTCCCTTTTATCCAAGTGACTATATATATATATATATATATATATATATATATATATATATATATATATATATATATATATATATATATATATATATATATATATATATATATATATATATATATATATATATATATATATATATATATATACATACATACTATACATACACACACACACACACACACACTTTTCTAACTTCTTATCATGGTTACAAATGTTGGAAATAATATTTACCACAAAAAATTAAACTGTTTCATATTCATTTAATTGAAAATTATCTTTAGAAAGAGTTGTATGTAACACGAAATTGAAGGTTATTTTTAATAGCAATTGCCATTCTGATCGAAATAACATATTATTTTTGAAAATGAATGAAAGTCGACACAAACTATTTAAATTCAATCCGTGTGTTAGTATGGAAAAGCTATTAAAGTTTAATATGGAAAAATTATTAGATTGCAAACATAAAAATTATAATCTTCGCAAAAGGATTTTGCTTTTTCAAATTTTGTATTTAAACTTTACATTTTTATATATTTTTCAAATAATGGATCTATATTTTATTAATATTCTTTTTCACAATCACTAAATTTCTTAAACATTTATGTGCAATTTAAAAACATAATTTAAGTATATGTGCATTATGCTTAAGCTAAACTGCTGTTGATATTTAATTGATTTGTAAAAAAAGTGTTTTTTGACATATTACATAAACATTGCTCATGATTTTTCCTTTAAAAGCATTCATCATGGGATTTGTACGAAAAGCTGTCATAAATTTTCAAAACTTCGTTACAATTGTTTGGTACAGAACTTTAAAATAGGCTGTTTCAGAACACATACACTTTTCCTGACATTGTCTGAAACAGTGAGGGAAATCATATTTCGATATCTTTTAAGTTTTCATCGTCGCATTAGTTTCATAAGTCTGCTACATTATCCAAGCCATTAAAGTTTAGTTTCATCTTAGTGAAGTTAAATTCTGCGAGTAAAGAAGCTGATGTAGGATAGGGTTTTTCTTTCTGTGAGTCATATCTGCACAATAATCGATATTATGTTTAGGAAGAGGTATTGTGTGGATGCATTATACGTAAATGACTGCTTTCTGTAAAGATTCATCACTGCAAACTGTACTGATAAAAATATCTTTGAAGAAGATTTCCACAATTTAGGTATCAATTGATGCTCATTCTTTGCTCGAACTATTATATCGAGCAATTGATTACCACTATCTCCTACTTTTAGTTGCATTAAGGTCCCAATTCCTGTTATTAATTCCCATAGTAAATAAATATATCACTCATAAAAATAACCAAAATATTTGTAATGATAAAGAGTTATATATATACAATGAAATATTCATGGAGCATTTGAACAATGAAGTATTCGCCATAATATTGTACAGCTTTCTTCAAATTTTTATGAAAAAATTTCCTTCACATAGAAATAATAATTTAAGATGTGTAGATAAAAATTATTATAATTAAAATGTCATATAAGCACATATCAACAACCATATTCACTCATTTAAATAAGTTTTAATGCTTATTAATGTACAGTTATCAAATTATTATTTGTAACATTAGAAGTATGACTTTATTAATATGTAAGTACATAATTAATTTAAATCTTAGTATTTGTATAAGTTAACTTAAACATTAAATTTAAAACTTAATGTTCAAATTAAATTTTAATAATTTTAATTTTCATCTAATATTAAAATTAAGATACAGTAAAGATTATAAATTCATTAAAACCAAATTTAATATCATTATAAATTATCAAACTAAATTATTTGTGAATATACTATTAAAATGTAATTTAAATACTTTATACAGTAATTAGAGATATTTGTTAGACAATCTAAATTTTTAGTTTTTGACATAAAAACCCCATTATTAAGGAACAAATACTTCTAAGAGTATCCATCGATGCACATCTCAAAAAATATAACTAAAAATTAGAAACAACGTATTTTTTTAATACATTATATGAGAGTGATAAAACCAGTGTAATTTTTGAAAACTTTCACTGTGAGAATTCCTAACTATCAATGAAATGTTTTGTAATAACTTTTATCTTAAAAGAATTTTAACAAAAATACAATAATTATGAATTACGCTTCTTAAATTATAATTCATATTTCTTATTGTGATTACGTATTCATATCGAAATTTTTTTCCTACAGTTAATCTTATGATTTTACTTAACTGCCCGATTTGCGGTTATCAGCACAGTTATGTAAAATTTGTTAGTTAAGAAAATAATTGTTTGCTTGAGCTAAAGTTATTGATCAACTGTAAACATATTAAATATTACAAAATATAACTTAATTAAGCCAAAACTAAAATTCAAGACACCAGTAATTATAGAGCAAATAATTTCACGTAGAAAATGTCAAGAATTCTTTCGTTCTTGTATTTTATACCATGTTTTAACATTTGAATTCGTTAGTGGTAATACATTTGACAACAGAGAGATACAGACAGGATATAATTATTTATTCATTAATTTCTTAGAAAACTATGCAAACATATATTCTTCAACATTTCGAAATCGTAGTAACTTAAACATCGATTTCCGCACTATTTTTGATACCTTAATTAAACAATTATCACAATTTTAATTTTAAATTAGGCTAATTTTTTTAGTTTCTTCTAAAATCAAATGAATAGCATCTCAAATCATATTGTACATTTGATATGTAAAGAAGCTAAACGTGTTTATTTAATATTATTTATGAAATATTCGTAAAAATTATCATTTTCTTTTAAAACTATAAACCAAATTAATTTTATAATGTTTTCGTCCCTAAAAGTTTGTCTCTACTTTCAATTAACCCAAAACCTCAATACGTCTAAAATTTAAATCAGCGTTAGGACTTTTCTATCATCTGTAAGCTAAAAATTGGATTCTACTATTTAATAAATCATATTTCTTGAATTCTTAAATTCTATATTTATGATATTTAAACTTTTGAGTGGGTTAAATAAGACTAATCCAGAAGATATCCATACTTAAACACGTGCAAAAGCACATGCTTGCCTGCTCATCAACATATAAATAGACAAACGTATGATAAAATTAGGCACAATCTTGCATGGCATTAGAGATTAAGTTATAAATTTAATTTAAATAACTCTCAGAATTGAAAAGTCTTTCAAAAATTAACAGCATTGTGATTCGATTTAAAGTTCATTCTCATATGAATTGGTTAATGAAATTAACACTAAAGCTACACATCTGCCAAAAATACATAATAATTCTTCAGAGCATTTTCTAACTGATTTGAAGGTAATCTTCTTAGTGCCTCGGGGGATTTAAAAACTGGAACTAAATTACGAAAAAGAGAACGTCAGAAAAGAGAAGACTACTTCCTTTGTAAGGTATCTCATAGATTGGTAATTTAGTTAAGAAGCCAGAGAGGATCTCCTTTCTGTTTGGCACATTGCGAATCGGGGAGGAAAGTTTGGCTAAGCTGTTCTGCTTTTCTGTTCATCAAATTGGCGATGATATTTCCGGTTGAATAATTAATGAAGGCGCATACAGAATTTAATGGGTAGTTATGCACAAATTGGAAGTGAAGATTTCTTTAAAGAAGATGGTTTTGGCGATGGAAATATGTTAGCAAAGGACTTTGGTGACAGTAAATTTGTCGTCACTGTTTAAGCGTTCCGATCTAATAATCTCGCTATCCTATCACTGTACTCATTTTGTTTCGTTGCTTAATTCAATTTCTGGCTCTTAAAATAAATATAAAAGTTAGTTTGTGGAAGTTTAATCAAAGGATATCTTGTTTTGATTATTAATGTCTTAAACTTAGAGAAGTTCACTGGAGTTATTGAACTTCTATTTGTATGATAAATACACAGAAAAGCTCTTGATGTGGAAATGCTTTTCTTTGATTCTTTGTATTCCAGATTTCTTAAGTACCTGATGGGGTAAGGGGTTTGATATTAAATCATTATTTTGTATTGCATTAAGAGATAATGTTTTTGAAATCTTATATGTTTGCTTATTAAAGAAATATTCTTTTAAAACCTTTATCACAATACGTATTTCAACTTTGCGCAAAAGAAGTGTTAAATATTAAGTCATATATTTTAAAATTTGTTCCAGATGTTCATTACTAACAATTGCAATTTAAATGATTGAATATGTATTTTAAGCAATATTTAAATTCCATACTGAATGACGAGAATGATTCAGAATAATGGTTAACGTATTTTCCATCTTATTGCTGTATTTGTTCAAATTAAAAAAGAAAAACAAATATGTCAAAAATTATTTTTATAATGAACCCGTTTAAGATGACATTCACATTGAGATAATTTAAGATTCATCTTATGATCATCGCATGGTTGAAATTACAAGTTTCCATCTTATGATTATAAATACTTTTTACATTGATTTAATGAATTATCCAAGTTTGTTTGTTTTTTCAATATAAACAACATGCATTCAAAATCAGCAATTGACAGGAAAATTTATCTTTGGTAATATGTTACATTATAATTGTTGCATGGTTGTGGAAATTAGCATATTCATTTGTAGCGTATGGTGAATACAAATAAGTAAGTTGGTCACACACTTATGCTTACTTACAAACAAATATTTAATTATTATACATTCGTTACAAAAAGATAAAAATAATACACAGATCACTGTATACAGTTAAAAAGAATTTTTAATGGTTGGAAAATACAATAATAAGCATAAAATGACTATGTTTTTCCCAGACTACCACTACACTTACTATCAGGTTGATCTATATTTTTGAAGTCATTTGGCATTCCACAATATGAAGTTGATGCTTTAATAGTATAAATAGAATATCTTAATTATAATATTAATGATGGCTACATTTTCTTATATTGTTATGCAAAATTTTTAATGTTTGCAAAATACTAGTTTTTTTAAAAAAATAAAGAAATTTTTAAAATTATTTTTACAAGCCATAAAATTATAATAAAATTTGTTTTTTTTATAAAATTTGAAAGAGTGTCTCAATTAAATTACTTTAGACACACGTGTAAAGTAATCTTTCTTTACGTGGAAGCGCTTGGGGCTCCCAAAGCACTTGCTTAAGGCTCTGTCCTCGGGTTGGATAAAGTTGACTCAGCCTTTCATCACTTTAATATGTTGATAAAGATGAGTACCAAGTATACTTGAGAGCAAAACATTGGGCGACTGGGAAACACTGGAAAAACTTGGGAATTAAACGTTAAGCTGACCACTTAACCGGGACATACATTTCGCATCCCAATATCCATGGTCTTGAAAACAGATATGGATACCATAATCCTTGGCCCCACGGAGTTGTCATGCAGCTGAAATCAAAAGACTGAAGCATATGATAAAATTTCATATGTTCTCAATTTCATGCGTTAGTTAAAATTCAAAAATGTTTTTCAAATTGAATATCATAAAAATTTTTGGTTGGACAAACTATATTTGTCAAACATTAACATAACATGAAATTTTGCCATTGCGAACGTTTTCTTCTACATTCTTAACGATTATTTTTATTGTAAAAAATTTTTTGGAAAGGTTTTATTTATTATTAGATACTTTATAATATAGAAATTTCTAATGAAAATTTGAGCATTTATTGAATTGGAGTGGGGGGAGTTTTTGTATTGTTCCTATTAAAAGAAAAATGTGAGCTAAATAAAACCATTTAGTTGAGGATTTCTTTAAACAGAACTAAGTTACCTTTTTTCTAGTGTCATTTATAACAATTTAAAATAAAATGTTAAGATAATAATGATACATCTTCTAAAACAGTATTATATATCATGGAAAAATCTCTAGATGAAGTTCTCATATGTATTTTAAAAAAAATTTAATCATTAATATTGTTTGAATAAGCCATAGATGAAATGATTTATTTTGTCTTTCAAATAAATGCAACAAAAAATATAAAACATTTTGTATTATTTTGTATTCTAAAGCATTGTTGTTAATTATGCAAATTACTACACGATACATTTCAAATGCAAAAATGATTACTGGAATAAAATGAATAGTTCAACCACAGGGGTTGTGCTTGTTTTATTTTAATCCTACTCTTATACTATATATTTATTAATTAATGTAATTAACTAGCGTTTTCCAGTATTAATAATAAAAATATAATAATGAACCACAGAATAATAAAGATGACAATAGATTTATAATTTTTCATTTTAATAAATCGCTCTCATTTAAAAATGGTGAAACGACAATGATAAAAAATTATGTAAAGTTAATTACAATAAATAAATTTGAAACAATAATTTGAGTGAATTATTAAACATTTCATCTTGCAGCCTCAAGCTTATATTAAGCACTTAATAACGAGATCTATTTAACAATTTGAGATTATTCATAATTAATAAATTTTATTATAGGAGAGAAACTCTCGCTTTCTAAGTATTTTTTTCATGTATGTTGATTTGTTGATTTTATGTTAATATTAAATAATTGATTGTCTAAATATTTATTCAAGTTAGCGCAGAGACATCACACTTAAAATTTCTTGAGAGACTTTTCCGAAAGCTAGTAATCAGAAGCATTTCGCTTATAGAAAATAGTTTTTACCCAAATAAGATTAAATATTTTGACATGGTGCTTCATATAATTGAAAGAAAGAATTAAAAAAATTTATTCGGAGAATTTTTAGTTTTTAGTGCTATACTGAAATCATTTGCTTACTGTGCTGTTTAAATCTGTTGTAAATTAACATGTTATTATAGTTACCAAATAACAATATGTATCTTAGGGATAAAATTGATGACTTCAATAGGTTCAAGTATTCAAAACATTAATACTGCATTCAAATAAAATGATGTTAATTTTTATAATAATGAGACGTATGCTTTCTAAAAAGAAATTAATTAAATGTGAATGAATATAAGGAAAAAAATAATTTCAAAACTTGACTTATATTAAATATTGAAGAAGTTAATAAACATGAAGTATTTGTTTTATGTATCATTTCAGATTCTAAAAATACATTACATTTAGTGTTATTTGTTAATAAAATTATTTCTAAATAAACCTTAATGAATTTCTTTTTAAACTCATTTAAGTGATAGTCCAATAGAGATCAATGAGTAAAATAGAAGATTCTTATAAGGATGTATCCCAGAGGATAATCATATGATAAGAAAGAAGATTTTTTTATATCAAAAAATACTTCAGGCATGCAAAAAATGTTCAGAATTTTCATTGAAAAATTGTTCCTTAAAACGCTCTAGTGTTTCATTTTTCGATACCAAAAATGTATTTACTTCATTCATAAACATGATTTCTTAATAACAAGATTTTCAATCTTTCATTGTCTTTTAATAATTATTTACCTGTTTCTAATATCAAAAATTGCTTCTTCAGTAATCTTAAATTTTGCAGTTAATCATAGCAACTGTTACATTTTGGGAAACTTTGATTTTCACAACTTTATAAAAAAATCAACACAAAAAGTTGTATTATGTATTGGTAAATAAGTGCTTTTGAAAATTCGTTTTACATTAAACATAGCCGAAAGGTTGCATTTTTAAATTTAAGTTATCATATTTTAAGAAATTGTTTTCATTATTTTGATTGTAAAAATATTCATTACTTTTAATTACTTATATCTAGCAAGGTAAAATTTATTTTATAATGCTTTTATGCATATAATTATTTTGATTTGCATTTTTAAAAATTAAAAACATGCAGCAATGTAATACATCTATTCTTTTAACTGAAAATATAGATAAATTGATTCTTATTTCTGTCGGTAGGTTTTGGTATCAAGTCTCGATCACAAACCTTTAGTATCATTCTAAATGAAGCTAAATTTATTCTATTCCTTAAAATTTCAGATGAATATATAAATTATTCAATAATTTTAAATACTTATCATTTGAAAAAGATCTGCAAATTACACTCAGTTTTTTACTTTACACATCTTTTTAGATTTATATTGTAAAAAAATTCTTAAGTTCTCAAATTGTTAAACTTTCAATAAGAAAGTAAATTTTTTTTTTATTTTCACGCGTCTAAAAAAATCAAACATCATAAACTTTTCATTAAAATTTCCTAAATTTTTATATTATTATAGAGGATTAATTATGAAATTTATTTCAATCACATTAAAAAAGGGAAATTTTCCGTGACTTTAAAGCATCTGAAAGTCAGTTCAGTACTTGAAATGTCCAGTATATTTATTTTTCTTAGAAATATTAAGTACTTGCTTAAAGCTTTTGATAAGATACAGGGTGGTTGAAAATCTTTGTGACTGCAATGACTGAGATTTTGCTTTCTTTTAAAGTATCAGTTATATAATTTTAATATGATGAGAAAAACCTCAATAATACCTCTACAGTTTGATTGTCTTTCACTTCAGTATTTTCGTGAGTATCCTTATTGACAGACATCAAAAGACGCTTAAGTTGCTTAGTAAGACATCGTGTAAATGGAAATTTTTAATATGCATTTTTATCAGGTTATAAATGATGAGTATTGTGCTTATATGATTGATAAATATTTCTCATTTGTTAAATTTTTAGATATGCATGCAGAAAATGAAAACACATTTTATTGTTTTGAACCTTAAGTTTTCCTATCACTTTTTATAATCTATAATAAAACAATTTGAAATTTAGACTAAATCACAACAATTATTTCTGAAAATTATAATGTAGTTAAAATCAAAAGTGTAGTGAAGTTGATCAAATAAATTCTCTTAGATATATAAAATTACAGTGCCTAAAATGTCTTTATATTTCTAGATAAAATATTTTTTATCTATGATTTTCTATATCATCGCAATATGGAGAATAATTATAGATATTTTTACTTCATTTTATTCACTTTTATGTCAGTTTTATTTTATAGCATTAACTTAATTTACGTTACACTCTTTCTTAAAAGGACAGCAAGCACTTAATATTAAAATTAAATTGAATGGTGAACTCATTGATTTTCTTAAACTTAGTTATCATACAAATACTGTTTACTTAAAAGAAATTATTCTAATGACTCTAAAAGAGGAAACGAAAGAAGACATTTATTAAAATATTGTTCATTTACAATCTTAAGAATAATTTTTTTTCGCTAAAGAAATTTGGTCGAGTCTTTTGACAAACTTGGTGAACTTATTTTAAAAGGATGCCAAATCAATTAATTTGCTTTCTGCCAATTAGTTTCAGAAATAGTTTCCAATTCAATTTAATCCATCCCCTTCCTTTAACGAGAGAAATCCCCTAATTTCCATCTAACACTGAAATTTAGATTCACTTTAAAAATACAACAGGAAACAGTTCCTTAAAAGTTAAAATGAACTTTATCGTTGTATCAAAAGTTGTGATAAAAAAGTTGAATGGTGATTTCGTTTAGTACATCAGAATTGCGATGTTGAAATTTTTTAATAAGAATATCTTTCCTTTTACTTTGTTTAATTTTAAATGTACTGAGTTCATTTGGATGAAATAATTTTTCAGATATGTTATCATTATGGCTAGTAACTTTTAGTTTATTTTTACAAATTGTGAAAGAGTATCTTTCTTATTAAAATTAAGCCAAATGAAAAGATTCTTTGAGTATTTCTTCTTTTAAAAGTAGCATGAAACTATTTATAAAAGAATCAGTTCAGTACTTGAATTATAATATGACTTTTTTGTTTTTAAGGTTAACTTTTGACATTCATGGTTTTAAATTCTTAAATCAAAAGTTGAGTACTATAAGTTCATTTCCTTTCATTTTAATTATTAGATTTATCAATTGTTTCTGTTAAACAAGATGTGATTTATCAGAGGAAAATAAATCAATCTTAGATACTCAGTTTTAGATTACATGAAAAATAAAAATGTGCTTGAAATAAATTTACTTTTATTTTAGCAAGAGACTACCAAAGGAGTTTATAAATTTATATTAATAAAGGCACAGTGACTTTAACGCCGAATTGACGGAAAACAATGATTGTCATTGTGACCCCGAACCACCCATGACCAATTATAGTTATGATGGCCATTTGTTTTTGTTATTTATCTTACTACTTATGATTATTCAAACTTAAGAAACCAGAGAGTGGGAGAACTATAAATTTTTAAATTTCACTTGATGCAAACAGAATCAATATATAGAAATTTAGATGCATGCCAACCAATTGTTATACCTGGCATTGAAGTAATTTCAAGCAGAACTAGTAAAATTAATTAATCGAATTTATAAATTGAAGTAAGTTTTTTTAGGTAATTTCAAGATCTCATGCAGACCTTTTTCTACGTTATATATGAGTTACTCGAGTAATGTTTAAAATTTTGAGGCAGATGGATGTTTCAATTGCTAATGTTTGTAGGAATAATCAGTCGGGCATACAATGTAAATTAACAAAATAATCATCATTTATCATTGTGTTTTAATTATTTTCTAATGTGTTTAATAATACCCATTTATTTGTCAATCTCTTTATTAAAGAGTAGCAAAAAATATGAGGATGAGGTTTTGAATATGTTGTAAAACTATGCTCCACAATAAAGTTGAAGCAAGTTACAATAGTAAAAGTACACATTTTAGTTTGGTTTGGTTTGTTTGTCGCTCAACGGTCACTTTTTGCACACGAGGGCTAATTAGACCGGGACTTACGGCTTAAAGTGGATTCCGAACCACTACAAACATCCATGCCCAAGGTGGGATTCGAACCCACGAACTGTTGAACCGAAGGCAAGAGCGCTAACCATTCGGCTGCCAGCTTGGCGTACACATTTTAGATAACTAATAACAACACTGGTTATATATAATATTGATAACCGAATTCTAATACTTAGTTAATCTGTTTAAATTAATTATTAATGTGAATTTATATTTAATGTGATTGTAGTATATAAATGTGATATAAGAATAATATATATACGATCATAAAAATTAATAATCATGTTTGACTACATATGATTTATTAATTTATAAAGATATGCAGTGCTATTTTCATGTTCGGTATGTTTATAAGGTTTTGTTAATATACAATAAAAACAGTTAGGATAGTTTTGTATTTTAAAGAATATTTTTCCTTTGTAAGTTCCATACAGTACAAGTTAGGGAACAATATACATGCAAGAGGATATAGTTCATATATTAATCTTGAAAAGTTTAAGTAATCTTGAAAATATAAAAATGTTAGATAAGTTTAGAAATTAATATTAATTTGCATTCACTAATCGAGTCATTATTGAATGAACAATGATTTAGAATTCGGTAACAACTATATTTAAATCCAAAAGTAAGTAATCATAATATTTATCTCTTGACAAATATAATTTATTTTATTTTAATTTATAATTAAAAATATTGCTGAATTATTGAAATGACCTATTTCTCAGATAATTAACACTGCACTACAGTATACAGAGTTTCTATACGGTTGAACATGAACACAGTGAACTTTATATTAAGATATATAATTTTATTAATTGTATTACAGTTATTGTCTTAGAGGAATATAATAATTTAAAATAACAGTTCCAAATTCCAAAAAAAAAAAAATTGCAAATATTCTTTTATAGATGCATTCCTTCTGACAGTTGAAAAAATTAAAGAATCTTTAAAATGGTTTCTTTGGTCTGATTTAGCAAAAAAATCGGAACACAATTCTTCTAATTTTGATTCGATTAAACAGAGTTTCAAGCTGATTTCACATATTTAAAAATTAAATTTCAAATTAGTGTGATAGATACACTCTCAAAAATCGAAATATTTCTTAATATAATGAAATTTATTATGCTATTGCAATTCATCATTTTACAGTAACAATTGCAATAAAAAGTAAACTTTTAACACTTTCTTAGATTTATGATGAAACTCAACATAATGTCTCTTAAACTTTTCAAGGTAGTTTAATCAATTTCCCGAAATTTTCAGAGGTAAAATAAAAATTGCTCTTTTTCACACTCTTTTTTTCTTTAACCCATTTGCATTTCGTCTCATTCTTAGACTTTCTTCCAGTCATATTTTCCTATTTGAACTCCGCGTTTGCCCTCCTTAAGCATTCAATTTGTTCACAGTCTATACTAGAAGTAAATCTTTTTTTTTTCCGTATCTTTCCCCTTCATTCCATATTATTTCCTACTCCATCTCCCCATCAAAGCATCGAAGGGAAGTATTTTGTAATGAATGCTAGAAAAGTCTATGATGTTTGAGGTGCGCATTAGAAGGATGGAGGGAATTTTCCTCGTTTCACCCCTCTTTATTTCTTCCCCTCTAGAAATACATAATTCAGATAGATCTGAAAAGGAAAGGTTGCAGGGAACTTTTCCAAGAAAATGATTTTTCTTGGGAAAAGTTTCTGCATGAAAATAAATTCTGTTCATTGATTTTTGGAATGACATTCCTAGTATGCCACCACCAAGTTAGTATAAAATGAAGAGACGAACACATTTAATTTTTTTTTTGTTTGTTACGGACTGCAAAATCGATTCCTATCGTCAGCGTCATAGAAAATGACAAGTGCAATTTCCTTCATTACAACAGTGCATTTTTCAGTTAGTTTTTATATTTTCTTGATTACATCGAATAAATTGTAAAAATAATTATGTGCAATAAACGTACAAGTTCAACAATAAATATCTTTCATTTTTAACAAAACTAAGTTTCAAAAATAGTAATTACAAATAATTATTTGTCTTTTCTAATAAACTTATAATTAAGTAGAACACATATATTAATGAATATTTTATAATTTATCTCAAAAGAATAGAAATAAAATTTTTCACTTGAAGATGTTTTTTTATAAGTACAGTTCAGATTAATATTTCAAAGTATATGAAATATTCTATCTATGTATATCAAATATATCTTCATTTGAAAAATAAAATAATAAAATAATTATTAAAAAATAAAACAAATCTAAGATCTAAATATGCTGTTACACAAGCAAAAAATATTAGTAAATGAATTATAATTTTATTACGTAAATTTCTGGATATATTCTTTATCATTTTTTCCTTCAATTTTTATTTGCTATTTAGCTTACTGTTTCTCGTAGAATAAAATTATCAAGAAATTCTAATATAGCGATAGAAAATGTTGGTCTTATACTTCAAAAGAAAGGAATTAAAGTTTATCGGAAAAATCTAAATAATTTTGAAATACTGACTTTTTTTAATATTTTAAAAAACAACTCTCAAAATGTTTGTCTATAGCATATAAAAATTGGCTAGAACATTCAAGAGTTTAAGAGATTGCGGTAGTCTACATATTTAAGAATGAGTTAATATTTAACTAAGAAAACTTTTAACTAAGAATGAGTTAAAAAGAAACCAGAATATACGTTTTACAGCTTTTTATAAATGTTAAATAACCAATCAAAGTTATTAATATAAATTTAACTCATTAAAACCAAAACAAAACGAAATATGTAAGTTTTCTAATTTTGATTACATTAATGAGTAGTAAGAGGAAGATTCATATATAATGTGATCAAACAACACAATTTTCACTTAAAATTAACAAAATTTAAACATTGTTTATATCTGAATTGACTGCAATTGAAAAAATGCACATAGAGCCTAAATATGGATAATGCACAGTAATATATAACAATATATATTAGTTCAGTTAAATAAATTGTTGTGCACCCTGAGTAACGTTACATCTGCTTCAGTTTTGTCTCCTTCCTTGTGTCTCTAGAATATTTTGAGAAATTGAGAATTTTATTTCTGGCAATATGTGTTAAGTGCTATGAGTGCTTTAGTGGAAGACTGGTGGTCTCTCACATAAAAAAGGACTCAACTCCAAACTACTTTAGTTAAGAAGAATGTTGATGTATTCTCTATTATTGATGCTAATTTGTCTTTGGAACCTTTGAAACTGACTTTCTGGATATTCCTTACATATTCTATCTAAATCAAAAAAGTTGCTAGTGATATACTTGTGGGTATAAAGTAAAACTTAATTTGTTGTTTTACAATTATTGATGACTTAAAATCTGCCACAGGAGCTAAGTTGTATGCACCGAAGTTTGCAAAAAGTATGCCCAACTTAAATGTTACATGTGTTGCATTCAACCTGGTAATACAAAATTATCTTTTGATGTTCTTAGAGGATTGTGCTAATAGGAGATTTCAATGCGCATTGTATTAGATGGAGCTTATACTGACTGCAATTGTGCAGGCAAAGTGGTTGAGAATTTATTGAACTCTAGCTGGTAGAATTTGTATACCAATTTTCTAATTAAAATCAAAAAAGGCCCAAGGAAGTAAAAAATTTAGAAAATGTGTGGCTTCTATACAAAAAGAGACTCAGATGAAAAGCGAAAAAACTTTCATTCTTTTACTGCCACCATGAATTATAGGACAGATTTGAAGATTCTAAATATATTAAGAATTTAAAGCCTAATGCCTCCTATAGAGTTAAGAATCTCTTAGAATATGGTCATAATATTTAAACAAGCGATAAAAATATTGTTAATGTTTTTATTTTGTTTTATTCTAAATCACAAAGATTGAATCGAGAATGTAGGGAGAATTATAATTTATCTTAGAGAAACATTTACAAATCTATGACTGGCTTCACCCCCACTAATGTGAGTTTGATGCCAATTTTATTAAATAAGAACTCGAGAACTCTATAAACTTTCTCATAAATGCGAAGTCTTGGTCCAAACTGCACGCACTCAGAATTTATGAAGAAGTTTGGGCCCAATACCCAGTCTGTGTTATCGAAGTTGATAAATAGAAGCTGGCACTCTAAAGTTCCTACTACTTGGAAAAATTCTGTTGTGATTCCTTTACATAAACAGAGTAAGCTTTCTGATGATTTTGAAGGTTACAGACTTATAGCCCTTACTAGTATATATGTAAACACTATTGAGGGAATGGGCGAATCGATACAAGGCTGACGTGATTTTCAAAGAGCCATAGTATTTTATGTAACTCTCAGGTCAGCTTCCGACATTTTCGCTCCACTGGCCAAAAGGTAATTTATCTTAGTCAAAATATCAAGGATGAACTCGACAGACGTAGATCTGTTTTAGCTACCTTTGTTGACTTTTCGTCAGCATGTAACAAGTTCTGGCGATCTAGGTTGGTTTCAAGGTCTTTGGGAATCAGTGAAAATATGTTACGCTGACTAAGGAGGTCCTGGGCCAGAGGTTTTGTGCTATGAAATATGGTAAGACTTACTCAGATTACAAAGAAATGCAGTCGAGATTATTTTAAGAAGTGGTCTTGAGTTATATTGCTTAATTTCTATATTAATGATCTGACCAACACCTTGGAGAAAAGCACTGTTTGCTGATGAATTGGCAATCTATGACACGCTAAATACAATACTGAATACAGCACTAGAGAAACAGTGTACTGAGTATTTTAATAAAACCATGTCCATCAATCTATCCAATATCACATTGCAAATTTTTCACTTTAAACAATCGTCCTTTTATACCTAATTTCATAGTTCATAGTGTAACTTGTCAAGAAACTAAAAGTACAAAATATTTTGGGCTGTGTTCTTGATTCTAAGTTGAGATGAGCAGACAAGTTGACTACATTTGTGAAAAAATTGTTAAGACTCCTTGTTCTTATGAGGCTGGATGGAGTTATAGTCTTGATGCTCTGAATGTCACCTTCAGGCTCTTCATTCAATCCATTTTTAGCTATTGTAACGAATATTTGATATCTTCTGTTCCTGGTGCATTTCAGAAACTTGAAACTATCCAGAACCAAGTGCTACATATTATAACAGGTGCTGTAAAATACCACCACTTTTTTATTATTGCAATATTTTACTCACAACTCACCAGTAAAAAGCATTATTGAAAGAGATCCACTCCTTCTTTTTGAAGAGCTGAAACGGCTACCAAATAATACGTTCTTGAAATACTTTGATGTTAATGCACGGAGAAATCTTAAAACTCATAAGGAATAATAAAACATGCGTATATTACAACTATTGATCTTAGAATTCATAAGAGCTCACATGTTCTTTGTACACCTACTTGTCCCCAGGAATTTCGGTGAGTTTTTGCTTCATTTAAAGTTAGATATGAATATCTGTAACAGTCACATGAGTAAACAACAGATTCGTGCAATTGTTTTATCTACTATTAAAAACAGATACCCTAGAGATTCATGGTTACATGTCTTTACAGATGTCTGACGAGGATCCATGTTTCATGATGAAGATGGTAATGGAGCTAGAGTATATTGTGATCTTGTTTCTTCACAAGCTTCAATCACCACTCACTCTACACTTTATGCTGGGAAAATTTACAGCGTACTAAAGCAGTTGTATGTAAAGCAGTCATTTTATTCATCGATCGGTAATGTTGTCTGATTCTATATCGGCTCTCCAATCTATTGCAAATAGACATCACACAGCTAGAATTCAAATTTTGCAATGCAGAGATTTCGCAAGGTCAATATGTTCATTTCCAGAAGATTTCAACGCATTACGGGATTGCTGGAAATTAGTTTGACTGACTTTTTGGAGAAGAAAGATGCAAGGTTCTTTCAGAAAAGTCTTTGAGTAGCCTCCCTTTCCATTCAGTAATGATTAGACATGCTACTAGAATAAAGTATAAGACATTCTATGATTCTATAAGTAAGCATTCGGCTTTCCTGATTAAGGAACTAGAAGTTACTCCTGATTTTTCTAGAAGTGCAAGTGTGGCACTTTTTCGCCTTACTACACTCCATGACTGTTTGCCAGCGCATTTGTATTGGTTTAAACTTTGATTCTCTCTTGTGACCTTTGTGTGAACGAGATCAAATTTTTGATGCAGAAGCAGAAGAGGATTTTAGTTAAACACGGCAAATATAAATAC
The DNA here is from genome assembly GCA_037975125.1 of Latrodectus hesperus. NCBI lineage: Eukaryota > Metazoa > Arthropoda > Arachnida > Araneae > Theridiidae > Latrodectus > Latrodectus hesperus. The sequence goes on from CM075850.1 coordinate 36,929,852, forward strand.
AATATCCTTCCTAAAATAAATAATAAAGAAACAATTCGGTATATGAAGAGTTTTTTTACTGTTAAGAATATATATTTTATTAAAAAGTGTTCTTAGAGTTCTTATATGTTTTTAATTTTTTCAGGCAGTAAATGCTTGAATTGAAGAATATTTTTTATGAAAGTTTCAGACGTTCAATTGATGCATAATCAATGTTTATTATTCATAATTTTTATGTGAAAAAATGCGTACTTTTCATTATAACAAACATGGTTAAAGTATTAGAGATTATGCCAACTTACTTATGATTATGGAGCCATTTAAAGCCTGCATATGAATATCAGAAATGAGTTTTATCTCATTAAATTTATTATTAAAATTATTTTATTTAGTATTCAATTTATTATTTATTAATTTAAATTTTTAAGAAAATGTTTCACAATCAATATATGTGCAAGGGGTTATAAGAATTTGAATATTTCCCAAATAAGCCCTAAATTTATAATGAATTGTTACCTAAATTTTAATGGCAAATGTGATATATATATATATATATATATATATATATATATATATATATATATATATATATATATATATATATATATATATATATATATCATGTTCAAAAGAGTATTAATGAGATAATTTCTCCCATAGTAAATATCTCCCATAGAATATATTATTAATTGATTCCAGGACAAATCCATCAACCACATGCAATTGTTTTTCAAAGAACAACTGAATGCGTTTGTTAGTTTCACATCCTATCACTGCACCAGGGCAGTATATCAAAATAAATATTTGTTAAAAAAGATATCAAAATGAAACATTCGCCGAAATCTAAACATAAAATCTAGTTTAAATGAAAAACTTCATTCTATTTGAAAAGTAAGAAATAAATAGAAAATGGTTATATGTAGAAAATAATTTAAGGGAAGGATTTTTTTCTGGTTGTTGACAAAAAGAAAATAAAGTGAAATACAAAATGATAGAGGGAAACAACAATTATTTTTGAAATAAACATAAATAATATGTATTTAACTTTTTCTATAAAATGTTAAATTACATACATTATTATCATTTGGGCCTACTACCTATACTTTTATAGCAAAGTCACGACTAATATAAACCCTTGATAATATAAAGCCTTGATTTATACTGCAAACAAATCGTCAACAGCACTTTATACAGGATTTGTATTTATTCTCGAAGAAGATACATTATGTAGAACTTATGCCAAGGAAAGAATTGTGTGTGTGTGCGCACGCCCGCGCGGAAAGTGAAAAGTAGTCTTTCAATTATACCTGGAAATATTTTATTAAATTCAAATTGGGAAATTTTCTAGTCCAATCAAGTCTTTCATTATTAAATCTTCATGAAATTGTAATTGGACATTGCTCATTTCTATTGGGAATTTGCACAAGTGGTAGATGATGAAAAGGTTAAAATTTAAAATTTGCTAACCTCCTATAATCTTTGCAGATTATTGTAGAAGGAATTCATATAATCGCCTTTGTTTATGCAAGAATAAAAAGATAATATTCTTCTCCATATTAAGTCAATAATAGTAAAAATCCAGTTATAAAGTTTTAGTTAAAAAGTTAAGAAAATTTTGAATTTACAATTGAAAATTTAAACCTAAAAGGATTAAATATCCGACATGCAAATGAACGTAACAAGATATACTAATAAAAATATTTTTAAAACATAAAAAAACACATTTATTATAAGTGCATATTATTTTCATATTATATATGCATGGATTTTTAAATATAAAAAGTATGTAGTAACATAAGACTACATTCTCACGTGTGAAATAGAATAACGTTTAAAACAATTCATAAAAATATCTCAAATTTTATTCTTAAACCATTAATAAACTTTGTAATTTAACCTACTTCCTTCATAAACAGAACATCTGCTTCATATTTCAAGAGATTTATTAAGGTTTCCATAATGATATTATTCCTATTTCACGCATTCTTCAATAATTTTGAGGAAAATGTAACTACTGCATGAGATAAGTATTCTTAGTAAAATTTCTATAAACGAGATTATAAAAGACTTATTTCTCCAAAAAGCGAGCAACTGTCGGTCTCTTGTGGTGTAATTTGATTCATCTCTCCCCGTTACCTGTGGAATGTTCTAAGGAATTTCACGAATCCTCGATGAAACAAGTAACACGTAAATAGATTATGTTCTCTCATATAGTCTGAGTAAAATACACTTTCCTCTTGTTCCCTGAGGAATGCATAAATTTCCGGAAGCTGGTTCCACGTCGAAAGGAATGTCGCCGAAAGTTTTAGGAAAAATTATTTTTCATTGGAATTAAAGAAGATATTATATCAGTCTCTGTCCTGTAAGGAAATTTTTTGGAAGCTTTTCAATTGAGGTAGTGTGTATATCATTTATGATTTTTTCGTTAGCAGTTCAAATAAACAAGCATATATTAAAAGAATTATTTTAGTTAGTTAATGTGGAAAATTAATACTTTGAAACTATTCTTGCATGGTATATTAAGGCTAACTATCAAAAGAATAATAAAAGTAAATTTCTTCTAGTTTATGAAAATAACAGATTATACTGTATATATGATTAAAATCATAACTTGATATACATGAAAAAAATTTAAAGTTTCCTAAATAACTGAAATGGACAAAAATCCAATAAAAGTTCAGTGAATTCCGGAACATTTCATATTTCTTATATGTAAGCTATTCTATTTCTTATATGTCAAACTTTATATTAAAGTCTCCAAACTAAGGTAGAAGTTTTAAACTATAATGCATAAAAATGAATAGGAATTCAATTTTCAGAAATGATTCTAAAGTTCTTAATAAGAATATGAAAAAACTTACAATAAAAATTAAATACTAATAAAATTTGATTATTTCATCTGCAAATTAAATTGTATAATTGGAATTGTTAATATAAAATCATATAAATCTTGAATTACATTCATTTGCTAATATCAGAAAAATAAGAGTAACTTGAGATAAGATTAAAAGCAAATTTTAAGGTCCTATTAGCATTTTTATTTAACTCAAGTTAGGTTTGTTTAACTAACCTTAATAGTTTCACGTTAATCCAATATGAACTAGTGGGAATCTATATTAAAAAGATACGAATTATTGCTTCAACTTCAATCATGACTTAATCATCCATGTTTTCATAAATGGCTCTAAAATCGAAGATTGAGCCGGATCTGATGTTATCGCCTAACACAAACATTGATAGGATCATCATTTGGCCAAACAGTCACCACAAAGATGATTTAGTTTTCCAAGTTGAAGTGCATATTGGAAAACTAAATCATGTTTCCGGAAGGTCTCAAGGTGACAAAAGAGCATTTATACACAGCACCCACTATTACATCTCAGTCAGGATAGTCAGGCAAAGGCTCTTAGGTTGGTTAAATGGAAATGTTGTTCAATCATTTCACAACTTAACTACATGCATTTTCACCTCTATTTGGCATTTCGATACTCCTGTACCTAAGTGGACTACCACATGAAAAAATATATACTTTCTGTAACAATGTCTCCAGAAAAAAGCTAAATTGATTAATGAATATCCTCATTGAGACGTAACATTTATTTATTTGGTTCAATAATTTTTATCAGTTCTCTCATGCCCTGAAATTAATTTTTTAATGTTCCACTGAGCACCAGTCTTTTATATTTATTTATTTTTTTGTTAATGTAAATGGTTTTAATCTACTGATGTTTTCCCACAAATTCTACTTTACTTAACAGAGCTTAAGAGCCTATTCTTGTAATTGTTTGATAAGGATTGTTGATAGGATAAATAGGTTTCCAGCTACCTCTACCTGAACTGGTAAAACTTATTTTGAGTTAAATGCAGGAAGATTTGCTTACGTAAAACGTAAGAACTTATAATCGATTTTTGTAACGTCCAATTCAAGATAAAAAGATCAGAGATCTGCTTCTTCTGAAAACTTAGTGACTTTCCCACTGAACTCGAACATGTATATAAGTTATTATTCGGAATTATACATTGTCTTAGTTCTGGTCAAAACATCCTTAATACACATACAGCCATTCGAATCTGTTGTTGTTGCTAATCTCGGGATTACCTAGTGGAGCTCGACAATCCCCATGAATTTGAAAATATCTAACAGGTTTTAAAGAAATGAGCAACTTTCATTGATCCCAAGATCTAGGGCATAAGAGGGAGAATACTGAATTATTAGGACTGAGGGCCTGTCTGTTTTAGCTGGGCATAATGGGATGGCCTTCAAGCCTAAAGTGGCCCTACCAGGAATAAACTAACGACGTACTTCACCCATTCCGTCCAGGTATACCCCTTTGCCTCTGTGAGGCAACAGACACGTCTTGAAGGGGAGAATCTATAATAATGGTAAACAATAGACTAATCATCAGGAAATGATGGAATAGCGTTTGAAATAATCTCACATAAATTTTATGCCAATCAAATAATAAAAGACACTTTTTGTTATTGATTCGATGAAAATATTTGTTCAAATTTTGAAAGGAAGCATTTAACATTTTTTAATCTAATTTCCAAAATATTCTATTTTATCAGATTACAAATAAGGTTAAATAATAATCATATGAGGAAAACAATATCAGTTTCGTAATTTTTCAGAATTTAGTAACTATAGTATTCTAATAAAATAATAAAAATAATCTCTAAAAGTCAATTCTTATAAGTGATCATTAAGTGAGAAACATATCTTCTCGCAGACTTAGTACCCATAAAATAATATTCTTTTTCTTTCAGCGCACTTAACAGTCATCTAAATCCTATTTTATATATTTAAATGCTATTTTACATTTTAAAATACTATTTCAAATTTTTAAATCCTATTTTACATTTTGATTATTAGTATATTCTGTTAAATGAATGAGTTTTGTTTCAGTTATTGTTGTATTTCATACATTCTTTTAATACATCTATGACAGAAAATTAATACAAATAATACTGATAAAGAGTAAAACATTTTCTAATTTAATTAGAATGAGCACACTTAAATGTACACTAAAACTGATAAATATGTTTTGAGGTAAAGCAACATTTTTTAATCTTTTATAGTTTAAAGACTTTACTTCTTAATTTGAATTTAATTTAATAAAGTAGGATATAAAAACTAGAATCTTTATTGTAAGTAAAATTCTTAAATCAAAGAAAGACCATTAAAATTAATTATTTGGTTTGGCTACTGATATAAAAATTATATGTGCTATTGTGTGAATTAAATTATATCCGAAATTAAAATTCAAAAATTAAGTTAATTTTTACAGTAAACTAATCGTTAATTTTTCATCTGATTAGAAGAGTAGATCTAGATACGTCAGTTATAAAGAAGCCTTATATGTGGCCCAACTTCTTTTATGTAGTGTAAGGAAATGTAAAGCCACAGCAATGTCTGCTTAAATTATATGTTTCAATGATATATGTATATTTCTATCAGTACATAAATATACGACACCAATTACGATAATTGCAATTGCAGTAATAAAAGTAAATATATTATGTTATTTAAGGAATTTTCAACCGTATATATCCTTTATTTTACTTCTAACTCAATCATATTTATTGTTTTTCTAATACTAAGCTGAATATTGTAATTTGCAATTTCATCTAATGTTTCAGGCACTAAGTTTCTTCTAGTAGATTTTACTTTATTTTTCAAAGGTAATCCACAGTTCTTAGTAATATCAGTAACATTCATATTGTAGGCATAGGGATGATAAAGTAATTTTTTTAATTATTCAAGCATATATTTGTAAAAATTTCAAAATATATGATAAGTAAGGAAATCTAATTATTCAGGGACTCACGATTAGTGACCAAATAGATGAAAATACCTTCTTATCCATAGATTATAAAATATTAATATTTACTGAAGTTTTATATCTTTGTATATCGAATGTTTAATTTATCTATCCATTTAACAATCGAACGCATATTAAACATTTTGGTAGTTTTCCTTTCTTAATTTCTTTTTCATTTAGATAATATTTTCCATTTTTAACGATATTTCTTGTTTATCTGTTATATACACATGATAATAATATTATTTATATTAACTATTCATTTGTATCTAAGAAATACGCTGTTTCTGCTATAAAAGTAAACTTTGAAAAGCATTTTTAAAAGGAAGCATTTTCTCCAGTTGAATAACAAGTCGGTCGTTTCAATATAAAAGGGAGGAATTAAAATTCTTTGACTCGGGGAAATAAATTGAAAAACAACGTATGTTAGAAATTATTTGCTTTCTCTCCATCTTACGTATAACTAAAAACATATCAAAGCAAATAGAATGCCGATCTTTCCTACAAAGCAATGTTTATATTCGGCGAAGCAGTATTTGCATTCCAGGAAAGCTAACAACAACAAACAACGATAAAAAAAATAGCGAAAACAACTATCATGTCTTAGTAAAAGTCTTCCCAAAAACTTTATTTTCATTTCTAGTGCTAGCATTTGTTACTTGAATAATTCATAGCGCGATCACTTTACAAACTTCAGTTCGACGTTATTTTCAAATCTAATAACACCATCCGAGCTGGAAAACGAATTCAAATCGAATATACGAGTTTCGTTTTTCACTCACCACTCAACACATATAGGGAGCTAGAAATCAATCGAAAAGACGAATTTTTTGCCCATTTTCTTGTTTTTACATTCATATATTTATACTCTTGCCCAACTTTAAAACAAACATACTATCTTCCACACCAACAGAGCGTCCAAGTGTGTAAAAAATCGAATTTTAATCCATGAAGATAGGAGTCGGAAATGGGCTAGTTCTGCGGAATGTTTTTAGAGTGGATTTGTGAGTAAGTTGGTAAATCCAAACACGCGTTTTCAAAAAGTCAAGACTTCATGAATAGAGAAAAGGAGAAGGATAGCATAAATTGGCTGCAGCATCATTTCTCTTTAAATCTCTTTTCTGAAATATCTCTATCGTTGAAATGAATAAAATTTATTTCGAATACTTTTCACGTGCCGGAGAAAAAAAGTGAAATATTTCATTCCATCAAGCTTATTTGTTCATATCAAATTTATACACTGAATGATTTTACGAAATTAACTTTTGGAGATGTTAAAACTGATAGTGTAATAATATTCATTTCTTTCTGAATTATGTATGTGAGTGTTGAATATATTAATATTCAATTACCAAGAAAAATTTCAAAAATAAATTTGCTTTTTCAATTTAAAATTTTTATTGCAAATGAGTATTACAACTTTAGAAGTGATTTTTCATTTAGCAATAACTTGAATGAAGCTTATTTTGTGATTAAACTGTAAATAAATACATGTCATTGAAAATGACTGAGTATATGTTTTGAAATTATTCGATAACTTTTAATTTTTATTGACAATTATTGCCTCTTTTGTATATATGTTGCATGTTTCGTGAGGTTTCAAAAATATTAATGGTTAAGAAATCTTTCATCACACACTTAAAATTAAAACTTTTGTTATTTATTTCTTGTTAATTGACGCGAACATTGATGTACATGTTTAAATCACTGATGTGCATGTTTAAATCATGTACTCTGATGCTTAAATCATTACAATTCCACATTCCTATTTATAACATAAGTTATGAACAAAATTTTTCTTTATTGTATATTTACGAGTATATAAAAATAAATTGTTTATTTCTTGATGTATAATGTAGGAAAAATAATAACTTTTAGAATTTTGGATGAGTAAGGTCACAGTTTTATAAATAAATATGTATACAAAATATAAAAATTGAAAAAATATTTTTTAATAAAAATTAATTAAAAGATGCAAAATTGAGAATTTATTTTTTATTCATTTCAGTTTCCACTCATAACTATAAATATTCAAAACTGTGCATGACGTGCTAGAAATCCATCACATTCCATACATTTTATTAGTATTTATATCAATATTAATGTGAATCTTCAAGTCCTTCAATGATAAAATACCCGTAAATACATTGTAATATAATAGATCTTATTTTCATCAATATTAAAAAATAAAAAGATCATCATTCAGATCTAACTATTTCGTTTCTTACATTGGTGTTAGTTTTATATAAAGAATTGATTTCAAACTGTCTGCACATTACTCTTAAATAATGTAGATGACTCAAGTAAGTAATTAAAGTTTAATTCGATCTCTTATTGTAAAATTATGAGATCACCTTACTTTAATTTATATGTTATAACATCCTAAATAAAGTATGAGCGATGAAAAATTAACTGAATAATGGAAATTACATATAAAGCAATATCTCATTCGAATTAAATTTTAAAGCAATTTAGCTCTTTTTTTCACACTTTAATATGTTAATTATTAATTATTTTACTGTGAAATACTTTATAATGGAATTTAAAACTGCTTTCATCACAAACCTGTTTTTTGTTATCAATTAGGTCATTTTATTGATTGCATTTTCTGATATTGAAATATATATATTCAATTGGAATTTGGAATTCATATAAACAAAATAATTTTCCATACAATTCTATGATTTGAAAAGCTGTCACTTCCTCCATTGTATGTTTTATCTATCTCAAGGAAATTTCCTTCTAAAAATATTTTTTTCATGACCAAAAAATTTACTTGAAGAACATTTGGAACAGATCTTTTAGAATTTATGGAACACATTTGAATGCCTATTAATCCTCCTGCTGTTACAACTACAACAACCAGAGAAGAGATATTATGCATGATTTTCTCATAGACAAGACTCTCTTCATTATCCACAAGCCCAGTGTTTGAGTCGATTCACTTCAAATTCAGATTTGGTAGCAAAATGCTATGGGAATGTAACGGATAAAGCCAAAGATTAAAAATAGCAAACTTATTCAAGAAACAAATGATGGTCATAGGGAGTTTATTAGGATCTTCCAATGTCAAGTGGCACATATCAAACAGTTAAATATTAACCCCTTGCAAAGAAAGACTGAATTATATAGCAAATCTTCGACAGCAAGACATCATTTCTAACTGTAAATGTTACTAAATAAGGAATGTCTAAAATATCATGAACACAGGCATTCAAAGTTCGGAAAAAGAATTGAATGCTTTAGAAGACGCTGAAAAAGAGTATTGTCATCAAATAAGAATTTAATTCTTCTTACAAAGATTATTTTACTAATATGCAGTGAAAGAGAAGCCTAGTACGAGAAAGATATCCATTAGGCTAAAAGCAAAATACTTCATCAGTCGATACAGTAAAATATTTTTTGTTCATCAATCTGTAATCTTTTAGGGGAAGGGAACAAGGCTGTGGGCAACAACATCCTTAAGGATGCATTTCCCTCTCAAATCCCAATATTCAGAATGTTGTTGTTAATGTAATTCACAAGCAGTTTCTTAATGGATTGCAACTGTTTTTCAATAAATATTTCTCCTTAGGCCATTTAGCAGTTTCTTTAAAAAAAGCTTCATTTTTCTTTTTCATAAGAATGGATTGCACCTTACCACATCATATAGGCTCATCGCATTGCACCTCATTATTTAAAAACTAGTTGAGAAGATGGCAATGGCTAAACTTACCTTTAATCTGGAGTCACGTAATTTCCTCAACAGCACTCCACTTAGTTTTCTGCACGTTGCATCTCTTGTTATTATATATTTTCAAAAATATTAACAAGATCAAATCCCCAATCAAACATAGTGGGCTTATTGACATTGATAAACAGTGACCCTTCAACACCGAAACTTATCATTACTTAAGCCTCATATGAAAAAAAATGCCCATACATTCAAGTATCTAATTTTGGACACCTTAATCGGAAGAATAGTCATGTACACCAACCAAAGCAATTTTTATGCCAATAATTAAAAAGGTATCAGCTACAGTTCTCAAGATGCTTAAAACCTTAACTTTAAAACACAGGTTGAAGATCTGAAAAAGATGAAATAATGACTTTTCTCCTATTGAAATTGCAATATGATTTCTAAATTTTTTGTGAAAAGTCAAAATGAGGAGGTGCATTATCATGAGACTCCTTGCTCACTAGATTGATGAAAATTGAATTGGTCATTAAGTGTCAAAATCAAAGTAAAATCGTACTATATCATTACACCAAACCTTAATCCCATTAGCTAACTTCTCCTTTTTATAGGGTGATCATCTTTATAACAATGATAGGAAAGATGATACGATACAGTGTTGTTGTTCGGGGAAAATGTTTGTACAAAATGCAAGCTAATTTTAAAAATGGCTTCTGTATAAAATTCAAAGAAATTTCTCTCAAATGTAACAACTGCATTCAGAACCACCTATACTAATGCATTGCTTGTAATTAAAATTATACCACCACATTATCCTCTTATCTAGGTAGAATAATTTCATATCGGTACATCAGAACCAACCAATCTGAGTCTATAATCATTCTGGTTATCAGTGTCTTAGAAAATGCAATTAAATCAGTGTCTTAGAAAAATCATACTATTTCCCTTTATAGCCAGATCTCACGTTTTGCAATTTCTAATTGTTTTCAAAGTTGAAGTCTCAATCTACATTCCTACTTGATAAAAGTCTTCAGGTAATCTATACAATATATAAATAATTATCTCTGCACTTTTTTTTGTCTTAACTTTTTATTGCTATTTACCAAATAAAGTAATATAATATTTTTCTCCTTATTGTTTCTATCTATTGATGTATACCAATTTAACTACAAAAAGAAAATGCAAGTATGTTGAGATGTTGATGGATAACTTTTTAATTTGTTAAAACAATCGAATTGTAATCGAAATAATAAATCGAATTGAACTCTTCATATTCATAATTACTTAGAAATAATTGAAAATTATATTTAAAGTATAAATAATAGTTAAAACATATTACTCCTAACTGCAATGCTTTTGTATTTTAAAGTCCAAAAATTAGAAGATGAGTAATTGATATTTATGCATAATATTCAATGATATTAACTATCAAAAGTATCATTTTAAAACAGCATTTTCTTTTTATACTTTATGAATAATATTTTCATTCTTTTTCTTTTTTGTTTACATTTATTTAATAGATACATTAAAAACTAAGTATCACTTAAAATTTTCAGTCAGAATTATTTATAAGATATCTTTAGAGATGGATATTAACATTTATCGTACTTTAGTATCAATAGTATGATAATGTGAGTTCATAACCAGTATTCACAAATATATCAGGATTATTAATGAGCGAATCGTGAACTATTTCTACGTTTACGCTGTAAAAGCATCAATCAGAATTGTACATATTCTAGATATGGTACTTGACATTTAAATCTATGTTTTGCCGAAATATCACTACCGGTTAAAATTATAGTGATGTTGTAGCTTCGATAGTATCATGGAAGTATCATTTAGTAAAAGCTCCATTTTAGATTCTAACAGATAATTTATTTCAAAACTAATATCTGTATTGCAGTAAGATGTGTGATACATTATTTCAATATAGAAAGTTACAATTTAAATACATTATACGAAGAATAATTGTGCTAACATCGTAAAAGACTTTGAAACTTTAGTCAAAAATTAGAATAAAACAAATTAAAGTAAATATTTTAGACTATAAATTGTAATAAAGTATTTTATTTGAAACTGATACTTTCCTGTGCTTAAAATTCTATTTACGTAAGGAGATGGAGTATTTTTATGCAATTGGTGGCTACAGTTAAACAGAGGATGGATAAGCAAGTTAAATTACAAAATAAACAAACCGTTTTAATACGACAGCTTCTCTTTTCCGCGCTCTCAAAATATAATTTAATTCCCCTTGTTCGTGACGCGAATAAATCTATATTGTAAAATCAATAAAACATAGGAGATCACTTTACTTTTAGAAAAATGATTCTACACAACAACCCAAGCTCACTTCAGGCTGGTCTTTTCCGTTCGACAACAGCAAAAAAAATGTGAATACCCTTTTCCTGAAGTACCTAATTCCAATGCAAAGAAAAACTTTAATTCATTGTCTAGCCCCCAAGTCTAGTCACGCTGCATTGGTCTCCCCTGACAAGACTAGGCGTGAAGTTGCGGTGGTGAAGGAACACACCCGAACAAGTCCCTCTTCAAGGACTTTTGCCTGGGGGGTTGTGGTGAGAAGAAGCAGCAAGAGGGGAAACGGGAAGATATCTCCTTAGTGACTTTTCCCGGAGTATGCTCCCAGAGGAAAATAGCTTTTTCTGATTGCATTACGTCGCTCGTTCCTAGTATTAGGCTTCATTGAAAGTTGTCTTCAACTTTTCTTTACTTCAACAAGCATCGGTTTTTATATTATTTAATATTTTTATTTAGCTTCATATCTTTATTTCCTTATGTCCTTATCCACCTTACGTATTCAGTTAAGAAAAAGAAAAAAAAAAACAACACCGATATACATATGTTGAGCCATCGGGAGATTTAAATTTGTGCTGGAGGCAGAAAAAGTACAAATAAACACCGAATTCTTCATATGGTGTTTTTGAATGTAATTTTCTTTGAAGAAAATATGACGTTTTAAAGAGAAAAAAAATGTTTTGAAAGTTTATTTTAAATTCTTACCTCAACACCAAATGTTCGCCAAAAAATGTTGAAGAATTTTAAATTTTATTTTTTTATCATAATTATAGGAATATTTATTTCAGTTTTAGTACACGTTAATTAATCATATGATTTTTAATTAACACAGATACAATAATATTCAGTGAAAAAATGAGATTAGTTCCTTTAATTTCCTTTAATTTTCTCAAGAAATGTTGGTTGATTAAGCATTATCTGTGTATAAAATGTATTGCAAACAATTTTAAACACTGTTATTATTAGTCTAGTAGTTATTAACAAAGATAAATAATTATCTGTATTGCTATTATGTCACACAAGTAATAGCTTATTGAAGTCTGGGAAACAGATGACAACAATTATGATGGAACTACCAGTCAAAAGTAGCCAGTTATTATTTTATTCATTCCATTTTTGTTTTAATAAGACTGACATGAAGAAAAATGCTTGAATTTATATGCATGTGTAAAAAATATTGCTTTACACAAATCTGAAACTAATTTTTTTATTACTGACGTACAATGAAAAAATCTTACATATGAATATTGAACGATTTTTTGAGTAAACTATTTAACATTATTCACACATTTTTTCTTTTAAATGTGTCTTTAATGAGTTAAAATAAATATATTTTTATCTTTTGCATTACCTTAAATGTTAAATTTCTACTTTAAAATTCTCACAATAAAGAAACTATTAGTTCAAATTTTCAAACTAGATGATAGTTCACAACAGGAATTAAGAATTTGTCAAAAAATAACGTAAACCAAATCTAGCTAAGAATTGTATTGCTCAATGATATAAGACGAAATAAAAAGGAAAAACATAAATTAAGGTATTATAAATATTTTCTAAAAGTAGTCTCTGGAAAATCATGTTTTCAGAAGCAACTTCACTATTAAGAAATCTTGTTAAGTTGAATTCTTAGCAGTAGTGTATAAAATATATTTTTGATCTGTAAATAAAAGTTATTTATAATAAGTAAAAGCTGGTAACACACAAGTAATCGCATAATCAAATTCTACAAGAGCGACTAAATGTTAAACAAATGCTGGTGAATCAAAATAAAAAACACAGTTGTATGATTCAAAATTTTCGTCGTATGCCATTTACAATCAATATTCCGACAATTTTGCTTAAGAAATAATAAGGAACAGTTTAAATTAATAAATTTGAAATTAGTTTTGTTTATTAAAATTGAATATTGTATCTTTCTCATCACAGATGATGTAATTTTAAACTTTAATTAAAAAATAGAAAAAAATTATTTCCTGAGAACTACTAATTAGATTTGAAGCATTCTAGTGTTTTTTTCCAAAGTTGATCTTTAATAATGATTTTTGCTCTCAGCTTCAATTTAATACAACAATAAATAATAATGACTCAATATTAGCAAACAATTTATTAATATACTTTTTATAACTATCATTTTACAAAAATTCATTTTATTTTCCAAAAGTTTCATAATTTGGAAAAGGTTTTCTTATCACATTTTTTATTCGAATAAGATGTTGTATTAAAATAAAAAATTTTCCCAACGATATTAAAATTCATTTACATTTCATTAATTTAAAGTTAAATCCTTACAAAAAGAGTTATAAATATTTAAATATAAAGCTACATTTTTTTATATTTAATCCTTTAATTAGATTTCTTTTTATTAATGAAACTTCCAATGAATTTATCAATTAAAGATTCCAGTAAAAGTTTTTAAGTTCAAGAAAATGTTTTGTATTTAATGTTTAATCATTTAAATGTCATAAAAAACATTTCCATGGAATTAGGCATTTGAAGAATTCGCTCTTTTTCAAGAAAGACTTTTGCTATTTTTCTGCTTAAAATTCCTTGCGCATATCACAGTTGATGATTCCAGAAAATATTTTCTTCTTTTGTACCGTGTAATTGGTTGGTTTTTCTTTTGTTCTTCTAGTTTAATTAATTTACTACGTTTAAAGATAACACCTGTTTTATATAAGGTTAATATATTCTGTACAAGATTCTTTTCTTACCTTTTTGTTTTAAGAATTTTGCTTCCCCAGAACGGCAACCGTGAGCGAAAAATTTGAGATAACGGAAAAGAAGTGAAGACAGCACTCCTTTGTCCCTGACTATTATTAAAAGGTATTGAAAAAGATCGCGCGAATAAAAGACTGTAGTATAGAAAGAAAATGTCTAAAAAAAGTGTTCGTTCTAGTTATAAAGTATTTATATTCTTTATTGGGTGTTCTTTGTTCATGAATTTGTCTTAAATGCGTAATAATTAAATTTTTTCAAACCAAAACAGTGTTCTATTGTTTGGTAGTTGTTTATACTCTTCGTTCTTTTTTTATGTTTAGAAACATATTTAACAGCATGTTTAGAAAAATGTTTAGTTTTGCACTATAATAAGATTCAGATATTTATAAAAGTTTAACATTTAAAGTTAATTAGTTATTTATCACCAAGTATAAATTTTTTAAAACCTTAATGTGTAAAATATTACTCCACCGCAAGCAAAAAATATAGTAATGCAATCATGATAAACTTAAGTATTTCGAACATAATACTTAAACTCATTTGTAAAAAAATAATTTTATTATACTATGATAAAAGCAGAATTTTTCCGATAAAATATAATATCATGCATAAAATTAAAATAATCTGGTTATCAAAGTTTAATTAATAGGAAGATTTTTAAATAAACGAATGAGAAATTAAGATGTGTGAAATTTCTTTTCAGTGGAATAAACATGTCAAAAAAGATAATATGAATTTGAAATTAAAACAACATATTTTTGACTGCTCATATAGCAAAATCATAACAAAAACAATAAAATATTCTAAAATAACACGTCCTTGCAAGTTCAGTTAGAATTGTTCACATATCCAATAAGGATCAAGAAAATTATTTACAGGGCTTTTAGTATATTTGGTTCCAAAAGAAGGATTTTACAATATAACTTTTATATTTAAAACAATATAGCAATTTATATTTAAAAATTTGCTATCTCATTAGTTTAAAAATATTTCAAACCAACAATGTTAATTATTTTACTACGTGTGAAAGAAATAAGATAAAGCCTAATTAGAAATAAAAATACAACATATGGAAAAGATATAATTTTTACCATGATTTTCAGTTGTCAGATACTATAATAAACATTGTTTATCAGTTATGGCATACAAAAAACTGTCTTTCAATGAAAATTCTCTCTAGTTCCATTTCTTTTCATAGAGTATTTAGAAACACGATATAATAATTCTTTATATTTACTATCCTTTTACACATAAGAATTATTTCAGCTTAAAAAGGATTATCATGACTATAATTGGTATTAAAGAAATAAAGAATCACCCATTTTATTCAACTAATACGAGCAAAAAACGTGATTTATCCAAGCAGACAAAACATTTCTGAAGAATAATTATGAAGACTGAGATTCAAATGTGTAAAGATATCATTTATGTTAAAAGAAACTACTATACTCATAAAATAATCTTTCCAAGAACATATTTGTTTCAAGATTTCACTTGGGAAAACCTTATGAAAAGTGTCACTGCATTCATAAAACTAATTCTTATGGGATAGTTTTAGATAATAAATATGATCTTTTAAGAAATTGTCAGAGTAATTCCTTATTTAAATTATTATTAAACAGAATTAAATAGGCGAGAGGGGACCCTGAACTATACCAAAGGTTATCAGGTTGAAATCCCTACTACGTCAATATGAGCAAAGACACCCCCAGGAGGACCCAGGGGCACCCCGCGAGAACCGTAACCCGGTTTAATGTATTGGAATATTATTATTAAACCATGCGATACGACTTGGTTGCATAACTTTTAAAAATATTATATCTATTGTCAATTATATCCATGTTATATATCTATCAAGAAATGCACCAACCTACTATGGCAAATTGTTCACAAGTATATTAGCACTTTTATCTTATTAGCAAAGCTGGCAAAGATAAGTCTCATATTGAAAAAGAATACCAAACAAATACGGTTGTAAAAATAAACAGCTATATTTCTTTATGAAGAGAAATTTTGTTTCAGTTTTTCCTCTGTAGATAAACATTTATATTTGTACCAAAACTATTCTTTCCCTATAGCGCTTTTACATCTATTGTATTCCTGCTGCGTGATTTCTGTTTTTGTGACTCTACGATTTTTAATATAAAATTTTGTCGACTCAATCTTTGCGTTTTATAAAAGGTTTCTTGAAATTACGTCAAAAAAGAAAATGAATATATAAACTAGGGTAAATATGTGTAATAAGCATGTGAAGAACCATTAAAAATAAGTTATATTTCTTAGATTAAATTTAATGTAAAGTATTAACAATATGAAAAATAAGATAAAGATAAGTACAGGGTGATCATAATTAAACTGCGAATTTAAAAACGCTGTAAAAAAAAAGAACCACTGGTCAGAAAGACCTGAAATTTCACCAGAATATACTTCAAGCAGGGGGATTTTGTTTGGCGTGTGAAAAAAATTAGGAAAAAAGTGGCCAATAGATGGCGCTGCACAGGCGGCATAGGTTAATTACATGAATTATGACATGAACGATAATCAATTGTGGTTGTAAGCTGAACGTTAAACCAGTTGTGCTATTGTAAATCAGGCAGATGTTGTGTCACTCTTGGTGTAAAGCCTATTCAGAGCGACAAGGTGGTGCCACATCGAATAGGAAAAAATCGGTTTTTAATTGCCCTGCGGCCAAAAACCGTAGAAAAAGCCAACAATAATTCGGTTTTTAATTGTCCTTAGTCTTCTTCAAGAACTTTTCAATATGGTGCGCACCATTTTCTGTTAGGAGGTGTAAACGTAAAACGGTATTTTCCACAGCAGCTTGGAGTGTATCAGTGCTGATGTTGTTAACGTGCTGAGTAATGCGGCATTTCAAATCCGCTAAGGTGTCTAGTGGAGCACTGTGTGTACACAACATTTTTCAGAAATCTCCAGAGCCAAAAGTCACAGGGAGTGATGTCCGGTGATCGTGGCGGCCAGGGAGTTGGAAAATGTCGGCTGTTAATACGGTCATTTCCGAAATGGCATTGCATTACCATCGACAATTAACGAGAATTCAAGCTACTCAGCATTTTATACAAGACGTTAATTTGCATATAACCACCTGTGCAGCCCCATCTATCGACCACTTTTTTTCCTAATTTTTTTTCCCACACCAAACAAAATCTCCCTGTTTGAAGTACATTCTGGTGAAATTTCAGGTCTTTCTGACCAGTGGTTCTTTTTTACAGCATTTTTAAATTTGCAGTTTAATTATGATCACCCTGTATATTAATAATATTATGATTTAATGAAATCAATTTAGATTAAGTTACTCGAATCAATGATTATGTAAAATGGATAAATGCTAACATCTATTAACTTAACATATTAAAGTGCAGCTTAATATGTCATAAATAGAACTTAATTTTGCCGTAACACAAGAATAAGAATAATAAAGCATCACAGAATGATTGATCAAAAATATTTTACTTCCATAATTTATTTTCTAATTTTTTGAACTTCTAAATAACTGTTGATTTTGAGATTTAACTCAGAAATTCAACATTGCAAGATTCTGCCACATATAATATCAGTGCCAATCAGACCTACATTTTCTCTACTGGTTAATTTCCAAGTAAAATTCAGTCCTATTTTTAAGTATAAATAGTGGCTAACGATACACATCATGAGTTGTTTTATTCTATTCGAATGTTATTGTTTTATTCTATTCGAATGTTATTGTTTTATTCTATTCGAATGTAAATGTTTTATTCTATTCGAATTGTTTTATTCAATTCGAATGTAATTGTTTTAATCTATTCTAATTACTATCCACATAGTTTCTAGTACAATATTTTAATAATTAGTGTCTTACGCATAAATAATATATAATGGAATATATTTCTAAAATAAAAAATTTAAAACAAGTCCGAAATTTTGAGAGTAAAGATTTGTAATTATTCTCGTACTGTTATCAAGTGTTCGTGTGTAATATTTGTTATTATGAATACAATGTCTTGCTTTCTATCCTATTTATATGTATAATGAAAGTATGAGAAGTAGAATATATTTACTTCCAGAAATATACATCCAGTATAGTGAAATTATTAGTATTTATATGTTTATTGATAGCTCCCATGAATTATATGATGAAAATAAAGATACAAAATGTGTAAATACTTAATAAGATTTTATAAAACTGCGTGTCAAAATATTAAATTAAAATCTTGGGATAAAATAACTTGCTTCAGTTTATGTTAACCGATAAATGTAAAGGTTAACGAAAAAAGAGGCACATTAAATAGTCTCCAAGGTAATGATAAATATCTTTAGTGGTTAAATTTAGCTATATTAAAGAAAAGTAAGCATGTAAAAATAAAATTATTTATGTTGAGAATGGCGCGACTGTTCAATTCATAATCATATTTGAGAATTGATTCCAACAACAACTAAATGATAAATTTGCAGTTCTTATGTGTTTATGCAGAAAATTATTGGAATACAGTTACACTAAACTGGTGATTTATAAAATATTTCATGTATACGTTAAATATTATTAATTTTTCCTAATTTTTTTATTAACCACTTTACAAACCAAACACTTAATTATATTTTCCTATGAATTATTGATATAAGTTTCCTTTTTAAGCACGTGACTTGTTTTTAAAGTTTCTATTTTATTTCTGAAGCAAATACAGTCATAAATATACACGTTACTTTTAGAATAATATGGAAGGTTACTTTCTTTCGTTTGTAGTCAATAAATGCTTAATTAAATAAGTGAAAATGATTAGAGGACTTGAAAACAAAGTTGTTTTAGTTTTGTTACGTATGCACTTATTTACACAAATTTGCATAAATATCTTTAAAAATATGAACTACTAACGAAAATATGACTATCAATTAAACTGAAGGAATATTTTTTTGAATAATTGTAACACTTATTTAGGAATTTCTAGTAAAAATATAAGAGATAAATTATTTAAAATTATTGCTTTAAAACTTTAAAAAAAATATTAATTGTTTGGATTGTAAAATAAGGCAAAGATTTGCATTTTCTAATATTATTTACATATGAAAGATATTTCTTTGTTTCATAGAGCTGCAATAATCAATAATTTTGAATTATTTTAGTATTTCTGAATTGGTACGCTTAGGAATGAGATCTATTCAACACAAACTATAAATCTAAAGCCACTCTTAAGGATATTCCTTTGCGTGCGAGTCACAAGAAAATTCTAAAATGTAAGGTACTTGAAATTTTTAAAAATAAAATATGTAAAATGCTTAAAATATTCTTGTTAATAACAAATATTATAAAAAATAAAAAAAATTGAATTACAGTGTCTGTCTGCTTGTGTTATACTTCATTTATAAATTTAATTAGAAAATGTGTAAAGTGTGTAAAAGTTAAAGAGCGCTGCATTGCTAGATACTGCACCATTCTCGTGTGAAAATCAGTTCTTCTTATTTCCTAATACATTTGTTTCGTTAAATTACAAAATATAGTTTTATCATCTGATAAAATCTTTATCATTCGTCAGGAAAGTTTTCTATATTATCTTCAAATAGGCTATAGGTTCATCTAATAGATTAATGACCATGTTTTAATTTACAGTAAATTATATTTGTGTCATATTTTAAAAGAAAAAAATCCATCTCAAGCTAGAAAGCTATTTTTATCACAATCTCAATAGGTTAATATCTTCTCCAAAGTCTTCAGATGACCGGTGAAGCTAAGGAACGCCATTTTCTGATCACCGACACCCACAGATCCACCCAATGAAATTGTAATTACTGCCAACGTTGTTTCATTAAAACACAACCGCTTTCTTAACCGATCGATGGAACTGGCGTAATAGATGATAACTAGGTTTTTAATTACTGATGAAGAAGAAAATCACGTAATTTTTCATTATCTCGACTTTTCATCCCGGAATTAGTGGGTGGGAAAGAAGGGCTACTTAATTTATTGCTTTGTTCACCTTAGAAAAGGGAACAAGTAGCAACTAGCTTCATTAGGCTTGATTTCACGGAGGTTGTATTCTTTTTCGCGTTATTTCCGTTTTCTTTGATTCAGTTCTGCGTACCGTAGATAAAGAAGCACCCACTTGGCGATTCTTTGGAGGGTGAAAGGAGGAGATAGCGCCAAGGAGGTACTGTTAAGGGCGGTGGGTGGAAATTTTTCATTTTGATAAATTTGATTTTCAATGATTCGATGTTTCTTAAGGAAAATTAGTGATCCACATAAAGGCATTTCATATTTTGTTAATTATTTTTGGAGTTTTATTTGTTGCTTTCTTGAAAATCGACATACATTCAGATACGTAATTCGAAATGCTGAATTTTTTCTGATATGTTTGGAGAAAATATGAAAATTTATAATTGACTTAGATCAAGTAAAATATGTTGAGAATTCAGATATATAAGATATCAAGAAAATGAATTGGCAGCATATTATTACGTTACAGAAAGGCTCAAGTAAAATCATTGTAATTTGTATGCCAGATTTTCGAATAGTTTAAAAAAGTAGTATTTAATAGTATTTATAATTAGTATTTAATAGTATAATAATTAGTATTTAATAGCTTTTCAGTAAGTTTACATTTTAATTTAATCAATATGTGCGCACACACATTTGAAAACTCAACAAAATTGTTTAGTTTTATATAAAAAGAACTCATATAAAATATTAGTAATCTAAAACTACAAAATAATTCTTTTGAAACCGCAAATGTTAATGAGTAATGTGACAAAAAATAATGTCATAGTAATTATTTAACGAGAAACATATTAACTATACATTATTTTGCCAAATTCTTAAAATAGGCCTGAGCCTGATTCTTAAACCTGATTGAAATTTTTGTATAAAATGTTCTCCACATAAAAATGTTACTACGTTTTTTATAATAAAACATGTGCTTGTTCCAAAATAATTTCAAAATACTTTGCTATAACTATGGAATTACATTTTTGCTATGAAATATGTAATATTATTTTGAAAATGTGAGGTATTAATTTCTTATGAACAGTTAGTGAATAGAATCTGAATCCGTTAAACGTAACCTCGGAAATAATTTTGGCAATTTTAAGATTCAAATAATTTTAATATATTCTTGAAGTGCTTATATATGATAAAGTTAATGAATAGCATTTTGAAATTTCATTCCAAAACCGAAAAAGTTTAAAAATTTTGGATAATTTAAGCAAACAATTTCATTGCAATGTTTCAAAAATTTATTGGTTGTTAGAAATTTATTAACATTTCTCAAGCAATAACTTATAAATTACATTATAAAGAATTTTTTAGTAATTTTTAGCAAGGGACTTTAGAAAGAATGCTCGTTTTATTTCTTAAGTTAAACTGTTGTATATATAGTAAAATTTTTATACTTCAAGATACATAAAAATATTTTAAAGTAATTATAAGAATTTAATATTTATTAAAATTAAATTTTTATAATTATTTAAAAAATATTTTATATTTTGAGATAAGCACTTTAAAAGGTAGTTTATGTATAAGATGCTTAGCTCTAAACACACTAAGTAATATGCAGTAGATTCGCTGGAGAAGAGAGGAATATATCACATGTTGTTGTTGTTGCTGTCGTGTGTCAGCTAGGCTGGCAACATGGGGTGCGCTGCTCCACTTTTCCAACTGAACCATATTTTGGTGTGGAATTCGATTTCCTCAGTACACACATATCATAGGTACCCGTTTATAGGGTAGGCAACCATTCACACCTCATTCATACAAGGAAAGGACAAAGACAGGATAGATAGAGAGAGAAAAAAAGTACATCCATGCTCGAACCGGAATTCGAACCCAGGACCTTCTTATCCTCAGTCAGGCATGCTGACTACTAGACAAGTTGAGTGGCATATATTACATGTAGAAGTTATATTTTCAAAGAAAACAAATGGGAAACATTAAGTACCACTGCACTTATAATGCTAACATAATGATTTAATTAACAGCATAATTTTCAATGCTGAAATATGTCGACATGAACATAGGGAAAATTTAACAACACTTTACATCGATAAGGAAAAGTTTGTATACGAGGGAATCTGTTAAAAGTTTAAGTTTATGTCTAAAGTTTAATATAAAATATATTTCAAGCTATTATTTAATTTGCTTCAATGTAATAATTTCAATGACAAAATTCTGTTTCTTATTCTAAAATAGAGTAACTGAAACATTTCTGGAAAATTAAATTTATAAAGAAATTACATAAATATTAAAGATAGTCCGACAATATTTTAGTAGCCTATAATACCAGAAAGATCAAGACATCTCTTCACATGATTTAGTGAATTTTTGTAAAATTTAGTCAATGATATTTAAAGACATTAAATTTGATTTCAAATTCTTATAATTGATTGTTGATGTGGTAAGTTTCTGTGATGTAAAAGAAAACTTCTGCTAGAAAATTTTTACGAATTTTTACCAACAATGCTTTGATAATTTAATTCTAGAATAATCAAGACATTCCTTCATCTGGTTTAGTGATTTTTTTTTTTTTGGAAAATGTAAGCAATCATAATTGTCACAATTTTGAAAACTCATGCGTACAAACGCAATCAAACAATGATCTCCAAACTATAATGTTGCGTTAATTTAATAACAAAATTGAAGACTAAAAGGATTACATTGAAAACATTAATTTGCTGCTATTATTACATAACACCCGGCGACTAAGTTTTTCCTACTTCCATCATTATAAGGAGCGAAAATGATGGTACCGTATATAGTAGGTATCTCAGTGGATTTGTTATCAAGGCCCCGAAAATGGATCTTCATATTTTAGAAACAAATACCCAGCAAAACTTGACCTGCAACTGCCAGAAGTTTCACATGGAAGACATTGTGACAACGACATATTTAAAGCCAGCTATTGGCAAACACGACGCTGGTCGGATTTAGAACTCATGACCTTCTGATAACGAGAACAAACGCTCTAACCGCTCAAGCCATCACGGACAACAAATTGTATTACATTATTGCAATAACAAAATTGACGACTAAAACGTGAAAAACTGCTAAATAAACGCCAAGTAATATTTTGCTGGTTGCCAATTAAATGAATGTATTTCTTAATTTTAAGTATAACGAAGGCATATAACGAATTTCAGAAGATCCATAAAATTTGAAGAAGAAAAATTTCTGGAGAATGTTTTTTAAAATAATATCTAAAATTTGAAAGAAAGGTTTCGTTAAAAAAGGAAGTTTTGATTTACCAATTTTTGAAACGTTGATAATCCATCAGTTTTAGTTTTTCCTTATTAATAGGCTTAAATATTTAAAATTTCAAATATATTCGGGTCCTCTTATAAAATTGTTTAATATTTAGTTGACCAACAATTTTTTCTTAAATTTATCTCCCTATAATATTCAATCTAAAATGACATATTTTTAATAAATATCAAATAACAATTCAAAAAGTCACCTTTGTAGACTCGTGTTACATTTCACACCACCATCAAGCATTTTAAGTTGAAAAATTCCAATCATTTTCTTCCCTCTGCCAGCTTTCATATCGCAATGTGAATCAACGCTTTGCATCGTGGGAGATTTATTTTCCAAAACACATTCAAGGAAAAGCCTAAATGCCGAAAGGTAGGGCGTGGGTAGGCGGGCGGAAGAGACAGACTATCTAATGTTTCCAATAATCTATTACCCCAACAGTAATTACAGCCTATATTGATCACACCCTCAGCAGCTGTTACGAAGAGATCACATGGGGCGCCTCCCTCCTTCTGCTAATGTGCGCCCCGGCATCCTAGTGTTTGTGCGTGGGTGCAAAAAGTCATTAACTTTTGTCCAAAAAGAGGCACAATCGATGGAATGAATTCAACTAGCGATTAAATACCGCAATCTTTTCTTACGATCCGGTCTCGTAGTTCGAGGTATGTTTTGCTGAGTGAGAGTTATTAAAGAGCATACTTTCGATAAAGAGTTATGGCAACGAATAACTTGTAATGTTTAAAGTAAAACTTTAGTAAAGGAATGAAATTTAGGAAAACTAAAATAAATATTGTTGTTTAATTCGCCCTTGGTTACTAATCGTTATTTAAGCACTGTCGCATTTTGAATTTTTCATATTTTATTTGAAAGTCTGAATTATCGAATTTTATGGTAGCAATTACAAGAAGGTAACCTTTTCAAGGATTTAGTTTACTGATTATTTTTAAATTTTTTCCATTCAAATAACTTAGTTTAAACTGTATATATATATATATATATATATATATATATATATATATATATATATATATATATATATATATATATATATATATATGTGTGATATGTGTGTGTGTGTGTGTGTGTGTGTGTGTGTGTGTGTGTGTGTGTGTGTGTGTGTGTGTGTGTGTGTTAAAATTGCAAATTAGCATATATATACTAGTTTTAAAATTTAAAAACTAATTTTATATGTGTTGCTATTGTGGGTTGTTCTCCAAATGTCTGATGAAGTCAGACAAAATCCATCAGACAGTTGACCCAAAGGAAATCAAGGACCAGATGGGGGGATGAGTACATATTCTCTTTGGTAAGTCCCAAATAGTGCAGGATGTCATTAGGAAAACTCTGCTCAGTTTTACATTTAGAACAGACCTCAAAAATTTTCCTGCCTTCGAAATACGTGAGACCCCTAGTGTGGCAACTTGCTAATCTGAAAATTGCGGTTCTAGAGGCTCTGTCACAATTTAGGGTGACTGAAAATCGAGGCTCTTTGACCGCGTACCAGTGATGACAGGAAAGAAACCTCCACCCTTTCGAAATTTCAGAATCAACTATAGACTGATGTTCTAAATAGGTAAGTGTTGAGGAGGAAGGATTATCCTGGTAACAGCCCTACTTGGCCAGTCTATCCACCTGCTCATTGCCGTATATGTCTACATGAGAAGGAATCCATTGAAAATAAACTTCATGGGACTCCGAAATGAGTTTGAGCTTGAGAAGGATAGAACTGTTAGTTTGATCTCGAACTGCAATCCAGTTGTGGAGGTGTTGAAGAGAGCTTTTACTGTACGAAAGGATCCATAGGTTCCCAAAATAACTTTCATTAAGAAAACCTTCAAGACCTTGTTCAGTTGCAATTAATTCATTTTTGAAGACCGTGGATGAATCAGGGTTTCGAAGGCTGATAGATAGTTTTTCTCCCGGTTTCTCAATGTAGATGCCACTATCAGCGTGGTCATCCAGTTTACTTCCATCCGTATATATCTTTATGGCATTGTCGGGGATCCTGTTAATAATCTCTGAGACCAACTGTCTAAGATGAGCAGGAATCAAATCCTTCTTGTTGATCGGGGCAGTAAAACTGAAGTGGAAATGGATTCTGGGTAGTCTCTCTGAAAGATTCAGGTAAAATTTCATGGAGTGGGGCTCAACTTGATTATAAGGCAGATGGAAAAGTTTAGCTTGACTGAAGGGACTGTTCTTCTTGAGCTTTTGATTGTTACTTTAGTTATTTATAGGGAGATTCTATTATGCTATCCATTAAATATCGGGAGGTTCTATTATGCTGACCATAGCTGAAAAGTTTATTGAAATACTTGATAAGGTTTCCCTTTCTTCTAGTTTGGAGTGGTTGCAAATTAGCATCATAGACAACTTCTCTAGGGAAGCTGCGTCTTAGTCAAGTGATAATTCTAGCAGTACTGAGTTGAAACTTCTCTAATTTATCTAAGTTGGTGGCTAAGGCATAGTTGTAAACCGGTAAACCATACTCTAGTACAGGCCTAATGAATATCATATACGTTTTTTTTAGAGTGAGAGCATCGGCTCCCCAGTCTTTGCCAGTTATGTATTTAAGAGTTTTTAATCTTTTTCTGGCCTTTGAGGCAATATGTTCTATATTCTTGTTGCTTATCCATTCAAAATCTAAAACATATCCCAGATATTTGGGATGCTTTTCGTAAGCAAAGTCTAATTTTATATGTATTTTTATTAATATTTTTATTCAGATGGAAAATTTAGATAATTTAGCTTCAACAAAATAAAAAATCTTAATCAGATTACAACACATACCTCATAAAAGCGCTCAATATAAGTTGTTAAGACATTTTATCGCATGATAAATACATTACGCAGACAATACCGACGTCATGATCAAGATGTGTTCTCTTGGATTAACACTGAAACATTTCAAATTGAGTACTTTTATTAATCGAAAAGTATATAGCAGCTCAAATTATCATTCAGTGTATGAGAAATCAACTTAATAAGATTTTACGCAACAAGTAGAAATATGTAGAACTAAAGAGCAACGTTGAAAGAATACAGTTTTCATTGAAAAACTTGAAACTAGAATTCATGAAAATAACTTGATTTAGAAATTTTATAATATTTATATATAATATTTACTATTCACTCTCAATTTTGCTGAAAACTGTTTTGCAAAACCGAATAATATCATAAGTAAAAATAAACTAAAAACAAATTGAATGAAGTGTAAAACACTAAAAAATTTATTTTACTTAAATAGGTATTAAATATGGAATTCTGAACTCCTTTCATCTTCGTTTCAGTGCAGTTCTAATTGTTAATGAGCAAATTCATAAACGTCTTTTCTTCTCTTCCTCTAACTAATCCCTCTGATCTGAAATCAGATCAAATCCATGAGGTTGTTCGCTTATAATTTCGACACAGCCAAACCGGGATCCTTTAGCAGATCCTAATGAAGTAGACCGGTACAGTCTAAAATATGTTTGGCACTGGCCTCTTCAATGTGACATGTGCTGCAAACTCGGAAGTTCTTGGAGCCATTAGAAAATCGAAGATTTTTAAATGGCTCCAAGAACTTTCCATGTACCAGGACCTTTACTTATATACCATGGGTGTTCTGGTGGATGCCTCCAAATGCCTTCATTGTATATAGTTAGCAAAACAATACTTTTGTAAAAATTTAAAAACAATGTAATATTATTATTTTATTAAAGTGAATATTACGCATAGATGATTTCTAGAAAATCATAATAGGGCACATGTTTTTTTTTTTTTTTTTTTTTTTTTATATATAAAGCAAGCATAACTTAGGGGAAGAGTGTTATATCGTTTAATTTTATCACTTAACAACATAAGCAACTTTAAAAGAAGCTCTAAAATCAGACATTCAGACTTTAAATATAGTTATAAACGAGATGTTATCAAAGCTTATTTAATACATAATCTTTTCTATTTAAACCGGGAAAGCATTCTGATATGAGCTATTTATATTTAGGTATATTTTGAATAGAAAATCCCTTTTTTCTGTTTCATGAATGAGAATAATTAGAAATTTGAGTAAATTTACCCGAAAATGTCTTTCCCAATTTTAAATTGAGTATGGGGAATAAAACATATATGTAAAGATTTGCTTTACAACTTTCACGCGCGCGTGCGCGCGCGTGTTAATGTTTTTACATGGGAATTTTGTCCAATAGTATGAAATTTTAAAAAAATTTTTCAATTATTTTAAAAATTTAATGAATGTTTTTATTTCTCCAGCTTTCATTTCTTAATATATGAGATAATATTTTGAGAATTTGGAATTTAATTTTTTATATAGCTTTTAAAAAGAAAAATTAATTAAGTCTAAAAAAATTATACTTCTTAAAACATATTCATTTATATAAGGACAACTGGCTGTACACTTTTATCACCGAATAAAAAAAAATGTAAAGTTATGTATAAAATTATTAAAGTTTCATGTATAATAATGAACGCGTTTCCTAAAGTTATTTATTCTCGATTTAAAAAAAATTGAGAAATATTTTTATAAAAGTATTCCTTTTATGTAGATCCAACATTTATTTTATTATTTTTAGGTTTGGTGTAAGATACATAAAAAAAATTTTATTTGACTAGTGTTTGTTATAAAGCTATAAAAATGTTTCTAACTTTTTTAGATTTCTTCGTAGAAATTAAATTCCTCTTTATTTGTTTATAATGTGAAAACATTTATGCACTTTTCCAAAAAATACATCTACTTATAAAGTTTCTTAATTCGATCAGTAAATGGGCACAAATGCTTAATTCCCAAGTGGCTTTCACTGCAGAATTACATTTTTGATTTCTTGCACCCAGTTAGGGATGGCCAAGTTAATAGGAGCAATAAGAATATTGATAATAACCACTAAAAAACTTAGCATAGCTACCAGGTAACTATGGCTGTCCATTTCCAAAAGTCGTTAGTGAGGAACGTATCCATGGTAAAAGGAGAGACGTATATTACGTTTTTGCTTACATGTCTTCAATACTTGGTTGTTAAGAGTTTCAGATCCTTGCGAAACATAAAAATCCAGACATAAGAGTTCCTCTTGGAAGATATTTTGTAATGAATGTTTAAATGTTTTACAATGGAATTCGGCTGACAGATAAGCCACTTTTATACAGTATCAAAACTTTTTGATATCATTTAGAAACCCATATCAAAACTATTTTTTTCATTAGTTGCAAACTTGTCAATTATGTAAATATGAGTTTTGTCTTCTGGCAGAACTTCTCTGATATAGGTATTGACATTCTTGAGTCAATACCTATATCAGAGAAGTTCTGCCAGAGTGTCATTGAGTCATAAAAAAAACCGGATAATTTTTAAGCAATCATCCAAACATATGTGGATAAAGAGAACAGAAAAGTAACAATCATCTTTCGTTAATCATCCAATGACTGGAGTAGAATGTGGGACTTTTCGTTCTTAAAATCATAGGTCTTCTATTAGGTATTCAACGAAACAATGATCAGATAATTCTACCAGGAATATAATTCACAATTAAGTAAAGCAATTTTTTTAGAAAAAAAATTTCACCTCTTATTTCATTAAATTAAATTTAAGGTTTATAACTTTATTGTTTTTGATACTAAATATCCGAATTTGGATTCAAAAGAAAAGATTTTATATCTGACAAAGTTGCAAAACAAGATGAGTTTCAGGTAATGTTAGCTTCATTGAGATTCCTTTCTCTGAGAGATATGCAATACACAAATTTAAAAACATTTTCTTAAATATTTTCGAACACTTAACCAATTTTATTACTTAATTTGATAAAAAAAAGTTACTGATTTCTTTCTCAGCTCATCAGAAATAATAATTGCTCTTTTTTTTACCGAGCTAGGTTTTTTGAGAAAAAAAAATCATGTTTTTCTAGAGAAATATTTGCTTTTCTAATATTTCTTAGCTGTTAGCCTTATTCAGATTCAAAGCTTTTTTTCTGTAGATCAGAATTTATTATATTCTTGGAGAATATATTTTCATAATTATGTGTAAACTAATTATGAAGATATTCTCTAACATAAAATAAACTATGTAAAATAATTACTCATATTTTAGCTGCAACTGTTAAGTGGTTTCGAAGAAACAATAGATTTTTATGAGTATGTTTCGAAAATTATTTCAAGAACTTAATTACAAACATACTTGTTATCTTGATTTTAATTCAAGTTCTTTTAAAGATGTAAGAATAATTATATATTTCTTTAACTTTTACTAAAAATTATTGCTGGTAACTGGAATGGTATGGCAAATAAGATTTTACATATTGGATAGTTTACCAAAACTATTACGATTTTAGGCTCACCAATTATGTTTTCGTAGAGGAATCTTAAAATTAATGAGCCTTGTTTAAATAAAGGTGATGGACCTTCAAAATATTTTTGGACTTTCAAAATATTTTTGCCGTTTTTTAGCCATTAAGAATGACATCAAAATAGAAAAAGATGTAAAATTTGTTGTTCAAGTGTTGCAGAAATAAACTTTAATACTTATTAACTTTAAAACTTTCAATACTAACTGTTAGATTTTAGTTAACATTAAAAATGAAAGTTTTAAAATTATATAAATATAACAGATATAATACAGAAGGAAAACTGATGAATTGTTAAACAATTATTTTCTATATATTTTGCCCAAAAATTGAAGATAAAGGAAAATTATCTTTATTATAAAAATTGATTCAATAATTATATACAAATTTTTATCCGATTTTATTAAAAATATCATCATAAATATACATAAAGATGATTTTACATACAATTCTAATTTATTTATTAAATAAAAGTTTCATGAATTACAAAATCACTATCAAATAAATCAGTTATATAATCAAAGAAGCTGCTTTATCATATTAGGTTGCAATAATGCGAATTGATATTTACTATTCATCATTCCAACCAGAAACAAACATCCGGTAGAAAATCAAGAATGTCAGTTCTTTTTCCTCTTGCAATCTCTTTCCTTTGTGTTTCCTGCAATACAAGATTAATATCATGTCCAAGCGTCATAAGTGACCAATATCATAAAAAGCCAATTCTATTCAATGTTAGTCATTTCTCTATTGGAGCAGGAAGAAGTAAATAACTTTCGTTTTATTCTCGGTACTTATAACCCATGGATAGAAAACTCAGAAAAATCACGAGATCTATTCGTCTTAGTGTCCTTTTACCCCATTAAGTCCGGGACACGGGTCGACAGTGTTTCGGGCCATGACGAATGAGTGCTAGGTGCAACATCTTGAAGCAACAGAGGAGACATTTAGGATGACTTTGCTCAGTAAGAAAAATGGATAGAGGGATATTGTTACTTCCATGGATTTTAGATTCTTTGTCATAACGAATTTTTGCATATTTGCTTATACTTTTTCTGTTTCATAACAACAGATTTAAAAAGTTGATGAAATATACATTTTACTGTCAATAGCTTTTTAATAGAAAATGATGTGTAATTTTTACGATACATGATGCATGAAAGGTCATAACAATAATATATGACGATTATTTCATAAAGAATGCTTATATGGTCAATATTAGCGATTAAATGATCACATTTGAAACTGCATTTGTCATTTTGGGTTAAGCATTTTACTCACAATAATTAAGACGAGACCTAAGTTTTAAAGCTAATTTAATATACCCCTTTAGGTTTTCATACATAACTCCATTTCGCAACAACTCAACTCAATTAGGAGTGAAATATTTTATCATTAATCTAACGCCTAAAAGATTAATGAAATGTTTAAGTGGTGTTACACATAACTGTATAGAGATGAATTAAAAATGTAGCTTTGATGCATACATTAAATAAGAAGTTAATTTTCTCAGCATTTTCAAAATTATAGTTTATGTGTAAGATACATTTGCCTACTGTCTAAAAATATCATAATGAAAATCTGAAAATTTTGGATTATTTCAGAATACTCATCATTATTTATAAGGAATGATTTTTTTCATGAATATTTTGTTCTGTGTTGTTGAAGCCTTTCGTGAAAATAAAGATACAACACAAATTTGAATAATATATTTGTAGCTGATATACAACTTCAGTGAAGATTTACTTTTGTTAATACAATAAAAGATTGGATTCGAGAGGAAAATTCCTTATTTTAAGTAAATAAGTGGCATACAATAAATAAATGGTTTTGCATAAAAATTTCTTCGTTTGAAGGCTTCAAAAGAGGGATTAAGCATCAAATGAAAATATTCATTCGAATTGAATTATTTAGGTTCTTACGAAGGGAACTCGATACGATAATAAATATCAACTTATACAGTAACTCTTAATTCTTATAACTATGAGAGTAAGTATTATTTCAGAAATCCTTTTCCAATTAATATTATGAGAGTAGGATTAGGGAAAATACTTATTTCAACGAAAGTGTGATAAAATGTTTATTCCTTTAAGTAAATAAACTGGAGAGATATTTATGTTTAAATAAAACTTTGTTATGAAATATTCATTAAAATATATTTTTGTAGATATTCAAATGCATTGTTTATCTGTTGAAAATTGAGTTTGATTATAATTAATATAGAATAAATAGGTTTTGAAAAATGTATCGTCATATGAATCTAACTCTCAATCTATGTTTCTGAATAATTCTGTGTATTTGATATTACTTTCATTATATTTTCCAATATTAAAGTGAATTACTTTATTAAGATAAATTTAATAATGCATAAATACAGTAAACTCTCGCTACAACGATACCCGATACAACAATAACTCCCTCTACTACAATAATGTTTTGTGGTCCCGGTGATTTTGCATATAAACTGATGTTAATCTCCCCTCAATATTGCGATATTCTCTAGAACAATAAACCTCTGTAAAACGATTTTTTCAATCTAAATTTCAGTATTATTTGGACAAGAAATAAAAAGCTTTTACAACACACCAGTGAGTTCAAAGGTTGTTTTGTAGTCTTTTTGGGATTCAGTGGTGGTGTTCGGTGTGAAGAACAGAATCACAAGACTTCAATTCAAGGAACGTTTATTATATCTTCTACATCATCAGACGGTCGCCTACAAAGTGGCTGGGTCGTTCTTCCTCCTCTCTCTCACTGGACTATCACGTGGTCCGACGCGCCTTTTGGTTTAAACTTTTCTTTCTTTCACGCGATATTGTTCCCTAAGATGGCAGGGCGAAAGCAACTATCTTTTCGAGATAAACTGAACGTTATCAATGATATTGGTGAGGGAATGAAGCAGATTGATGCGGCTAAGAAACATGGATTATCGAAATCTACAGTTGCAACGTTCCTAAAGAAGAGAAAGCAAATCGAAGATGTTGTAACTTCAAATGAAATTAACCCAGAGCGAAAACGACTGAAAGTTGCGACAAATGAAAACATTGATGCTGCTGTTTTAAAATGGTTTCAAGAGATGAGAGCGTCAAATGTCCCAATAAATGGACCTTTATTATGTGCAAAAGCACGGAAATTTGCAGCAATGCTAGGGGACGAAACTTTCAAAGCTAGCAATGGTTGGTTAATGCGTTTTCGAGATCGTCATGGAATAACTTTCCAAGAAGTTCACGGAGAGAAAAAGTCAGCCCCGATAAACGACGCAAATGAATGGCGGCAAAACAAGATGAAAGAAATCTTAGAAAAGTATGCTCCAGAAGACATCTATAATGCAGATGAAGCTGGACTGTTTTTCCAACTCCTACCCGATCGAACATTGGCATTCAAGGGTGAAAAATGTTATGGAGGGAAGAAATCAAAGCAGAGACTCACTGTTCTTCTGTGTACAAATAGCACAGGATCGCATAGAATACAACCTCTCGTCATTGGTAAATCATTAAAGCCAAGGTGCTTTAAGAACGTGAAAAGTCTTCCCGTGGAGTATAAAGCAAATAAGAAGGCTTGGATGACGTCTAAATTTTTTTCCGAATGGTTACAGAAGTTAGACAATGAAATGAAGAAGAGAAAAAAAATCGTTTTGTTGATAGATAACTGCGGGGCTCACACGTCATTTCCAAAGCTACAAAATATCGAAATCGCTTTTTTCCCTGCCAATTGCACTTCAATTCTACAGCCTCTTGATATGGGCATAATTAAGTGCTTCAAAGGATATTACAGAAAACGGTTGGTGGACTCCATACTTGTAAACTTAGAAAATAAAGTAGAAGACCCTTTCAAAGCTGTAAATGTCAAGGAAGCGTGTGACAATATTGCTGGAAGCTGGTGGGAAGTAACAGAAAAAACCATTCGGAATTGCTGGAAAAAGGCCGGTCTTTGTGTTATGGAAAATAAGAAATCTGATAATGATGAAAATTACATAACCAATGATCTCTTAGATGATCAAGAATGTGTTTTGCACATCAAAAAATCCGTATCCCAACTTGAGGAAACAAGCGGTAAAAAGTTTGGAATTAGTATAGAAAACTATTTAACAGCAGATGATGATCTTATGGTTTTCGCAGGAGTTACTGATGAAAATATTCTTTCTGAAATTACTGATGAGATAGGAAACAATGATGAAGATGATGATGATATTGATGATGATGATGATAATACAGGTCCATCGCAGTCCTTATTGTTATCCCATGAAGCTCTTCAATCTGTGAATTCTCTACGGACATTTTTTTCAAGCCTTCCGTCGATAAATGAAGAACATTTTCGTGCACTAGACTCAATGCATACAGTATTGGTGAACTTAACAGTTAAAAAATGAATAAACAAACAAAAATATTGGATTATTTTCAATAAAAAGTGTTTTCAGGTATGTGAATATTTCTGTGCTTATTTTCTGAATTTATCTTATTTATTTATTTTTTTAGTATTTAAATCACTATTATTAGTATTTTACAAATTAATTTCTTCTAAATATAGACATAAAAGTAGTATGTTATGCACCTTAAACTAATAATAATAAAAAAAAACTCTTATTAAATGCTCAAAATATGTGGACCCTCGATATAACAATATGCCTCTCTACAACAATATATTTATTTGGTCCCTAAAATATTGTTGTAACGAGGTTTCACTGTATTTTATTATTTAGAAAGCTTTTTCATAATTGTAGCATGTAACATTTTCTATTTTTAAAAATATTGTTATATTATATACAACAATATTTTTAAAAACATACGAAATAATTCAAATATAGCTTTGAATTATTTTGTATGTTTTTTATGTACATCTTTTGCTGTTTAAATATCTATTGATATTGCAAATAGAGACAATTTGAAATCCAAACATTTTCTAATTAATCTAAGAACTTTTCTACCTAAATTCTTTATATTTTTAGTTTTCTAATTCTGTAAAAAAATACTTTTGATGTATTCATAAGTTTTCAACAGAAATAAGAATATCTAATAAAACATCCGTATAAGTATTATAGATTATGAGTATTTTCTGTTTTGGAAAAATTTGTTCCCAATTTTATATGTTACAATAAATTATTAATTGCTTCAGTAAGTTATTTAATAGCTAACACAAATTTTTATCAAAATAATTAACCTATATAAACAAGTGCAAATAATTTTGTCAAAGGAATTCATAACTATGTCATAAACAGACATAAGCCTAATTTTTATTTCTTTTGTTCGTAATTTCCACTATTTCATGAACAAAGATTGGACATTTAATTTTATTTTAAAATTTCATCTTGTAAATCTTACTCAGTTTTGCTTCGTTCTTAAATCTTATTTCAAATGCATTTTTACTAATTATAATTAATCATAAATAAACAACAATATTATCTTAATTATATTCTTTAAAAACTATATAAGAAACTTTTTGTGCATATCGATTTGAAAATGAGTAAAAATGCCTTTGTAGCATTTTCTGGCGAGTTTAATTGAATAGGTATGTATCAAAAATAAAATTATAGAGTTATTCTCTTAAATAAAAAATACTTTCAAAGAAAACTCAGAGAATTTTTAGTTCCCCCTCCCATTCTTTTATGAAGAAGGGAAATTGAATAAAAGGAATAGAATTTTTAGAACTTTTCTTCAGAAATCCAATTTCGGGTGAAAACTCCTGTAACGATTCTCCTATTTAAAACTTTTAAGGTGCGAAAAGCTAGTAACTTTTAAGCATTTTCTTCCTTCTTTAAAGGAACTTATTTTGTGTTAAGTCTTCAGTTTGGGAAACATTTCTTTAGAAACGTTTATTCTGATCGTAGCTAATGGTTTCATTAAAATATTAAATTTTGTCTAGGAAACATGAACTGGTTACGCATATGAAAGATATTCCTTATGCAGAAAACGCATTAGTATTAAATGCTGGAAAAGCTGTTTTATCTCATTTCTTTGATATAATTTATATTACAATACTGCAAGCAATTGCAATGTGTTATGATGTTGAGGGGAAAAATTATGTGAGAAATTACTTTTTATATTTATATAAACAAAAATTTTTAAATGATTCTATATAATTATATGTGTTTTTATTTTTTATGATTGTTACATTCTGTGCTTCAGTTTCCTCTTCAGGAATAAATAATTTAATCTAATTAATGCACATTTCTTATCATTTGCAATTAAATATATTTGCAAAAAAATATCCTTATAAGATAAAATTATTTTTTTGTATTTGTGATTCCATGAAGCAGATGATGTAGACTGACGTTGTAATATCACACTCGGATTACAATATTCCAATGTACAGTCTTATAATGAAGGGAGATTTTAAAAATGTAAAAAAATATCATTTAATTTTGATCATAAAACCATATTTTTTAATTCCGTGGATAAGAACTTAATTATTCAGTTCTTACTTCCATTTAATTTTATTCGATCAATTCTTAATAAGTATTTCGCTATACATTTTGAATTAATTGATTCAAATACTTATTATAAAATAGTTTGAGCATGATAGATATATAAAAAAATCTGACAAACTAATTTAACTCACGTATTTCTATTTATAAGTAAGACTATTTTTTCTCTCCTGTATTTTTTCGGTAATTGGAAGTGATGAAATATCCTAGAAAACTGAATGTAAAATCAAACATTGTAATAGAAAAAATAACCTTTCATATTTTTGTAAAAACTATGGACAGGACTATTAATTTTATTAAAGAAATATTAATCTTTAGTTTCCATTTTTAAGTTTTCAAAAGCCAAGAGCATTTTTTACAATAGACATAGGCCAATAGGGATTAGTAAAAAATGCATTGACAGAGCACGAATGGCTGGACTTCTAAAGGCAAAACTGCGTGAATGTTTAGATTTATTAAATGTAGTGGATGCATTTGAAAATATCAATACTATTATTGACATGAATAAATGAGCAAATTTTATTAGTCTTCCTACTTCAGAAGCATTTTGCTAATAATATTGTTTTAAGCAGATTATTTTATTTGTTTTAAATCATTACTGATACATGCTAACTATTACATGTTTTAATTAACAATTGTTAAGCATTAACACATAGCATGTATTAAAGTTAAAATGAATATTTACATGTAAAATAAGAGCTACTAAATTATAATTAAATGAAATTTAATCATAACTATCTATTTAAAAAATGAAAATCACATAATTGTTCTTTAGCTCTTTATTTCTTATTTCCTTGAAGATTACCATAATTTATTTCCCTTTGCTAGAGATTGATTGGGTAGGCAATTATTCTACGGCAAACAATTATTTTAGAGTTTCATAAACATGCCTTTCTGCCAAACAAATGAGTCCAAACCATTTACATAAGAATACTTTTTACAAAGTTTATACTTTTGTTATTAGAATTATCGAGAAATGCAGTGATTCAAAGTTTCTGTCTTTTAATCTCTGCTAAATTAATTTTGCTTTTACCTTTCCCAATGATTGGTGGTGCTATTGAAAATATTTTCGTGTTTAGACATAAAGCTCTTAGGTTAATTTGTTCTGATGCTATTTTTTTATCAGCAACGATATCAGTTTTTCCCAAAATTGTAATGATACCCTTAAAAATATTCTTTTTTGCTATAGTTAATTTAATCTAGAAAAAATATTGTTAAAATAGCTAGTTTAATATTTAATGAATTTTTCATAAGGAATTTTAAATAGTAGCATAAATTTTGACTTTTATTTCTTTTATATTATGTTTAAAATGTTCAAGTAATATTTTTTTTAAAAAAGTATTTTATTTCATAACCTCAATGCTATTTTGTTGTTATAAGTAAATGACCTACTCAATTAATGAAATGTATAATAAAGAGTGAAATTTTACACATATTTAATTTAAACTTCAGTAATGTTCCTTAAAATTTAACAGTTCTGTTCTTGAATTCACCTTAAATATTAAATCAGGACAAGAACTGAAACAAAAAGGATAATTTCCCAGTGAATACTTTGGCGCAAAGTTTATCATGAATCTTTAATTTGTGTACGATCTCTTACTTCTCGAATAACTTTCATTTGATCATTTTTCTTTTATTTAAAAATTATATATGAATCTCTAATTTTGACAAAGTTTCAAGATAATAAAAATTCTTTATTATTGTTATTTTTTAGTTAAAAATTAAATTTTATTTTTGTTAAATTTGCCTTTTTTATTGCAAATTTTTTGTGGCTACTTGACATATTTTTATGTTAAGGATAGTTTTCTCTTACAACTTCTTTTGTTTTCTACTTTTTGTTAAATTTGTGTAATGACAAATTTTTTTCTTAATTTTACAATAAATATGTAGACATAATATCAGATTACTGATATTTTCTTCCATTTTTTTCAAAAATTTGTTTTTAAAAAGTAAATTTAATTATAAATTAATTAAAAGCAAATTTTGCTATTCGCTTTATTCCCAGCAATTTTTTTCATTCAAAATATTGTAAATATAAACCTTCTTTTCTAAACAAACTGTTAAAGTCTATTTTTGGAGGCAAGTCTTAAGCTATTATGAAAGTTAAATTATTGATTGCTTGAATTTTAATGAATAACGAAGTAATTTTTATTTCATTAAAAGCAAATTTTGCTTTTGGCTATTCTTTCATTTAAAACAGTATCACAGGGTCACGACACTAATCTTTCCACGCAAACTTTCTCATCTCTGGGTACATCTTACTTGATCTTCTTATAAACACATTTCCTGCTTTTATAAGCTGTGGTTATTTATTTTTTCAGCTGAAATTAATTCATCATGTTTCTGAAATGTTTAGTTTGTTTAGTATTTGACACCACTGAGATAACTTTAGGCAACTTTTTGCCAAAAGCAGTGAATAATGTATAATTGCTGCAAAAAGTAACTGATATTCCTCCCTTTGAATCCTTTAACCTTTCATTTTCATAAAATTGACCTAAAAATTTAGATTTAATATAGCTACTAATCTATCTGAATTAATATTTTTCAAACTGAATAGCTTAATTTATATTATTTAAATAATGTGTTGCTATAAAAATAAACTCATAATAATTATAGATACATAATTATCATCAATGATTTGTACAACTTATCTAAATCTGGACATGCAAATAAATTATAAATTAATATCAAAATTATAGCTTTTTTTTAAATTTGCAGAAAATTTAACAGCAAACATTTGATTTGTTTACGTCCTGACTCTTGTAGTTACAAAATAGAACATATCCAAGCACTTTTTTATACAAAATTAGAGGATGAGTGCATACATTTATACCATAATATTTGCATATTAGGTAATATTCTGTTTACTAGATGGGAAAGATCTAGAGAAAAAAGGCTTATATAATAAGGAATAATATAAGGAAGCTACTGACGAAAGTTTCAGATTCATAACACGAAGATAGTAGGTTTGATACTTAACAAAACCAAAGATCACAGTGTAGGAAAGGTTCATTAAAATTAAAAATTCTTTATTTGAAATGAATGTCAGAACGATGGTAAAGTTTGTAAAAGAGGATAATAGGTGAAATACTCAGTCTTTACTTGACAATCTCTTGATACAATGCGGTAAAATGTCTTTAACTGACTATATTGGCAAAAAATTGGCCAAAGAATTCATAGAAATATGAAAGAATTAGTGGGAAAAATAGTTTTTGAATTGGGGAATTTAGAAAACAATATATTCCTACTAAATTTAAATACAAACACCCATCATACAAAATAATTATTCCCTCGTGTGTATAAATATATGTTTTGTAAAAATAATGGAAAAAATAACATAAGAATTCAATAAATTTCATCACATTCTTTTTTCTATTTTGGTATTAATAACTCGCGAAATCAAGTTTGTATAGTGAATGATAAGCATTGATGGAATAAAAGATAATTTATAAATGTTCCCATTTCTTTAAATTGTAACGGCTTACAAATTAATTATTTTTGGATAATGGAAAAATAAAACATGAATTATACTTCTCAATCTTTATTAATATCAAATTACCCTCAACGATGTCAAAATATTAAATAGAAGTGCTTTATTGATTTTTATCTATAACTGTTTATCTATGTTTGATGTTTATCTATAACTGACAAAGAAATTAGTTAACATTTCTTTCTTTATTGAAGCATTTTCTTTACCGTACTGACTCAGAAAATTCATAAAAAAGAACGAGTTTTTCTTATCAATGAATAACAAAACAAGTGAAAACTATAATTATTTATCAATTGGGGTGTGAAGTGGTTGTTTTACTAATTGATAAACTCGTACTTTAATGATATTTAAATAATGAATGATAAAATATTAGACACTGTAAAGTTATGATTTAATTTGCAACAAAAATTATTATTTTTACTTTAAATACAGTTTTAATAATTTTAGTTAAAAATACACCAAATAAATATATTGCAAAAACATATTTTGTAAATAGTTTTAAAGATAAAATACACGTATATTTAATTTTCAATATTAAAAACTGCATGAATTTGTTATTATTAAAATATCACTATTAATTTTAGAGAAATAGATGCATTATTATTTATTATAAGATTTACGGATAAAGAAATTTGAGTAAAATGTTCTTCAATCAAACTTATAGAATTTCAAATTTTAAAACGTAAATTTAATCTTAAATATTACTTTTTTAGTTATTTTTCTAAATTATTTTGTTTTTTAATGCAGAAGAGTTAAATAAAAAGTTGTTACATTCAATAATTAATATTAATGCAAATTTTTCAAAATTTAAATGAAAGCAAACATTTTTCTTTGGGAACCATTTAAAAGTGTGAAACAGTTAATAAACTATAATCATTAAATATGGTTTTTAAAAAAGGCAAATATTGGGAAAAATAAAGTTTAAATTTTAAATTATAAACAAAATGGCACTATTATATGCAGTTACTCTTATGAAATAATCAATTTTTTTGATAATTTCCGGGTCATAAATATTTTTGTATTTTTCTTTTATCGATTATGATGTTT
The DNA here is from genome assembly GCA_037975125.1 of Latrodectus hesperus. Classification (NCBI taxonomy): domain Eukaryota; kingdom Metazoa; phylum Arthropoda; class Arachnida; order Araneae; family Theridiidae; genus Latrodectus; species Latrodectus hesperus. The sequence goes on from CM075850.1 coordinate 36,970,873, forward strand.
ATTACCTTACATTTTTTTTAATAGCTTGACATATTTACAGCATTATCAAAACATATTTCAATCAATGTTGTGTAATCTAAAATTCTGTAAACATAATTTGTTCACGTTCTTCTCAATCTATAAACTTTAATACTAAAATGTTTTTTCTCTATTTTAAGTCAAGTACATTTTATCATTTTGATCGTATCATTAATTTTAAAGCTTTCAACAAATAAATTTTCATTTAAGTCAGCGTAAATTTGTGTCTAAGTTTTTTGACGCTAAAAATAAATGCTTCCATGTTCATTTTTTAAGCGTCTTTTATCGCTGTGAATGACTAAGATCCTGCACCCTTTTTCCGCATAATTAAAATAATCCAAGTGCTTAAAAACAGCATACCATTAGTGTAATTAAAAAAGTTAAGCAAAAAGATAAAAATATGCATGACATATTACTCTACCTTAAAAAAAGTCTGTTATTTTCCAGATTTTTTTATTAGATTTATATTTTTGCTATAAGTTTTTTCTTATACGCATACATTGTGATGCATTTATTTTTATCACATAGTTAAAATTTAGTGCTATATTTTAACATCCAAATTAAGGAAAAATAGGAATACTAATCAATTTTGTAGCAGGGTATATGCTTTATAATGTGCTTTATTTTTATAGATTACTATTGCTATTAATCAATTTATTATAGCAGACTGATAAAAAAATTTTAAGTTTAAGAAAGAAAGATACATTCACTTTTTGATTTTTCTACGAAGAAATATTAAGCAATATGAGAATGAAAAAATATTAAGCATTTTTAAAAATTAATTGAACTAATAAAAAAACAAACTCTACATAAATGTTGAAAGATTTAAAAATACTGATAAATACACATTCTTGTAGAAAAGACAACCCAATTAATCAATAATAATAGGCATGACTTATATGAAAAATAGCTGCAGTCATATTTCTTCAACAATATTTAATAGTTTGTTTTCATGATGGCTCAGTTGCGACTAACGTATAACTTTATTTAGAGTCTTTAAAAAAAACTGTAAATTTGTAAAGTAATAAAATAAGTTTGAGTTCTTTGTTATTTCCTAATAAATTATTATTAATTATTATAATATTTATTGCCCTCATTCAATTTAAAGTACCCCTCTTTCAATGTGGAAGTATTTAGCTTAAATTTAAACTTAAGGTAAAATGCTTATTGTAACCTTAAAACATACACTTACCACACTAGTAAGTAGCTAACAATATTGCTTAGAAATCGATAAAATTTAATACTTATTAAGAAACTGAAAACTTTTTCATCAAAATGTGTGGAATAGAAACGTATTACTCAAAATGATGAAAATCACAAACATATCTAATGTGATTCAAATTTTTCAAGTAACAGAATTTACTTGTTTCAGTGTTAATATTTAAACAGTATATTGTATAAAATTAGTTTATTAACAAACTAATATATAAATTTATTTTAGTAATATAATAAGGAGTTTTTGACAGTTTCAGTTTGAAGAGATGGAAGGCTTATTAGAGTTGAGACAGGAGGAAAAACACGTCGAAACCTCTGAAATATATATGATTAATATAGCATTGCTATATTTTATTTGGAATGGTATAACTTCATTTAAAGTTTTTATCAAAGAATATTATTGTAAAAAATTGAGACATTGTTAGTACTTTTGATTTAAACAACAATATTTTATTGCATTACTTAAAAATTGTAGTGCAAATTACAGCTTTTAAGTCAACTAAGAATTATCAAAAACACATTGAAAATGAGATTAACAGTTAATATAATATTTCGTTGCATTCGGGAAAATTAAAAGTTCACAAAATTTTCAAGGTTGAACATTGCATTAAAAGTTACTATCGTAAAACACCCAGTGAAAATAAAGCAACTGATTTTACTATCAAATATATTTTAATTTACGAACAATTTCTCGGAAAGCAATCTAAGTATTTTCTGTCAGAAATAGAACATATGCACAAATATAAAGCTTCTATAACTTAAATCTCTGAAAAGAAAGAGAAAAAAACATTCGAGCTAAAACAAGTCTTTTAAAGTGGTATACATTTGCCAATAAATGAAAACATCTACGAGAAAAGCAATCATGTAAACTGTTGAGAATATGATAAATATTTAGAAATATTGCTTCCAACATGCAGAGATATTGTCTATATATACTTTTGTGTCTTATAGTATCAATAAATTTATCAGAATATAAATTTTAAAAACGCTATTACTCTTATAAAACTACCTTGTTGATTTCCAGAAATTTTACCTTAGTTCCCCGAAATTTCTTAACTGCGAGGTTTGATTATTTTATATAATCAGTAATATCTAATTTAAGGAATTAGACTAATGTAAATTCGAAACATAATTTGTAGTTTCTCATACAAATTATGTTTTAAAATAAGATTGGTTCGTAAAATATTAATTAAAATAAAAATTATAATGTATTTTATCTGTTATTGTATTTAGAGTAAAATATAAAACGCGATAGCACATTTTTGTAGTTTATTAAAATGTAATCTTAAAATATGCAACATAATAATATATAAATATTTATCTTTACTTTTTGTAAGAGGGGTGTCAATTCTTTTGGTTATATGTAGCTGGTCCCTATTTTCAAGAGAAGCGCTTGACTTTAATCGTAAGATCGTTTTCCGATAAATTAGTCGCCACCCCCCTTATACTAGAACACGTCCTCCTTTTAAATCGATTCCAAGTTCTGGATGAAAATTCCCGAAATTCTTGGACGGATTGTTTACGGCACTTTCCTGTTTTCGAGGGAGGAGAGAGTAGAATTGTAAAGGGGTGCACGACTGAACCTGAATTTTGAACGCTTGCTGTAATTTAAAACCAAAATTCCTTATCCTTAGGAAATGAATAGATGTTGACTCTTGTACTTTGGCTTTTAATATACAAAACAACATTGACAACTTTATTCAAATTCATATAATATACTAAAATAAGCTCTTGAGTTGGAGACAAATAGAAAGGCCATTGGTAATTGAAGAAAATTTACAATTAAAAACAGATTTAAAAGTATAATCTAGAATAATTGTTGTTCTAAATCTACTTCAAATCTAAAATCGAATTAAAAAGTTATGTTCGTGAACTTGAAAATTGTTATAATATGCTATACACTTTATTAAATTTATAAGGAATTCTCATAAATAATACTTAACTAAATGAGTGTTGAAGTTTAATATTACTTTTTGTTGAGGAATGCTTTTATTTCTAACTATACAAATATGTTTGATAATTATTTATAATATGTAATGTCTAAGCATTAACTCATATCTTCGACAGCTAAAAATACCAATATAATTTTTATAAGTTTAAATTTCAAAACTAATTACATATTCAGTTGTAAAATAAAATTTAATACTTTAATTCTATTAAGTTACTATATTAAAGTACGTTTGAGGTGGCGTTTACTCAAGCAGAATAAATCTCTGATACATTTAACAACTGAAAGCTATTTCAACAGTGTTACAGAATAATAATTATTAAGTATATAACTATACAATCTCTATAATTATTGTTTCTTATTCATTTTCCAATCAATATTATTTCTGTTACTAAAAAGATAATAGAAAATTTATTTGTGCAAAGTTCAACTAACTATTTAATTTACCAAAATATTTGTTTTTCTAATATAAGTATAAAAGGACATTTTAATGATTTATTCTCATAAGTTTATTTATGGTACTGAAAGTACTGACAGGCATATGCCATTAATAACAAAACAATATGTAATCTTCAAATTATAAATACCTTGAAGTGCAAATAAAATACTTTTGAAAGAAGACAATTTACTTGGAAATATTTTACAGATTTATAAATCCTTTCTGTGAATCCAAGAATATATCGATTAATTCGTTGAATTTTTTTTTTTTTTTTTTTTTTTGCGAAATTATATTCTGTTCCCAGAAATTTATTTCAGCAAACTTAGTGCGAGTACACATTGTTAAATTTTTAAAACTATAATCATCTAAGAATATCAAAATTTGTACGAGAATTATCTCTTTATGATAACAAACCACATTAAATGAACAATATTAGATTTAACCTTGATAGTGGCTATGTGTTTTTTAATGAGCCAACACTATCTAATGGAAATAGACACTATTGTCCAGATTGGGTGATAGTGGGTTTTACAAGTGATTATAAGTGATATGATGTTTTACTGAGAGTACTTATACGCGTCAAAAATTTTGTGAGATCCAACATCTGTATTGGTGAGAGAATCGACTGAAAGAGAAGGAAACCAGCTCAGATGTTGTCTTTGTTACTTCAATGGAATTTAAAATGATTAGTTGGTTAGCTGTTTTCAGCGTCTGCTGTAGGCGAATATAAGGAAACAGAGACGTATTATAAAACCTAATTTAATCTTTGACAGCCAACCAATGGTGGACAGGTTAGCGTCCCTGACTGCGAAGCAGTAGTTCACGTGTTCGAATCCTATTTTAGGCATGAATGTTTCTTTCTCTCTTTGTAAATGATCTTCTTTATCACTTAACTTTCGGGGAGAAGATGGCACACCCACTGTGTGCTCCACGGTATTAAATGTCATCACACTCCACCCATTGAGCTGAACCATGAGCTGAACACCATGAGCTGAACAGGGCAAAGGCCTAAAGGCAGCCGGGTATTCGAAAAAATCTAATCTATGATATATCAGCTCATTTAATTAAGCATTTGACTCGGTTAGAACATGAGCCATTTTTTTCGAACACAAAAATAATGGGTTTATCAAGCAACTAACTATGAATTTTTATAATGGATTAAAAATTCTATTACAATTTATAATTTTCATTGCAGGTTATTAATAATAACACGATATACAGAGTTGAAATACTTTGCATTTTATGAATAAAATAAATTTATAAGTAGAGATACATTTATAAGTACTTTATATAATAATTCACTGCCAGAAAAATTTTGATCACATTGCATATTTACAATAACATGTAATGGCTGAATTTTGTAATGAAGGAAACAGAAAGGTTGAAATTATAAATGAACTATAAATATATTTTTCATGAATTTGATTTTAATAATATTTATTGTGTCGGGTATGAGAAAAATAATATTTTTAACATCTAAGTAATTTCAAATTATACATTCATTTACTTAAAATCATTTTGTTTACAAAATAATAATCTATAATTGCAACATATGCCTTAAAGAACATTTAAGCAATACATATTTTAAAAAAATAATATCTTTGAAAATCAATCTTGAAGATCAAACAATTTATTTTGATAAATTATTTCTGCACTTTAATATTTCATACATGAGATTAAATTTAAGATAAGTATATCACAAGGAATATCGATTTCTTTTATTTTTTCCAAATTTTTTAACTGGAAGCCACTTTGTCAGTGAAACCAATTATCAAAATGATTATGGTTAGAAAGATATTTCTCTTCAAGCATGAATACGGACTTCACCAATAATTCCATTATCTCCCACTTCTGGAGTCCCAACCACAGTGCATTACAAGGATTTTACTTTTACTTTTCTTAGAAATAAGATACATTTCGAAATCGGGATTTAATTTCCGTTTCCCCGTCATTCTTTATTTTCTTTTTCTTTTTTTTTTAGAAATTCATTTCTTCCAAGACTTAAAATAGTTGGAAAAATTTATTTGACTAATTGTAACGGCAACAGCAGCTGCTGCTAATATTGTTTGAGAAAGAAAAATTAATCTACTGGAAAGAAATCCTGAATTTCAATTATTGTCAGAAGAATATATTAAGAATATTTATGTTTAGAAAGAATTTCTGAACGTTGTTTTTTTATTTTAGATGGAAATATTCCAAGTAAGGATAGGAACATTTTATTACAAAAAGTGCTATTATGTAACGGTAAGAAATTTTGTATTTCATTTCAGTGAAATTAAATACAGTATATATTTGTCTTACTGCAAATAACCTCTGTACTTTTAATTCATTATATATGAAATATGTGACAAATAATATACGACAGCAATAAACTAGTTTTAGAATTGTAATCTAAAATATTTTAAAGTTACCTAATGTAGTTTTATTTTAATATATCCTTTTTTCTCAAGGCAAAACTATATTATGTTTATTAAAACTTAAAGATGAAGATATAATTAAAATTTGATTCACGTAACATTCGAGTTATTATAAAATATTATTCCTGCAACATAGTATTAATAGTTTACTTTTGATCTGAAATACTAAAGTCAACAAAAGCACATATGTAAATAAAATGGTAATCTAAAACATGAATTGATGTCAAATAAGCGTCTTTGGAGGTAAAAACATTCTTATTGTAAGAATGTGATTTATTTAAAACGTTTCTCATTTGCCAATGCAGAACAATCTGTATTTAAACAAGTGTTTTGATCTAGAGTAGAACTAGAGTAGAATCTATAGTAGAGTAGAACACTTTCAGAAGAGTGTCTTTTAGAGAAAGAGTTTCTACCAAATCTTTGATAATTAATACAGTTGGAAAAACTCAGACAATTTTGTAATGATTTTAGGCTTATCATTTTTGTAAAGCTCAGTTAAACAGCAATTTCATAAGAAATGATGCAAAGATTATCATAGTTTATGTTGCATTTTTTAATCGTCTCGTATTTCAAAATTCTTTTAAATTCTGAAATAAGATACATTGTCATCTTATTTTAGGATTTAAAAGCATTCTGAAATACTGTGATTGTGATAAAAATATTTCAAAATGCTTTTTAAGAAATTAGTTCTGATGAAATTAAAAAAAACTACCATTCTTTTAGTATTACTGCAATCAAATGACTAGTACATTATCCAAACTTACGATTTAAGTGTTAAAAACTCAGTTAAACTGTAAATGAATTCAGTTATCATCTAAATCATAGATGTTTATAAAAGTTAGGAATCTTTTAAACTGTAGGTTTATGTCAAATTAATCCTTGCGTGATAAGTGATCATAGGGTGACAAATAGACCGAATTGTCTAATCACTTTTAAAGTGTTATTAAGAAATTCAGTGAAATTATGAAATTATATCTAATCACTTTTGAAGTATTTTTAAGAAATTCTTGATAACTGAATAGTGTAATGACATAGGATTTCATCAGTACTTCATGAATATTAATGACATGCACTGCAATGATTATTATTTACAGTTGTTTTGAAAAATGCACTAAACTCTTTCAAAGGAAGGTGTATCATGTAATCAAAAGTCAAACGAGCGTTTTAGAATTAGAAAAGAAAATGTCGTTTCCTCGCAAAATTTCGCTTTATCAACAATCAAAAAGTAAAAATTTACAAAAATGATTATTTCTTTAACTCTTGGAATTTTATAAAATAGTATTCCGTATACAAAAATATATAGTTAATAAACTTATAGAATAATAAATTATAGTAAAAAATATAAATACCTAATAATAAAAAATAATAAAATTATAGAATGATATTCTGCTTCAAAATGCTTTTCTTAAAATTCCTTATACACATTATTTAAATAATATTAGACGGATATTTCACGAAGTTCAAGTATTTAAGACATTTACTAAAATGTTTTACATTAATTAACCACTTTTATAATTAAAAAATGAATAAACTGAAAGATAACTTTTTATTCCAACATTCTTAAAAAATTTCATTCTTAAAATAATTATATTTATTAAAAGAGTGTTTTAAAAGAATATTTTAAAATAAATTTATTTACAAACCAAAAGGGATTTCTCCACAGCTCAGTTTCTAACATTATTTTAAGCCTTCTAAATGATTAGAAACAATAATTATTTAAAACTTAAGCAAGCACAAGATAATTCGTAATTTAAAAATAAAATGATGATAACTATGAAAAGTGATTATTTTTAAAGTATTCGTTATAACTAATATTATTAAGTTTAAAAAATGTCGAACTATCATTTAGAATTCCGTTAACATTTAGCAGAATTATAATTTCAGAAAGCGAACTCAATTTCTTTTTTATATGGGTGATAAATTTTGTAAAAATTGAAAATATATGTTAGAAGTAATTTAATAACAAACTTTATAAGTTATTTTTTATAAATAATATTTCGTAAAAATAACTAGATGAACGTAAATATATTTCTCTTTTTGAAAGAGTTTTTATTACATAAAATATTTTTATAGCATTAGCTTTTAAATTTTATTTTGAAAAACAACAAGAAGTTATAATTAATTTTTTTAATTGTAAAAAATATTTTCCGAATTAAAAAATATTAATGCACTTTAGTTTTCAATATATTATCCTAAATATTAATTAAATTTAAATAGTAAGTTTGTTATACAAAATCAATTTTTTGATTACTGAGTATTAGTTTTGAATATAAAATTCATCAATCTCCTTAAATTAAATTTTATTAAGAAATTTATTATTTTAAATACTTAATTTCAAAATGCAGATAACTTTTTAAAATATTTTATGAAAGTTTAAAAGACAATAAAGAAAAGATATATTCTGATGTTATGCACGCATGTTATTTTATTTAATCATGATAAATAACATATTTTATATTCATTGAAAAACGTTAATTTGACATTTACTAAAAGATTTCACATTCAACAACTAACATGTTCTCTTATATTAATTATTTTATAAAATCCTTGGAAACAACGATAAGAGATTTCTCGGATTAATATTTAATAAGCTGACAAAATAACATTCGACTTGAATTTAATTTAGAGAAAATTCTCCTCGGTTTATATTTTCAGAATATTTTTATATGAATAATAGTATCTAAAAGATGTCTCGCAAATATGCAGAAAGAATTTAAAGGCACCTTTCAAAATGTTTAGTGAGATTTAAGAATAAAATCTTATCTGAGAATTCAGATTTTTAATTAGTTTTGCGTCACGCAAGATAATTTTGAGTGCTTGAATCATACGTATTTAATTTAACTTTTTCGTTAAGAATTTTAATTATTTTGTTTTAAATATTTATTTCTGCATGGAAGATTTAAGTAGATCTCGAATGAAAACATGAAACTGAAAATTAATTTTAAAAATGTTAAGTTTATGAATGTAAGTGAAACTAAAATATATTGCTTAACATTTTCTCAAATATTTATTTCTGTTATTATAATTTTAGAAATTTCTATGATTGTTTAAGAAATTAATAATAAATTCCGAAAAAGTTGTAAAATTAATATATATTTATATAATATGAATATATGGCTTATATAAAATTTTAGAGTTTTTGAATGTTAAAGATAGAATTGATAATCAATGAATTGTTTGCCATAGTATTTCAGAAGAAATTTAAGGTTGGATAACATTCGAAAGGTTCTTTTTAGTTTCTCTCAGATAAAACAGTTGTGGTTCAGAATCTACAAACTTTGCAACATAATTATTATTTGTATATTGGAAATAATTATAATTTTAATAAAATTTCACGTGACATTTCTAAAATTTACCAGTGAGTTTCATTTGAATTTCATTTTCAATGAATATCTCCCTCTAATATTCTTTGCCGAATAATTATAAGAACAATCAAATATATAATAATATGAAACTAAAAGTTCTTGAGTCCACATTCTCTGCAATTATTTTATTATATGTGGTATTTTTCGAGTGCGCATGGATTTATATAAAGTGATGATATAATAACTTATAACTAAAGTACTATATATATATATATATATATATAAATAAATATAAATATATATATGTGTGTGTGTGTGTGTGTGTGTGTGTGTGTGTGTGTGTGTGTGTGTGTGCTGAATGTCGCATGTGTGTGAATTAGCTGTAATCTTAAAAAATATTTTGATCATCTGAAGTCTAATTATCAATAATGCTAGTGTAATTAAGAGATATGTTTTCCACAAATATTAATTATATTGATGTATACATTTACACGTTCGTGATGTAAATAAATTATTATAACAAGAAAATATATACATATAAAAAAATTTGGATAAAAGTAAATAAAAACATGCAGAATGTAATGTATAATAATTAAAATAAAAATGAATACAGGAAAAATTGTGCTGTTGTTTTTGCTTATGCCCCTTAGTTTAGATAAACTAAAGCAAGACAATGAGACAATGTTGCACCAGATGTTGCACAATGAGACAATGTTGCAATGTCCAAGAGACAATGTTGCACAATTATATCAAAAACAACATCTCCCTCATTCAAATGTTGCCTCACAGAGGAACCAATACAGTCTAAGATATGAGAGAGAGAAGCGATGGCAGAACAGTGGCAAGATACATAAGTCCTCCCATTTCCAATAAACATGAGACTCTTCATATAACCAAACCTATGTCTAACTAGAGTATTCTTCGCTAGTCTTGGGCAGGAGCATTGCAAGGACAACCCAGGCTACTCTGCAGCATACCAGGCATGATCAGGAGGAATCCTCCAAGTGGCGTTTGTATTGGCCAAAAACAGGGAATGTACCTCAGAAATACTCAGTTCGGTAAAGAGGCAGTGGAGAGTTTACTATCTTCAATAGCAAATTGATCAGCAACTTTGTTTCCATAAACTACCACATACCAGAGAATACACAGTGCCACCGTGGTTCAAAGCAACCAATTTTAGAGTAATATCCTGTCCCAATATATCTAAAATATTAGGCCAATTCTTCAGGTGCTGAATGGAGCTTTTACTATTGATCAGAAGCCAAATACCATCTGCATCAGTCTCCAAAGCAAGATCTAACGCCTATTTAATAGCAATAATTTTAGAGTGAAAACCTGAACTGTGATCAGGATTTCTTAAGCAATATCCATGTTCTCTACTACTGCTTTTCATAAGAACACCGCTGCCCGTTTTTCTCGTGTCAGATCTGCTTTCATCAGTATCGAAGACAAGATTATGGGAGGGAATATTGTTTATGACTTCAAAGGAAAGCTGTCGTAGCAGTTCTGTGGGTTCATTTTGTTTGATAAAATCGATACTGAGATCTTATAAGTTACCTGACTAAGAGTAATAGTAGGTATCAATAATTTAAAAGAAATAAAGGTCTCAACTTCAAAGTCCCCCAAACCCTGTTTCCATACAAAACCAAGAAGGCTATCTCTCTTCAGCCTTTGATTATCTATCCACTCCAATAAAAAATTGACGTTCTGTTATAGAGTCTAAATCTTTTAGGTGTTGCAATGTCTTTTACACAATTTGCTTTTCTCTTCTTCTCAATGACAAGGGCTTGAGGTCAGCCACATAGAGAACAATATCTCTGTGACAGCAATGCCTGAGACTAGTGATAATTCTGGCTGCATTAAGTTGCACTCTCTCTAATTTTTACAACTTAGAAGCTACAACAACATGGTAGATCTGGTAGCCATATTCAAGAACTGGTAAAATAAAAGAAGTATACGTAGTTTTGAGAGTCTTGGCAAGAAAAAAACTGTTTATTATGCTTCTCATAGAATTCAACATATTTGTTAAGGTGTTAAATTACACATAAATCGGCTATTAAACCACATAGAAATGTATAACTAGAGTTATTTTATATTTACGATATAAATATAAAGTTTATTTTTCATAGAAAATTAATAATGGCATAAATATTTCTGAAAATATTACTAAAAATTTGAATTTGAATTTATATTTGATATAACTTTTATTACTTTATACTTTTCAAGATATTTACTCAATTTTAATATTAAAATAGGTTTACAATTCAACATTCATTTAGCATAAACAATTTATTTGTTAGTTTTTTGTGTATTTTGAAGAATTAATAGAAACACTGATACTTTGAATATTTTAGCAAATTATTGAGATGCTATGTTACAGAAATTTATAACTATGTTAAAACTAAATAATATTAATGAGGCATTAAAATAGTTATCGTCAATATATATATATATATATATATATATATATATATATATATATATATATATATATATATATATATATATATATATAATCTAAATTAAATCAATAATTTTTTGACTTTATGAAATATATAAAATGTAAGACTAATAATAACAAAAATTTAAGACTGATAATTTAAAGAAAAATCATGCGCATTTCTCTCCGATTTTGAGAAAGATTGAAAGAAACTTTCTCCTAATTCTTAATTTATCAATAATTAATTTATGAATGATAATAAATGAAATTTGTTATACATAAATTTGCAAAATGAAATATTCAAAAATTAAACTTTGTAGTGTAAAAATAAAATTACAAATAAAATTTTGCGCATAAAAAGTGATTTAATTTTCCTAAATTAAAAAAAAATCAAAATTTTATTATTTTAATCTCTCTTTCTAAATTTGAACAATTCTTTATTTACTCGGTTCCCTCTAAAACCTTACACTCATATACACATAGCAAGTCACGAATAATTTAACAATATACAATATAAGAATGAAGTACATTATAAATATATACGGAAAATTGACAATTTACTCAGAAAGGGATAGAAATATGTATGTGAGTTTAAAAATTTAACTATTTAAAAATACAAATACAAATTCAGTTATCCAATGATACACAGAAAGCAACATAAAAGATATGTATGTTTATAAAAAAGTAAAATATGCATAAGTGAAAATTAGTACGAACATAGTCAATATATAAATATATATATATATATATCAACAGAATATTATCTAAGCGTCTTTGTGATTTAGTAAGCTATTTCAATTTACGAGACCTTTGGTACGTGTAAATGCATTATGTAATTATGAGAGCCTAGGTGTGCTCCGTAATTGCCACCACTGCATGCAGCGCATGCATCTTCCTTTATGACAGAGCATATTTTCTGAGTGGGGAAGACTAGGTTTTGGGAAAATTTCAATTAGAATCTTTCGGGTTTCACCCTAGCAGAAGTGGATTTTCTCTTCATCTCGCTCTAACGGTGGAGTGAGGACTCACCCACAAAGTGAAATCTTCTTTAACTAGCCCCAGGGGAGTTACCCGTGAATCCCCGTAACCACGTTTTAACACAATAAAGACATTTCCTTGATTGTTCTGCCTTGTATTGTGGGAGTGGGTGGGTGTCTTCCCGTGTGGGATGCCATATTGATTGGAGAAGAGCATCAGCTCTGACTTCAAGAGCACAGAGTAACGGGGTTATAGAGTGCATATGGAGACGAAAGCAATCATGATCTTACCTTTAAAGCACCTGAAAAGATTTACCCGTTGTGTTAAATATATAAATTTTTCAAAAGTAATATGTTGGTTTGACAGTTAATATTTTTATTACAGAATTCAATCTCAATCTATCAAATATTTTTTCATTGATAAAAATCAAAAATTAATCATAAATAAGTAATTTAAATCTTTTTATACCTTTAATTTTAGCCAAATCTGTAAACACACTGATTTTTTTCCATCAGATTCTTGTGTGCATAACTCTTATGATATAAATTTAAGAAATCTTAGATTATGACATATTATCAAGCAATTTTTAGCAAAGGACAAACAGTGAAGGATATTTTTATAAATAATTCATGAATTATCTTCTTTTATTTTTCAAAACTTATTTATTTTTGAATATGTTGCCATTCAATATACCTTACGGGTAGCAGCGGATATCTAAATTAGTAACATTTTTACAAATGTATATACATATAATGGCAAAATATTGAAATTTATATGTAATCAATTACATAAGCAAGTTTCAGAGTCATTACATGTGTTAATAATGTTAATGTTAATAAAAAATGTACATAATCAAACTGGATACAAACTCTTACCAACAGAAAAATTACCCTCATTTATCATCATATATATAGCGCCAATAAGAAAGTGTTTGGTGGTATTATATTTTTATTGATATTAAAAGTATGCTATAAAATATTTTTACTTTATTTAAATAATCAAATATTTGATGCATTTAAGCATATTTTATCTTAACTGCATGAATAAGATTAAAGCAAATTTTTCAATAATATCACTCAAAATCTCATAATAAAGTTAATATTCTAATTATTATTATTTTAGTGGATAGTTATAAAATTTTTATTTAATTATAACTTTAAGTTGATATGAAAATTTGAATTTCATAGATTTTATTTTATTTTTTCTTTTAAACTGTAAATATATTTAACTCTTATTAATAAAGGACAAACAATTAAAAGGATATTATTTATATGATGTCCGCAAAGCTTTAAAATATAATGATCTTTTAGCTCATTATTTATTTCGCATAATTTAAATCAATATTTTAGTATTTTATTTTAATTCAATTCTAAAATAAAATACCTGTTACTCCAGTGTGATTATCTCATATTCTAAGATTTCTTTTTTCATTTTAGTCAGATTTACCAACGAGATAATTATTAAAGTTTCGTATTTATTTAGCATGTCTCTATGTACTGCAAATAATAGCTGCTTTAATGTGTTTTCATAACCTTTCCCACTTACCTACAGAAGCACGTTAATAGAAATAAATATTTTGACGAATTTTATTAATTAGTCCATATCGTACAATGTAAAAATATTTTTAAAAAACTATCGCATTGAAGATGCAAACATACAGAAGAAAATCAATGTGGAAAAAGCAGAACGACTGTAGTTTGCAGTTTGAATTTTACATCAAGTGAATAATTTTGAAATTAAGAAGAATATAATAGGATTATACAATTTATATTTCAAGAAATAAATCTAGCTTATTCGGGTCATGTTTCAACAAATTGGTGAGAATTATTTGTAATTACCCTATTAAACATTTGGCCAATAGTAAGTTACTTTGTCTGAAGGCTAGAAGATTGAAGAGAAAAACTTCGTTAGGGAAAATAAGAGATAAATGAATATTATTCTAGTGGCTTATGAATATTAAGGAAATAATCCTGAAAATCACATTACTTTGAAAACTTTGCAAGCATACTTTACAACACTTTTTAAATAAAACTTTATGCTTTAATTTTATTTTAAAATATTTTATATATTTTATTTTCAATACGTTTGCAAATCTGTCTAAAATTGCCATTTAGAATAACTATAATTTGTCAGCTGGAAAACCAACGCAGGAAAATTTTGAAGAAAAATAAATGCAGTTGCGAAAAACTTTACAGTTTATACATTTGCGACATTCCTAAGACAGTTAGAAATACACCTTCCGTATTTTTGAAATATAATACCTTCGGCCATAAAGTACTGAAACAGAGAACAATGTAAAATATGTGAGATATCCAACACTTACTGAAAGTATATCCGATAAAAGTGAGAAGGTCTTTTGCTGGGAAATCTCTCCTCCCCAGATCTTCTCTATACTATATCTTGAAGTAGGTATTCTAAGTGGAAAAACTTGTCTACATCACGCAATTCAGACGGAAATTCAACAGATGCAACTAAGTGTCAATGTTGTCTTTCTTTTGTGTTGGAGGTTTCAAACGTTAACTGCTTATCTTTTCTTTTTGTTCCATCATTTGCATCAACTTCACCTAAAGGGAATTTTCCTCCTATTGTTGGAAGTTTTCTTTTATTCTTTAAACTTATTTTCTAAATGTTGTTCTTCTTTAGAGACTTGAAAGTTTTTTTAAAGAGTGATTCTCATTTTGCTAGAGAAAATTGTTTTTCTGGAACTGAGTGCTGTCATGATTTGTACTTTAAGCGTTCAGTTGTAGCAGAAAATCTTCGCTCATTCGTCATGTTGAACTACAAGTTGTGTCTAGAAGAAAAATGTTTGTTTGAGAAAAGTTTTCGGGGAAATAAATGAGCTTTTAAGGACTTATGAATTACGAAAACACTTGCTTAAATGCATATGTGTCACCGGACTTTGATACAATGTATGTAGACAAAATTATTTACTTCAAAGATAAATGAGCTTTGTTTTTAAATCTGATATTTATAATTACGAAAATATTTGTTAAAAAAACAATTACTTTTAATAAAAATAATTTCCTATATTCTTAAATTACTAATAAATCATTCTTGATGATACAGGAATTTAATGTGAGTTGTCTGTTCATTTTAATTGTTTTTTCTCCGTTAAAATTTTAACAGAAAAGTAGTTGATATTAAAACGAATTGTTTTTTTTAACTCAGTTTTAAGAAATCCTAAAAAAACATAATTTTACAAAATTAATTTTAGAAATTTTATGTTAAACGATTTGAAATCAATTTTTGGAATGGAAAAAAGTAAACCTGAGATTTAAAAATTTTAAGTATTACTCCATTTTTATCAAATGAAGTTGAAAATTAGAAGTTAAAAAAATGGAAATTACTTTGTATTTATGTCTTAAAAGTTTCATATTTTTCATCTTCATATCATAAGAAAGGGAAATATTCTATTTTACTAAAATATAATCTACAGAGAAATAATTTTAAAAAAAGTAAAAAAATGACCATAATGATATTTGAACTTATTGTGTGACAATTAGAGAGTTTCCGATAAGAAATCTTGGTTGTATCTGCCATCAAAGTTGTTTTGCTAAATTTGTGAAAATTAACAGTTTCAGTAAAAATGTCTTATCTAACAATCAATGTACAAATAGTTTAGTTTTAGATGAATTGTAAAATGTTTAAAAATTATCTATATTTCTGCCCTCGATTTTTCTGTTCTGAATATCAGTTTTGTCTAAGATAACATTTAAACAAAAATTATAGCTGTTTTTAGAATTAGTGACTTATATGTATGTATATAAATTGGAATAAATGCAAATGTAGTTCACTGTACTAAAATAACTTTTTAAAAGCGGGTATTATTTTGAAATATAATTTAAATCATAATAGAAATTAATTTCACAGATATTAAATAATTTAGATTCTCTATTATTGACAAACATGAAAATTTTTTGGTTAGCTTTTAAGTATTTCGATAAATTAGTGATAAGTTTCAGTTGACATTCTAATTTATTCTTGCGTACAATAAATAATTTATTTTGACGTATGGTTAATATTCTTGTGAATATTAATTAATAATTTTCTACAGCATTCCCCATTATAATTTAGCCAAATCTTGTCTTCATTTGTACATTTCTATATAAGTCATTAATATTGATATTATCTTGGTATAAAGGTGTCTGAGGCAATACTTATTATAGCTAGACATTCATTCTTAGAAATTACATTTGTTATTACTACATAGAAATGCAAATTAATTACACAGAATTATATTTATTATTATTCTGTTAAATTAAAAAAATAGAGTTTAAAATACTCGATTTTCCTTCTTTTATTAAATGACTCAAATCAAAATTTGTTAATCAATATAAAAATAAACATTATTTCATAAACATGTTTGCATATCGTATTTAAAGTACTATAACAGAGCGTATATAAAACGTTGTTAATTTACACAGCCTGCACACAAACAAAAAAGAACATATATTGATCACAAACATTGAATTGATCATCGATTTTGAAATCAACTTTTATATGTTTAACTATATATAGACATTATTCTTATTATAATGTTTATTTTTTACATATTAATCATCACAAATAATAATTAAAATTTAGTCAAATAATATACTTTTGTTATGTAATTTATTATCTGATAATTTCTGCATATTATCAAAATTAATCTCTATCTTTCATATTAAATTCCTCATGGATAAAAATCCAATTAACCAAAGTAATTACTTTAATTGATTTAATCTAGCAGCGAGGGAATATAGATTTGAATTAAAATTTTCATTAAAATATTTTACCAAGTGCAAGAACATTGATCAAGCTAGAGTTTAAACAAATTTAATGAGAAAGAGACTTAATTATATAATATTTATCATTTTAGAATTCTTATCTGCTTATAAATGAATATCTTTATTAATGATAATGAATATCTTTATTAATGATTTGATATTTTTTTAAAAAATGCTTCAATGATAGGTGAAACAGAGAATTTCAGTTAGTTTTCTTTTATGATTTCTTAAAACCTCAGTTTTTATACATTTGCTTAAAATACTAGAAAATATATCTATTTTAGCAATACTTTTCACTTTTTGGAAAATGGAAATATGCTGCTAATGGATATTTTCACACAGTTAAAAAATTTTTGGTAAAACAAAGTTCTTATGTTAAAGGGAATTTTTTCGTATCATATGAGTTTCAACAATTTTAAATAAGTTGTTGATCTATTGTAATTGATAACATGATTGTTTTTTGAATGAATGCTCTTCTATAGTTTTAGAATACAATGGACAAAATGATTTCATAATATAATTTGAGAAGTTTATTTAAGCTTTTAATAGTTTGCTCGACTGTTTTCATTCGTCTACGAAAACCTATTCCATTATTTCCAAGATTGGTCATTCAGATCATCTAATAAAGCGAATTAAAATTTACAATCTCGTTTCTTCCAATTTAATTTTATTATATATTTTCCAAATCGGGGATATCTAACTATATTACTGTGTATAGTGTTTGAATGGAATTGGAGTTTTATTAATAATCTTTAATCAAAAGTACCATTTTTAAAAAACAAAAGATAAATGAGTATCAGACTGATCGGAAATATATTTATCTCTAAGAAGAGAAAGACGTTAAGTTTACTGTCGCAACAAAAATATTTAGGCTGTATTCCACATTAGTCATTTTTCAAGTATTGACTAAATATCAATGATCAATAGAAAAAGTTCTCAAATTATTGTTGTTCAATAAAAGTTATTGAGTATTGAGTGAAATGTGCAAGTGTTTAGCATCCTGTTAAAGTTGAATTGGCGGCAATCTGAAATTAAGAATTGGGAAATTCGTTAAATCTCAGATATACATAATAACTATATGACTAGAATGTATTGGAAAGTAACGCAGGAAAGATTATAAATTTTTGGAATTGCTTATAGTTTTGTAGTATTAAATTTCTCCCTATGAATGATTTGATTTGAATTGTTTGTCATTTAACGCTCTTTAGGATTTCGAGAGCTGATTTGACCATTCAATCGTTCGTGTTTGAATTTGAATCCAGATTATTACGATCATCATAGAGGCCGCAGTAGCCTGATTGATTTAAAGTATTGTTCTAATAATCGAAAAAAGGGAGTTTGAATTCCGACTTAACCTAAGATCCATCGTGTTCACTAAAGGCGACTGTGGTGCGTTGAATATATATGTCATGGTCCCAATCTTCTCCAAGTTAATAGAATCTTCCCAATCTTCTCCAAGTTAAATCATGGTCCCAATCTTCTCCAAGTTAAACCTTAGGTATGACAGGTCAAATATTAGAAGTTTTCTGATTGGTGCCTGCTTTTTAAGAACGAAACATTTCACCTTGCTGCTTCCATTAATCGGTGGACTCCAATTAAGAGGAATCCCATTGGAAAGTATGCTGAAGCAACAACGATTACGAATACCATATCCAGTATATCAGTTGAATGTGAATTCAGTAATAATGGAAAATCCCGACTAAATACTCTGCAGATCACAATGACTACAAGCAATTAACAACTAAGTAAACTGACGTTTCTTTGTTTGTGTCTTGAAAGATCGTATAACAATGTCACTTATGCAGAAAGGCTTAAGCACAAGATGTCCCCCCGTCGCATGCTGCGGGGACATTCATATTAAGCAGATTTTCAGGATTTTAATCAGCATTTCAGCAGTATTTAAAACTATAGGGAAGAAAAACTCACTTAAAAATATGCGATATCAAATTACTTGCTCATTAAAGTAATTTAATCTTGATTATTGTTTTCGTATCATGTAATTTATACTTCGGTATGCACTTAACAACCACTGCAAAGAATAAGCGATAAAAAGGATACTTGACCTCATTCTTTAATCTCAGAAAATAATTGAATTTTATACGCTGTCGTTGGGTGATCATATGTTGCTAACATAGTGGCAATTTATACAATGATTGTTAAATACTGAATGTTAGAAGATTTATGTTCATCTTCTAAATATGCTTAATGTAAACAGATATTTACTTGAATCGATCCTCTTTTTTGACGTTTCTTGTTGTCTAATATATTTTACTGATTTTTTAAATAGTTATTATGAAACAAAAATACCGTATTGTGTGCATCTTAAAAGCTCTCATACCGTGATTAACTAGTTACAACTATGGATGAACTGTGGAGCAACCAGGAAACCATATACAATGACGTAGGTAAATTTGTGATCCAAGCTGATTTCGACTCGGTGCACAATCAGATTACAATTGATATCACATTAATTGATTTAACATCTCTGTGTATTGGCTTCTATATACTGTGAACTCTAAACTCATAACAAATTACTTAATCCTATTCTTCTCTCATTTTGTCGTAATATATATTAAATATAGTTCCATTATTGTGCTTTATATCTGTGTAACAACTGTTACCCTAGTATACGAATAATGCATTTTTTAAAGTAACTGTAATATTTCCTGCTTTATAAATAATCACAAAAAATAGTACATCGTAAGCATTTTATGGAGATGCTATTAATTGAATTAGTATAGTAATTTACTTTATTTTTAACTGCCCGGTCATCATAAGAAATTTAGAGGCTGTTGAATTTCCCTTTCGGGAAATCTCTACAGTGATAAAATTGTAAACATTGCCGAGGCCGTGATTTTGGCACTTGCAGTAATTTGACTTGACTTCAAATGGACATGACACCAACCAACCAAAGTAATTTACTTTCATTAAGAAAAAGTTAATTAAATAATATTACATGAAATAATTGTTTAAAATTTTGATTTTAATCTCGTGAATTTTTTTTTTGAACTGAAATTTCTATCTAAGCAATAATTTAATAAGTTTAATAAACTCATACGTAAATATTGGTTTGAAAGGATAAATCAGTTGAATACTAACTGAGCTGAATACCTTACAAGAACCAAGGATATGACGTACTACACGTATAGAGTTCAATTATTTCTAATTGTTCCCAACTAAAATCTGCATTTCAATATTTATCGGTGAATATTGACAATAAAGAATCAAATATAATTTTAGAAAATAATTTAATAAAGAAAAAAATTGTAATGAAAATTTTGATTTAAATTATTTCCCAATTAAAAAACATTTATTAATAGTTTTTGAGTGAATTCTCGGTGTATTTATTTTCTAGGAAAATTAATTTAGTTTTCATATGTTTATAGAAATGAAACAAAAAATTACTTATATTGATGAAAAAATGCAACATTAATACCTCATCCAAAGTCAGTAATATTTATCACTTATCTTTGGAAAACATTTATTTGAAGAACATTGCTATCTGAAATTTTATTATTTTTACACAAACTATAAATACAAAGATTTGAATTGTTGATAATAATTGAAATACAAAACTAAAAATATTATTTTTAATACAATGTAAAATACTCAGTTTTATCTCAATAGTAAGAATTTTTTTAATATGACAATATCCCATGAATAATGACCAATTTACCGATTATGTAATTATTTTTGTTAAAAGATTTATTCCGATAAAAGTAAGTTTCACAAAAATCTGTTTGATGTTGACAGTTTTATAAAAGTTTGTTTAGAATTATAAATAATAGTGCTATTCACTAAAACGATTAAAATTTTAAAACTATTGGTGTAAATACAATTAATCTTCTGTTTAATATAATAAATGATTAGTGAGATCAGATTTTTTAAATATAAGTGAAACTGCGAAAGAGTTTTGGTCTTTGCGAGTAGATTTTCAAATGTTTTTGCTGCACAATTATATTAATCATCAAGTAAATCAAGTAACTGTTTAAAATATTTTTATTTATGAGAAATGGTGAGAAAATTGCCTATTAATTATGGCCTCTAGAAAAGCGATAAAGAGACTCACTTGCACTTTTAGGAAAATCAGGAGTAGCTTTTGATCCCTTATTCAGGAAAGCCCATGGCATACTGGCAGAGTCACATGCCATACCTTCTGTTTTATTCCAGCAGCATGTTATCTCTTTCTCATTAATTTCACTAAATAGAAAGAATGGGTACTCATAGCTCTCTGAAGGAGCCTTGGATTTTTCTTCGCCAAAAAGTCAGCATTACCATTTTTAGGAATCTCATAATGAGCTAGAATCCAATGAAAAAAATTATTACTTTGCAAGATCTCTGCACTGCAAAATGTGGATATTGCGTATCTGTATGTTGTTTATTTGCAATAGATTGAAGAACCGATATAGAATCAGACAAGATAACCTCTCAATGGGAAGGAGATTGCCAGCAGACAGCTGCAGTAAAAATAAAATATATTAAATCAAAATTACGCATTTACCATAACATGGAGAAATATCTTCAAATATTTGTGAATGCTCTTAATTAAGAGTGATAGTTGAGGATGCCTGTAAATATTGCCGGTTTTCAGGTATAAGACATGTTCATTATTCCATAAAGTATTTCAAGGAAATATATTGTAAGTGAAAAAGTATATAATCCTTTAAAATAATTTTACAACATTTGGAAAGTCTTTCAAGCAAAAAATCATTTTATTCTTTATTATTTGTCAGAGTTTGTAATTAATAAGCTTGTGCTAACTGTTCAATAATTTACATTGTGTATGTATGCCATTTTGCGTTAAAAATATTACCAATTCATATACCACTGTTCATGTCATTCGAAATAATTTGCAATCAAAGCATCATGGCTAATATTGCTTGAATTTAGGTCTCAATAAAAACATGATTTGCTTCTTTTTTAAAAAATTTTTAAAAATTTTTTTATAAAAATTGAAACATGATGAAACATTATTTGATGATTTTTGATTTCTCAGCAAGTTGATTTTAATCTGAACCCAATAAAAGGCATAGTTTTTAAGTGGTATCATTTATACTTACTCATATCATTTCTGAAATGTTATTTTATATTTGTTTATGAATGTGTTATTTTATATATGAAATGTTATCTTTATTTTTAAACAATGATCCTGCCATTGATATAACCATTGAGCAGTTTAATATTTAACAAAAATAACACAAAACAAAATTTGATTCATTTGAAAAATTCAAAAATATTCGTTTTTAAAAACAATTAAGAAAAAGTTTTGAAAAGTATTGCATATTGCTTTTAGTCATCTTTCACTTGATACATATTTATTTTATCAAATTTATAATTTATATTTGAATAATAATTATAAATCGATTATATTTCTGTCTATCAATATTTGTAATCATGTATTTTTATAAATACAATAATTTTATTACAGTAGATTCATTTATCAAGAAATTTCTCTGGATAAGATGACAGACAGATGAACAATTTTGCATATTAATCATTCTGAGAAATCTAAATTAATTTATTATACTTTTGCTTTTTGTTAATTAAAAAAATTGCAATTTAAAATCAAGTATAACAAATAAATTACAATTAACATTCGGAAAAATATTCATAATTAAAGAAATTAAACATTCAAAAAAATCTTTTATTTCATTTCTACGATAATCTAATTTAATAAAATTAATAAACTTAATCTAATGAATTTAGCATAACATAATTTTTTTTACTTTTTTCCTGTGACATATAGATTATTGCATCTTTCTTTTAATTATAAAAGTAAAATGTTTCACGCTGTTGAGTATTTAGAATAAAAAATGTTCAGCATTATTGATTTTTTTTACTGTCAGCAACAACTTTCACAAAGTTATTTTAGCTACCTGAAAATAATTAGAAGCGAGTGAGAATTTTCAAATCATGCAATGAAAACAAATAAAAAGAAGAAAAAAGGGGAACAATTTGGACATTATTCGCTTATTCTCGACGAGGATTATTTTTTTATAAACGCTACCATCCCAACGTTTAATAATTCATTTCTCAAAATGACAAATGAAAGCATATTTAATTCTTTTCATCGAAAGGAATTTTATTATTTGAGTTATTTTAAGCAAAAAATACCATATTTCCCATTTTCCGCTATATTGAGTTTTTTCACTTATAAATATTTAATTTTACTCAGCAAAACTTCATTTAGATGTATTTAGTTTTCTTTACTAAATTCAAAATAATTTATAAGCTGCGCAAAATTGAAAAAAAAATATTTTTTGTTATCTTAGTAAAATATATTTCTTAAATTTGCAAGTTTTTAATTAAAAAGTAGAATAATATAAAACAAACCAATATAATCTTGTATCATAAATAAATATTAAATAATATGACACACACACACAAGGTACTATCGTTACATGATTTGCACATTATTCATATTAAAAATCCTCCATTTGTTTTGTTTTTAAAAGATTTGACAGCGTAATGATATATTTCTTTCACAAAGTACAAGTTGGGTTAGTATTAACTAGTTTTCTTTTTTAAGCTGAAAATTATTAACAAAATATTTACATTAAAAGCTTAAAATCTAAATAATAAAAACTTAATATTTAATTATATTAAAATTTTGTCAATGTTTGAAAAATTTGACAAGGCTGATATCATGCTGCTTTTTACTTTGCGACATAGTGTAATTTGAACTTTTTATAATTATGTATATATAACTTAAAATTATGTATAATAAATGATTATAACAAAAAACTTGCTTTATTTAAAGCAAATTTTTTGGGTCTTCAATGAAATTTGGCAGAATTGATATCCTGCAATTTCTTATTTTAAGAAATAATGTAATTTAAACTTCATTTATATTAATATGTTCTAATCTAAAAGAAAAAAATTTGAAAGTTTAATGTAGTTAATTTATATCATATTTAAGGAACTTTATTTAGTCAAAAAACGGGAAGTAATACTCGCTAAATCCATATAAAAGTAACAGCTATTTTATATTAGTTATTTAAAATTTTCAAAGTTATTAGTTAATGTTTTAGTTATTTTAAATTTTCTTACATTTTATTGCTATACAAAAACAACAGTGCAGTATTCTTAAAAATCTTAAGCATAAACGCATTCTGTAGTTAGTTGCAGCAATAAAGAAAGTAATTTTAACATTAATCTGTACATGATACAGTTTTAATATTTAATGTGTGTGTGTTAATTGCAAAACAAAATATCCATACAATGTTTGTGACGCAGTAATTCTTCTAATAACAAAATTAACAATCTTCTCCATCTTTTCATTTAAAAAAATTTTCCTTTAGTTAAGCAAAATTTTTTAAAAATTTTCTTAATTCAAGACATAATTCCTAATACATTTTAGTTAGGTGTGTGATGAAAATGATAGTAATAATGCATTTAATTTAATTTAAGTCATTGTGAAAGTAAATTTTATTTAAAAATTTAGATAAAAAATCCACTAAGTTAGTATTGAATTCGGCTAAAATGATGCTTAATTTTATTTAAGGAATACAATATATTTATATTTTCATTCACGTATTGTAAATGATATTCATGCCGCCCAATTATCTAGTAGTCAGCCTGCCTTATTGCGGATAGGGATGTTCTGGGTACGAATCCCGTTTCGGGCATAGATGTACTTTCTCTCTCCACCTATCCTGTTTTTGTCCTTTCCTTGTATGAATGGGTTGTGAATGATTGCCTACCCTATGAACGGGTACCTATGGCATGTGTGTACTGAGGAAGTCGGACTCCACACCTAATATGGTTCAGTTGGAAAAGTGAAGCAGCACATCCCATACTGCCAGCCTAGCTGGCACACGACAACAACAACAAATGATATTCGAAACAGTTTGTTGATTAATTCGAATAATTTTAAATGATCTTTTATGAACAAAAATATTTCCTGTTTAAACAATAATTTCGTTTCTTCTTTTAAAGATTTTAGTGCTCCTTTATCTCTATATTTTGAGCATAAAAAGATTTTATTTAACAATATGTTTATTTAAATCTACCTTATTTATACAACATTAATAAAAAAATCACATTTTATTCCTACCAAAAATTTTATTAAATTTTGATTATGATTGTTTTTTACGTTTGTGTTGTTATGTGCATGCTTTCTTTCAGTTAATAGCAATTTTAAATATTATACGGGAATATAATTTATATACATCGCTTTTTATTACTTAGCATTACGTGTATGAATAATTGTTAAGTATACTTTTTATAGATGTTATTATCAGGGATTCTACTTTTTAATGAAACAAGACAATTTCAATAAAAATTAAGTTGTATGTTTATACAAAATAGGCTAATAAATTCCTGGAAATTATTTTAACGACTTTAAAATTGTTGGAAAAATTTGTTAACAATAAGATATGAATACAAAATGCAAATTTACTTATTTAATATCCTTAAAATACTGAATTCCTGATTTATAGCGGCAATAAATATAAATAAATTTAAATGTAAGATCAAATTTCTATTTTTTTGATATTCGTATTTGGTATTTCTGTATTTTTATCTCATACTACATTTACATAAAGGGTTGATAATGAAGTAGATTCTTAAAAAGTTTCTCAAATCAATTTTGCAGATCATCAGAAATATCTCATAATATGTAAAAAAACATTTGGGTTAAGCGAAAATCCGGATAATGCTACTTGTTTGGGTGTAAAAAAAAGTTATACGTATTTATTGACCGTAAATATTTTACTTAATAATTTTACTAGAAATATTTTACAATTTTATGCTGAATAAATACTATTTTTTAAATGAAATGAATACTGTTTTTATTCATTCTATTAACAATTTTTTATTAAATTTTTCCAATTATCATAGAATACATTTTTTTTACGAAATAAAAATTTCAAAACGTGACTTACTTATGTATTATTCAATATTGCATATTTTAATGCACTTTATTTCATTTCTTTCGTTTAAGAACCTCCATTCATTATTGATGACATTAGAAATAGTCTGATTCTTGGCGTTACACATACATTTGATAAATCCTCCTCTTACGTGACAATTGCTTTCTACTGTTTTTGAAAAGAAACATGTAAACACAGAAATTATGATGGATGACATTTAGCAGAAACTGCACTCCACAGTGCTGAAATTCTGCCGTGTTTGTTTGATTAATTTGCGTATTTGTTTTGGTTCTACTATTTGTGTTATATTGCTCTTACACGTGTAGAACTTTAACAGCTTCAGAAGAATGGAGATAATAAATAATATTATTTTGTTTTTAAATAAAATTGATAAATGACTGCAATGTGCTATATAGGGGCACTTGGTTGTTACATTACCAAATTAAAAACATTTTTATTTCCTTAAATCACTAAAAATTAATTAATTTCCAATATTTGTAGCTTCAAATGATAAATAAACAGCTTTTATTTACTTTTCAAAAATTTTTAACACTAATGTTCCTTAATTAGGAAACCCCTAAAAACCTGAAAACATATCAATATGTTTTGCTAATATTCTTGTTTAAATTCTTTAATTTAAACATAATTCTAAAATCATTTTACAGAATTGTTCTCTACAAGGGGTAGAATGTTTATTTTTGAAAGCAATTCAGCATAAATTTTATTTTTATTATACTAAGATTAAAACAGCCTACATATATTTATATCACTTTAAAGTAGAGTAGCATAGCTAAATCTGGCTAGAGTATTATCAGAGCCTAGATTGAATTCATATACATATTTTTTAATCAAATCACATTATATAAAGGTTAATTTACCCTATATATAAGAGAAGATTATTTTTTTTTTGTAAATATACTGCAGTGTTTAATATGTCATTTGAAGAATTAGTTATATAATCCTGATACTCAAAGAATTAACAAGATTGATTTCTGAACTAGTAGCCGACTCTTAAATTTTACCATCCAGCTATCAAAGAAAGTAAAACTGACATATACATTAATATAAATACAAAGTGTCTCAATTTTCCATTCTTAACTATTGGAATCCGAAGGTTAAAATTTTAAGAAAAAATTTGGATTTTGGATTTCAGAATTGTTAGTTTTTAATTTACTCTCAACCATTAAAACGGAAACTTCAATCGCATTTCTCAACGTCTATGATTAATTTTTGCAGATACAGGCAAAGTGCTTATAAGAATGTCTTGTCTGTATAGCTATTAATTGAATTCCTAAATTTATCTTGTCGAAGAATCATCATATTAAAATTAGTTTTCTTTCTAATTTGATAATATCAACAAAAACTTATCATTTTGAATAGATAATCCTAATTGAGCTCTTCAAAATAATAGAAACGTAGATTTCAAACAATGAAAGATATGAATATCGTTAATATCTGTAAATTTGAAATTTCCGTATTGTATTACTATAGAAAAATTCATTTTTTATTAAAAATAAATCCATAATCTCACATATTTTAAATCAATATAAAAGAAAAAAATTAGTAATTCTTCACTCACAGCCGCTAAATATTCAACTGCAAATTTTTAAGTATATTATAACAATATGGAAGTGAAGTTCTTTCTATCATTGGAATAAAATATTCAATTTTAAACTCAAGCAAACATTTGCTTGATTAGTACTTTAATTATGATGATTTTTAACTGTAAAAATGAGTACATGAAAATTTATTTCTTACTATAGTAATATATTGTTCAGTGTATTTTAATTTAATTTATATTATGAGCAATTGTGATTAATTTATTTTCAAGTTACATTCTTCTTTCTTATGGATGTTAAATTTTTTAAATCTTTGTAGACTATTTTATAAGGATTCACAATTTTTTATGATATTTTAGATACATTTTTTATTTAATTTACTATTTATAAATAAAAGTGAATTAGTCTGTTAGCCTAAATTTATTTTTGTAAACTTCATGTGTTAGCTATTTTTTTTACATAAGCTTACTTTTAGGGCAATTAAGTTAAAAAGATTACTTCATAAATTTGGTTTACATATATTATATGCAATGTAATTTCAAAATCACGATAAAATTTACTATGTCTAAAAATTATGTCATAATATTACATTATGTTACTTATAAATAATTTCAAAATAGCCATATCAGTATAATTATAAGGCATTATGAAATACTAAAATATAAAATCAATCATAAAAACAAGTAGTAATCCTGCGATATAGCTGTAAACATTGTAAATTATTAAACTAAGACTACATATACAAGTAAAATTTATTAAGGATTTATTGGAAAATAATTGGAAGTAAGATTAAAATTATTTTGATAATATATTGTAGAACATATTTCACGCTGTCTTCTCTCTAAATTTGGTTGATATTATTTCTGTTTGATAATAGGAAAAACTCAATTTCTATTTAAATGTGATAATATCAGTTATATAAGTGATTATGTGTGAGAATATACTTCCAACATCTTTATTCTACGCTTAATATTTTCTAGTTATTTTTTGACTTTTTTAATTATATGCTACATTAAAATAAAATATAATTTGAATTATATTTTTATTATAATAATGTTTATTTCATTTTATTCAAAGTATAAATTAAAAGTAAACATCATTTTTTTAATATCAGACATTATAAACAAGTAAATGTTTTATCATTCTTGTGCTTGTTGTTTTATAGCTTTAATTTAACAATGTTGGTTATTAAATATTGTTAAATAATATTTTAATCAATAAAAGATGTAACAAACTTTTATTATATTATATATTATATGACAGTTGTAATGTTTCAAGCAAACTAATACAAGGAATATAGAGATGGCATCACTCATAGCATTTCCAAACGCATACCTCAGGGTATACGGTATGACAATTAGTGCGTCGTTCATTCCATATCTAGAATTACACCATCGGGATCTGTGATGCATAACAATCATTGAGGTTGTCCATGCACCTGAATTTGCCACTCTGACAACTATTAATCCCTATAGTCAGGAGAAGCTAATCCACCGTATTGCTAAAGCGCGTGGCTTCGATTATTATGCAAGCACTTGGAATATTGTGACTTGTGAGCACATTCCATAACTAGGCATTAATCTGTAATATAACTGATCGTCATACTAGACATTGAGCTAATATATTGCAAAACTACTTGAAAGTTAAAGATTAACTGGTAAAATAAAATAAAGTAAATTTCATTTTTATCCTCAGAAATGATACTTTATAAAAAAAATTAGATCAGTAAAGATTAAAGTAAGATAATTTAAACATAAAATTAATTTGAATTTTCTTACAAAATGTCCTTAGATATCTAAAAAGAATAAAATTTATTTTATTATTAGTCAGATTAATTCAGAATTTCGCATTACTTAATAATAAATTAAGAAATGAAACAGCTTTTGCAATTAACTTATGAATCAGTGACATTTATGTATTTTTTTCTAACGAATTTCAAAAAATACATTGAAAGAAAAATTTTGTTTGGGAGTCACCAAAAATTACTGAAACTACTTTTATATTTTCTTTCTTATTGAGTCATGTCTCTTGTAGAACAGTAAAACTATAAAAGAAAAAGGTTTTTCACTTCTATAAATAATTTATAATATTCCTAGTATCACCATTATTGTGTTTCTGCAATATGGTTCCAAATGAATTTATTCCTTTTTTACTTTTACATAAGGTATTAATACTCATATTGAGAGAAAATGTCATTACAATGAATATTTCTTATAAACATTTTTCAATATTAAATTTAAAATATATTTATTTTCATCAATTTAATGTTTCGTTTGAAATTTACACATCTGAAAACCAATTAATTCCTGCTGAGATAATTTATACCAGTTTAATTGGAAAAATCATCAAAAATATTTTAAGCAATTAACATTTTGAATTACCATAAAATAGTTTTACTTAAGTTTTTTATTAGTTTGTATTATAGCAGAAGATAAGAAGTTAAGTTTTTATTAATATTGATGCTCAGGTTCATATCGGAACATTGACATTAATATTTATACGTTCACCTGGTTTATTATAGTGTAGTGAAATGAAGTTTATTCTTATAAATCTGTCATAAAAGTATTCATGCATTAGAAAGGAATACTTACGAAAAAGCTTTTGTGCCATGTTGGTTCTAAATACGATCGCGTTACTATTAAATAAATGCATTCTTACCTAAATAAGTTACAGAAATAAATAAATACATTCGTGTTAACTTAATACAAAAGTACACTTATATTAAAACATATCATTTAATTAAATACATTCTCATTTATTTAAATATTATTTATCATTCGTAATTTACAACAAACTTTCTTGAGTAAGTTGGTACTAAATGTGAAAATATTTGTATTAAATACATAAATTCTTATTTATTTATATATTATTCTAAGTAGTAAATGTATAGTGTTAAGCCTAAAATTTCTGAAATATGAAATAGACTTTTGTCGATTGAATATTTTAGCATTTTCGGGTAATCTACAAAAGATACTTTGCTATTAAAGAAGTTTTGAGAAATTTTCCATTTCTTCTTTTAATTATTTTAGAAATTTTTTTAAAGTTTCGTATCTTTTATATTAATGTGTTGCGATGTAGTAATGGATTTAAGAAAATGATAATCTTGCACAAAAACGTCTATTACAGCTATATACAATATAAGAAATAATATAATAATAACAAAACTAGTATAATGCAGCATTCCAGCTGCTGTGCGGATACAGTAGTATCTTTGAGTCTGACATGCGAGTGAGTGCGAATACAGTTAATTGTTAGAATCTGATTCATTTTAATAGAGCTAAAGAGTAATGTTTAATTGTTCTATTCCTGATGAACCGGAACACAATGATTACTCAATATTTACCTATTTAATGACGATTGCATTCCATATTAATGTACATTATACCATCTGATTTTCCAAAAAAGGTACACTTTTACTTTTTAAGCAAATCATCAACAAATATGAAGTTATAAGTAACAACTTTATCCAAAATAATACATGTATAAGGCATGTTAAATAATGAACGTGCAGTGAGAGTTTTAAGAAATGTCATAATATTTTTTTTTCTTTAAAAATATACTTCTGTTACTCAAACATCATGCGTCAAAGTATAGATCTACGCGTTTTATGCAATGTCATAATATGTTTGAAGTTTTGGATAGTAAAGTTATCGTAATAGGATAATGAAATCAAAACTTAAGCAATTTTAATTTAAACATTCCTTTATATAATGTTATATTGTTCTTCTATGATTCAGGAAGGAATATATTGTTCTAAGCTATATATCTTTAATTGCCGAATGTTCATTATGTTATGCATTTGGTATTTTGAGAGTAAAATATTAATTCAAATAAAATAATTATTGCTAAGAAATTGAAAGGGAAAATTCTCTCTCGTTCAGAATTTAAATTAACTATTATTTTATTTTCTATTTATTTATTTATTTTGTATAACAGTCTCCAAAAAATTTTTAACGTGATGTTATTTAATTAAAAAGAAACAAAAGTATTAGAAACAAAAATTAAAAATAAAAATTTAAAGAAAATTTATTTATCTTTTAAATAATTCATGTAACGATGACTATAAATAAACAGATATAGTACAACCAATTAATAATAATTGATAATCATGAAACTGCCACAGCGAAATTAAAATCAATTAAAAAATTACTTATGCAAATTAGTCAAACCTATAAATAAGATTGTATTCAAAGAAATCATTCTGTGTGCCTCTGGGATGTTTGATCGCATGACTTCACAGAAAAAACTAGAGATTTACTGGTAAAATGTTTTATCAACAATTTATTACTTCCTTAGTTACACTGCGTCAATACCTACTTCTAAAAATTTTTCGGAAAGGGCTCATGTCCTTTCGGAATCCTGAATGCTGCCATGTTAAAGGAAACAACAAGTAATATTAAGTACTATAAAAGTTGCAATTCATAGAAAACATTAAGTTGATGATATATTTTTAATTGAAATCTTACAAACATTTACCATTGACACCTAATAACAGATATTTTGGATAGATTTGATATGGAGTGCAAAGAACCAGTAAAGTTTATAACTTTGAATGCTTATGCGAAAAGAAATTTTTAAAATTAAACATAATAGAAAGTAAAGGTCTACTATTTTTCGATTTCTTATTCAGATTTTTGAGGAACCAGATCTGTATGTTGGAATTTCATTAGTACGTTATTATGTAAACCAGAGGGAAATGATTTCTGCAATTGAAAAAACAACTTTTCACATTTAATCAACATGGAGTTTAACAACAAGCTTAATTAACAGATGGGAGTTTTAGAAGTTTCTTATGCAGAAATAACTAGCGTATAAAGATACTTTTATGCAACGACAAAAAAACCCTTCCACATGTCTTTGTCATCGTTAACAACATGTTCTAATATACGAAAAATCACAAGTTTGGTTATTAAAAATATTTTTTATCAGGAAGAGCAATATTGTGTAAATATCATCATTTAAAGAGATTGCGAAAAACGCACTTCAAAGAAGGATTTAAAGAAAAGACTTTTGAGATTTAAAGAGATTAGAGGATTGGATACGCTGCCAGAAAAGGGATGGAAAGTGATTGCGAATGAAGCAATCGAAGAAGCCGCAACTGATGTGGTTCAAAAGTCTTTAGTTCTCACTATTCTTCAACAAGTGCTTGGTTAAAAATATTAAAAATTATGTGTTGCAGTTTAGAAAGGTATCCATATAAGATCAACGTGCTGCAAATAATGCTACCTTAAGACCAACAAATCTGTTCAGAGT
Source organism: Latrodectus hesperus (assembly GCA_037975125.1). Lineage (NCBI taxonomy): Eukaryota > Metazoa > Arthropoda > Arachnida > Araneae > Theridiidae > Latrodectus > Latrodectus hesperus. The sequence goes on from CM075850.1 coordinate 37,004,084, forward strand.
TTGTTTGTGGTTTATTAGTGACAATGGTGGCGCTGATGCATTGCTTTCAAAATTTATATGATTGGATAAAATTACTCTCTGCATTCTGATTATATGACTATGTGATGTGGGTCTACAGCTGATTAATCGTTGTATTGCTTTTCTAGGATAGTATCATTCCAAAAAGTCTTAATTGTGCATTGTCATGAGTGCACGGTATAGAGCTCCTTCGACAACCGGTCATTGATAGTTTACTGGAACAATAAATTGCAGATTGTTGTCTTCACTCAAGGTTAAAAGGTTACCCCACATAGGATGTCAAGTCAAAGAATGTTCTTTAGCTACTTTGGAGTAAACCATGCAAATTCCAGATAATATCTGGCCTCGTTGTTCACCCAACTTAAATCCCAATGATTTTTGATTGTATGGATTTCTAAGACACCGTGTTTGTGAAGAAGGAAGCCGGGCTTTACCAAGATTAAATATTGGCGTTACATGTATGTTCTTGAAATTTCTCGGAAACTTATTTGCGCAATCATTAAATATGCTATAATGTGCCTTTTCAATATGTATCATATGTCAATATGGATCACATATTGAACATATTCATATAACTGAATAAATATTAATATACTCCTTCTTTTGGCGATACAATTCCTCATAGCTGTCAGGATTAAAACTATTTTGATAGCAGAAACCTAATCCTTATGGGCTATAGACCTTATGTGGTAAATTCCATCAAAATCCAGTAGATAGAAAGGAAGTTCTACAAAAATCTGGGTTGGCTTATACTAATTATAGTCACTCCTCATAAATTTTGTCTAAATCCAAAGATTGGACTGGAAATTCACAATTTGGGAAAATTCTTCCTCCGAATTTTGTGAAATTATTATAAATTTGATTACTGAATTAATGAAATTTTTAATCATGCTAATTTATCATTGATTTTGAGAGTTATTTAATTTATTTTTGAAAAAGCCTTTATTTTCCATATTCTATATCAAATAATCAAATGTTCTTTCCTTTGAAAGAACTAATAAGATCAGGGAATGCTTTTATTATTAAAACATATTTTTCACTATAATTCTACTTTTATTTTAATATCTCATCATACAGATAAAATTTAAAATAAATTATCGTCCTGTCGAAATTGGCTTTAATTATTTCATGTTTGATGTCCGAATCAATTTAAGGGAAAACTTATTAAGACATTTGTTGCGAATGATTTGTAATTTGAAACTTTATTCTGCCATACTGAATATGTAATTTTTGTTCAATTCATTTTACATAATTCCCTACTACTTAATACATTGTGAAGCATAATTAAACAATTTAAAACTCAAAGGAAAGCACCAGTTAATACCGATCAATTAAATACCTATTGATCTAATACTAAATGAGACAATTCTGAGCAATGACAGGATCATTGCCAAAGTAATTATACTCCCTCTCGAAAGACTTTGAAATCTCGAATAGAGAGGGAGAGCAGGTACACGTCGGGAATAAGAATTACTAATGAGTATTTGAGTTCTGAGTTGTTGTCAGAAGAAGTGTTTCCTTTTGAGGGAAGCAGGAAGTTGCTTTGGAAATTCCGGACTTTTCGCTTAGCAAGCAAAAGTCTCAGATCTCAGAAAACTCTTTGACTTTCGGCCTTTACGAACTGAATAAAATGGACCAATGGTATTTTACGTCACTGGGATAACAACAGACCGGAGTTGATTAATGATGCAGTAATTCAGACAATTTGCTTGTAAATTATGTGAAATAGATTTATTCGTTTAATGGAAAATGTAATATTATAAAGTCTAAGAGTTTATGATGTGGTAAAGGAGATGATGTTTTAATTATGCAGTTTTTTATTTTTTTAACGAGCACAAAAATCTCTATTTTGAAAGAAAAATCATTAAAACATTAGCGTTTGAAATACGTAAAGATTATTTTCATTAGATTGAAATCATATTTTTCATACAATTGTTTCATTTATTAATGAAACAAACTTTATAATATAATGTTATCCAATTGGTGTATTTTAGAAAAGAAAATTATAAATTGGAAACAAAATCTTAGAATGATTAATATAGCGAATGACGAATGATTCTATTTTAAATATCCAAATTAAGAAAGTAGGTTCACATAGGATATATAAATTGTATTTTTATCTCCCTGTTAACTCATGGGAGACATTAATTGTAATATTAATAACATTAATAAAGTAAATTCATATCAAATAATAAAGGCATACGAAAATACCTTTCAATGCAGCTTCTTGATACGCGTGTAATGATGCATTAATGATAAATTTATGGAAGTTGTATATTAAGAATTTTAATGTAGCATACTTTATTCTTAAAATTTATTTGTTAATAATTGAGGAATAAGTTTGACGATAAAACAACATAAAATTACACAACATAGAAAACATTAAAATAATTATTAAGTAAAATTTCTACATAATTAAAAGAAATGAAGCATATTAATAAATCCAAATATCGAAAAATTACTAGACATCAATAAAAAAATGTATTAAAATCAATTTGACGTGAGATAGATTTGAAAATTCACATTTGTGTTTCATGTAATCAAATTTATTTGAAAACCTAGCAAATAATTATAAGTGTGTGTGAAACACTATTAAATTCAAAATTAGATAAAATAATCAAAAATTCATTGAAGAGTCATCAGTAATTGCATCATTATAAATAAATCAAGTTTAAGAAGAAAAATTTAAAAACAAAATGAAAATTTAAATAAGAAAAATTATTGATTCCATATTACAATCGTGTCGATAAATTAAGGATAATGATAGACTATAATTTTAATGTACCACCAGCAGATGCTAATGCTAGTCAACCTTATTTGCATTTTCTAACATTGATATCTGCTTTAATTATTTTTAGATATTTATTTTAATTACACTCGTATCCATAAGTTAAGGATAATGCAAATTCAGGCAAATAAAGAGACAGAAGCAAAACAAATGGGACTTATTTGTAAAGTCAATTTATTAAACAAAAATGTAAAGAGCAAAAAAGATGCTATATGTTTGACATCATTAATAAAAGTTGTGATTTTTACTCCCTGGAACAAGTTTAAAAAAAGAACCTATTTACAAAAACAGATACAACATGGTTGGTATGATGGTTTATACATAGTATACCCCCCAGACGATGTAATATAGGCTTTACAATGCCTACGAATGCTGAGTACCAAATTATCGATCTGATCTTGGGGAATATTACAGCACACATATCAAACAATGCTCTCCGAAGTTCCGGTAGAGATATGGGAGGGGGTTGATGGGCTGCAATTCGTCAGCCAAGCATGTACCACACATTATCTATTTATTCAAGTCCGGTGCGTATGTTGGTAAGTCCATACAGGTGATATCCTCCGATTGAAGGCATTCGTCTACAATGTTTGCACGGGCGTTGTCATCCATAGACAGAAATTCTGCACCCATGGCGCCCCGAAACAAACAAACATGTTGTTTCAGAATGACATCCCGATAGATAGTGGCCTATCGTGGTTACATTCTGAACATGCAGGTTAGTTCTGGAACCCTGAATAATTCCTCCCCAAGCGAGCAATCCTGCACCACCGTAACGGTGTCGTTCAATGGTGGTTTCTCTTGGTGGTAACGGGTACCTAGCCCTCTCCATATGAAAGTCCGTCGAGAATCAGACTGAAAGCTAAACCTAGACTCATCGGAATACATCGTCACAAGACCACTGTTGCAATGTCCAAAATACATGCTGTCTACACCAGGCTAACTGCAGGCGACTGTGAGTTGCGCTAAGTGAAACACATCTGATAGGCCTATTAGCATATAGACCAATGTGCCCTAAGCACAGGGGGCGACCTGTGCTGTAACGTCTACTCACATTACCGTCCTCTTGGAACCGTTGTCAAAGCCTGGAGATACACTCTAGGCGATTTCAACATCTCCGTTACTTCCAGCTGGATACGTCCACATTCCAGACGGCCAATAATTCTACTACATAAAACATCATTCAAATGCATCCTTTGTGCCGTAACTGTGGTTATTGCACAGAAAGGCTTTTAAAGCGCTTGTGAATAATTTTACTTCTTTGCAACCATTTCTTATATACCGTATTTACGTGAATCTAATGCGCATAGTTTTTGGCCAAATGTAGTATTCAAAATTGGGGTGCGCATTAGATTCGAGTGCAAGGTCAGCAGTCCGCCGATGACGTCAGCCAAATTTAAATCGTTACAATGGATTACTGTATTTCTCGACTGCATTTACCGTTACATTTATCGTTGACACATTATTGCATAGAGGATGCAAACTACAGTGTACGTAGTCACGAAATGGAGGGCAAACAAAGAAGAATGTCATATAACGCTACTTTCAAACGTAAATTAATTCTTTATGCTGAAACAAATGTCAATAGAAAGGCAGGTAGAGAGTTCAACATAGCTCAGAGCAATGATCGCTTGTGGCGGCAACAGAAATTGGCACTGTTTGCAACTAAAGATAGTAGAAAGGAATTCACTGGCAGTCGCAAAGGAAGACACCATAAAATTGAAGAAAAAGTATTGGAATTTGTACGTGAAAGGAGGAAGAATGGACAACCTGTGACTAGTGACGCCTTAAGAAATAAAGTAAAAGAGGAGGCTGAAGTTCTTATTATATCAAAACAAGAGTTTAATGCTAGACGTGGATGGGTGGATCAGTTTATGAAGCGAATGGGCTTATCTCTAAGAGCCGTAAAACAATATGCCAAAAGCTTCCTGCAGATTTTGAAGGAAAACTACTAACATTTCAGCGGTATGTCATCACACTTCAGAAGGAAAAAAATTTTTCAATGGGGTAAATTGGCAATGCTGACGAGATGCCAATTTGGTGTGATATGCCTCGTAACTACACCTTTATGGAGAAAGATACTAAGGAAGTTATCACCAAAACTTCGGGATGTGAAAAACAACGCGTAACAGTGATGGTTGCAATAACAGCAGACGGGTGCAAACTTCCACCTTTCTAAATCTTCAAACGGAAAACATCCCCTAAAACCTCTAAGAATGAAAAGTTGTTCCCAGATGATGTTCTAATTCGACACCAAGAGAAAGGGTGGTTGACGGAATCATTAATGCTTGATTGGCTTCGAAATGTATGGGAACACCGACACTGTGGGCTCTCCAATCCACCATCAGTACTTTGGTACTGATCAGTACCATCAGTATTTTATAATAGGTACCGTATATACGGTAATGGTAATTAACAAGGATTGTTTCACATAACAATAGACTCACTAATAGGTTAATTCTATGTTCTGCTACTTTGTGTATAAATCCGTTGTTATATAAAATATGGTATCTAAATTTAAATAAAATTATCATACCAATGATTGATAGTTTATATACAAATTCATTCCTGTATAAAATAAGATTCAATAAATTCCTCATACTATTGATGCGCATTACATTCGCCGACAATAATTTTTTTACTATTCAAAGTTTTAAAATGGGGATGCGCATTAGATTCGTATAAATATGTTACCCTTTTCTTACACTCTAGTCATTGTGACATACTATCTGCGCGATCTAGTGGTTTATTGTAATTTGCATATTATTTTTCAAGATGTGTGCGATAATTCTACATGTGAAATTCTTATTTTAGAGTTCAATTTCTGTGTGATTCTGAATTATCTTTTATTTATGGACATGAGTATAGTTTGTTTTATAAATCATCATTAACTTTTTGCGTACAAGCGCTGGTGCAAATAATTTATTCTAAGCAACTGCAAATTATTACTTCAAAAGTCGAAATCAAAACCTCGAACTGTAGAACTAAAGGCTTATAATAGTAGTCATTGAAGGTCAAGTTTTAGATTAAAAAAAGTCTTAAATTGTAAATTTAAATTTCAGTGTATTATATCTAGGTTTTGTTCGGCAATTTTGAAGGCAAACGCAATACCTAACACTACTATAAGAGTACTATGAAACTATAATGTACTTTTTATCATATAACTGCAAATGAGACTCAGCATTAACCAAAAAAGTAGGATGCCCAAATTAATATCACAAAAAATTCTTTAAATGTTCGATTAAGATTCAAGACAAAATTATCGATCCATTATCTCAAAATTCTGAGATATATACCATTCTTTAATGAGATTGCGTATTTTCTCAATGAAACTTTTTTTAGAATTTACCAACAAAAAGTACTTACACTATTGGTTATAGTTTTCTTCAAACTATTATCGATTATATATATATGTATATTATATAAGGTTGAAAGGTCACATGAATCATACCTGGAGAAAACTGTTCCATACTTGAAAAAGTGCAGTTTCAAAGCGTAGAAGAAAAACAGTTTCAAGCTTACAGTAATACGATTAGATTTGGATATGCTCGATCATATGAGAGTTAGCAGAACATTTTGTTTCTATCATGTGGTTTTCCAGCATCAAATGAGCGGTATGAAGTCTGAAGATATTTTGCTTAAAAATAAAGTGATATAGCGGCAGAATAAGGCACGAGATAATGATCCGGTACACTGTATGTTAAGAACATCAAATTTTCAAGTTTGCTCGTTTGCTGCACGACGGTCATTTTTTGCAAAAGAGGGCTAATTAGTTAAGAACCTAAGGATTGAAAATGATTCTGCATCAGTAAAAACATTCAAGTCTAACGCGAGATTTGAAATCATGAGCTGTTGAACCGAGACAACAGAACAAAACATATGGCTAACAGCTTGGCGGTATAGTAATAGAAGGTATATGTATGTCATTATTTCAGAAGAAAAAAACGTCACATCAGCGTAAACATGCCGAGTCAAATTAAACTGAATATGTTTTTACTCCGAATATCACAATTGCTAAATATTAACTCATGTGTTATCATATAAAGCATATCGGTTAAAAAGAAAAATATACGAAACAAAAATCTCTAAAATAAGATATAAATTAGAAATATGGAAAATATGCTTAAGATCATATAAATGCATTTATGTTTACTTATGTGGACGCGAAATCCACATGCAAAATATTCAAACTGCGTAATAAAGAATATTGTAATAATGATGTATTAAGGTGAATAAAAAATGAATTCGTTATTTTACTATATTGCTAAAAATATTCAGTCAAACTGTTCATCATATGAAGATTTTCCAATTCGAATTAAATACATTTTCAAATTTTGATTTAAATTAGGATCGAAATAAGTAGTCTGTAACATAATCCAGTGCATATGTTTGCTATTCAATCTTCTTTTTCTGAGGATAGAATTTCAGCTTTTTTGAATTCCAACATTGTTTTTTGATAAAGAATTGACAGAAACATTTCCCCTAATTTTCAAACACTTCTAATCCAATTTACAAAAATAATTTTAAAATGATCCCAAATGCCGCATCGATAGAAATATTACACTTTAGAACTTTTAAGTTTTAAATTTGTATAATTGCCACAATATTTCTTCCGGAAATAATAACATATAAATAAATTGTAAGTTGAAATTTCTCCTTATTGTTAATATTTTTAAATAAAATTATTTAATGATTTATTATATAAATTTAATTCACACTACTTATTTGCTTTAAAAATGTTTCCATTTCAGCCCCGTGTATTTTTTTAAATTAAGAAACATCAAAACACACAATAAAATATTCCAAATATTTCGCCGTTCATTTAAGCAAATATATGGATCTAAATGATCCAGGTAATTTATATTCCATTAATAGAAATGTTATCTCAAAATTTCTAGCGGTAGTATTTGAAATATTCAAAAACACATCTTTTTGAAAAATGAGGTAAATGAAAAAGTACTTCAATATATCAAACTAAACAAAGAGAACGGCATAAGGTAATTTTTATGAGATTTTCTAAATCTAGAAGTATGCTCTATTGTGAAAGAGAGATATGAAAAATGGAGGTCAGAATGTGATTTATGATGTTTAACTGTAATTAATGGAACTGTTTTGTGTTATTCTGATTTATTATTGGAAGGTGTTTCCGAAAATCTTCCAAAAATCACCAATGATTATCATAATTATTCTTTAATCCAGTTAAGAACCTGAAGTAAATATAAAAAAAATCTTAAAAATAGTTTTTGAACCTGGATTGTCCCTTACAGCAACTTATTTTGAATTCAATTGGCACTTCTCCAGCACTAAGTAAATGTAATATTGAAAAATAACTGTTTTGAAAGTGAGGATTAGAGTTGAAGATAAAAACAACATTGATCAGTTTATCAAGTAACATATATTTTATTATTTTTCATTACTATATGTATGTGTATATCGTATAGTCGGTGCTTGTGTTCTTAATTGAAAACACAACAGTAAATAAAGTAAACAGTGTTTTTCTTAAAAAAATATAGTTAAAGAATGACCTAGTTAATTATTTATAAAATTTTTCTAAATAAGAAAATTATAAATGTTTAAAATGCAATCTTTTAGCTAAATTAATTATGTATTCAAGCTAAAGGATTTATTTTTGTGTTTATATAACTAAAATTTTTTATATTCATTTTTATACACGTGATTTATTTTTATTATTATTAATTTAACAAAACTTCAAAAAACTTTGATTCTTGTTTAAAATTACTATTATATTTGTACACTAATTTAAATTAATTTTTTTACATAAAATCCAGTTAAATCAATTTTTATAAAATGTAAAAAGAAAAATATCATAATTTAATAAAAAAACTACATATGAAATGAATTTATTTTTTAAATGCCCGATATTTTAATATTCGAATAAGACATTATAATATGATTGAAAATTGGGTTTAAATAAATAAAAATTCTCTATTTATAAATACTGTTTTATATCCATAAAATATAGTATAGTTTTTAGAAATATTTCCTTGAATATTTTTAACGATGAATTTACCATAAAATAAACATAGTAATGTTGATAAGGTTAATATAGCTATTTTAACAATGTAAAATTAAATAATATATATTTAAAATGACAATTTTCAACAATTTTCCGAAATTAAAAAACATATTACAAAAAAGTAGCATGTAGATTTATTAAAATCAATGTGGTATATTTTTCAAATTTACTTAAATTTTGCTATCTTTTTCACTCTCACACACAACTGTGAATGAAAAAAATAAAGAAATATCGGTCAATTTAAAATATTTGTTAAACTTTAAATGTTAAACATATTATCTATATTTAAAAAAACATTGGAATCACTATAATGTAACAGTGTTTATACAAATTGTTTTCTTTGTAGAGAGATTTCATTATTTAAACAGAAACAATGAGATATCCATTTTAATTTTTATTTGCTTTTTCCTTTTTTCATTATGAAGAAGAAACAGTACATTTATGAAATATATATAAAAAAATCTATAAGCGGGATAAGTATAAATAGAATAAACTGAATAATATGGCATATTAATAAATGATTATTATTATTAAAGATGCATAAATAGAATAAACTGAATAATATGGCATATAAATATATTATTATTATTAAAGACTGCTTTTGCCATGATACTTTAATACATGTCACATAATTAATGCAATGAATAATTTCTTAAGTGCATAATTTTGAACACATAAAAATTAAACGAACAAACATTTTACAAGAAATTAAAGAACGAAAAATACTTGATTTAAATAAGATAAAAAAATAATTCTTCAGTAGTTGCAGAAAAGATTGTCTATTCTCGGAACCACACGACAGCAAACATCATCAGCAAACAGAAGAGCAGCATCCTAACTCCAAAGAGGAGTACAGTACTTCCGAGCTCCAGAAACTCAATTTCCGTTCTTAGGGACCTGATCATTTCCAGGAGTGGGAGCTTCTTATCCGGTACAATATTTCGGGAGAGTTAGAAGTGCTCGTGCGTGTTCCGACGTGTCGCTTGTCAGCCAAGAGGGTGTGGGCGAGTTGCGGAAACACATGCTTAAGCAGGATTAAGAGTGACACTGTTGCAATTAACTCCAAACCCCCGCACGTTTCCCCACTGCCTTCAGATGGGGGGAAAGCAGATTTTAATTGACCTGGTGCCTCTATTCCTTCCATAGCGCTCCTAGCCCACCCCTTCAACATTTATCAATTCATAGGACAGGATATAGTCCAGTGTTTCGTAAATAATGATCTCTAGCGCGATGTTTCCAGAAACAAAGCGTTTCCCCATGTTGGGAGTGAATGGGAACAATGGGTGGTAACGAGTTCTTTGAATAAAACATGTCGCCATTTAGTTGTGGAGACAGATTGGATGTAATGTTTTTGTGATTAAATTGACACAATACTCAGTTGGAAATCGAATGAATAAAAGCTGAAGAATCAGAGATAATTTATTTTGTGTTTGTTACCTTACAGGACTTACCGCTGTTTTGAAAGCAATAAACTTAGACATAGATGTATTATGACTTGCGATATATATATATACCAATATTATCTCGTTATAGTTACACATACATATATATCATAAACTTTATCGTTATAAAACTGTCTAAATGAGAATAAATATGGATAAATAGTAATATTGAAAGTATGCAACTTCTTTTAAATTCTTCAAGTGATAAATACTTTTGTAAATGTATAAATAAGTGTTTCGTAATTAACTAATTAAGTTTTTATTTCATAACAATTTTTTTCTAATTTTAGTATTAAATTGAGCTTTACTTCACAGAGAAAACCTGAATTTAATAAAATAATAATTGAATTTTTCAAAAATAATGATGGTGCTGATCATTTATTACAACTTCAGAAAATAGTGCTTATGAAGTAATCTTAACTATTTCGGAATTTTTTAATTTGTATAACTCAGTATTAATGTATACAGATAATATCTCATAAAATTTTTTAAAAAAATGTAAAATGATCTGCAAAATGAAGAAATAAATTCTAACTAGAAAAATGGATTCAATTTTTGCTTCATTTCGTATACTAAATAAAAAAGAAATATTAATTATAACAAACAAGTATAAAATTTAACTTTAACAGTACAATAAAATATTTTTAAAAAATATATTATATTGAAAATGAATTTAATATCTTTAGAATTAAAAAAGGACATTTCTCAATAAATCTAAGGTTAAGAGTCTACTTCAAGTGCTTAATTTTTTAAAAATAATTATATAATTACTTTTTAAAATTTTAGAATTAATATATATTATTTTTTAAATAAATAATATCTTTTTTATCTATTTACATTTGTATTTATAACCATAACCAAGGGATGATATATATATATATATATATATATATATATATATATATATATATATATATATATATATATATATATATATATATATATATATATATATATATATATATATATATATATATATATATATATATATATATATATATATATATATATATATATATATATATTTATACATATATATATATATATATACATATATATATATATATATATATATATATATATATATATATATATATATATATATATATATATATATATATATATATATATATATATATATATATATATATATATATATATATATATATATATATATATATATATATATATATATATATTAAGACTTTTATTAAATGTATTGTTCTTTATTTAAAGGATACAATGAGATCTTTTATATTTATTATTATAACGAAATGCTAATTTATGTTATCCTTCATTAATTTAAGATAAATTTACGATTTGAATTTGCATATGACATAATCACATGAAAGACCGAAAATTGTTTTAAAAACATTAGTTTTATGAACGAGCACCTTCTTAATGATGAAAAAGCAATGTAACTCTTTAAAATAACAAAAGAAAACCTTGAATAAAGTTACTCAAATTGGACATTTAATCTAACAATGGTATTTTTAAAATCACAACAAATAACATATATACCTCAAAATTAATATATATATATATATATATATATATATATATATATATATATATATATATATATATATATATATATATATATATACACTGCTTAGTTTAAAATTGTCATACATAATAGTTATTGTTATATAGGTGTTATATACTCTGGTAGAGCCGATAGACAATATTAAATTGTGAAAAATAAAAAGAGAAGTATAACTCATCGTAATATATATGATATTTATTTTTCTTTAGTTGTGACTAATCTGGACACTTTATATTATGACATTCAATTTTCACTGATTGTTGTATAAAAAATCATAAAATATATGAAATAACTTTCACTGCATCAGATAAAATTAAATTAATGTTAATATATTTATAATAGTTTGGTAAACATTTCACCATAGTTTATTCCATACGTTTGTAAATAATTCTTAAATGTATTATTTCGGTTTATTTAGTCTAAGCGATTTAATACTACGATTGCTTAATGCACATTTTTTCAAGAATTTCGTTTTAATGTTACTTTTTAATCTCAAAATATTTAAATCCTATTGCTCAAAATATGACTAAAGGATATCGATGATGAAGAGAAAAGTATTTAACTTATCACAACATTTCTCTTTTAAATAACTGAAGAATCTAACTTATATGAATTTAAATATGTTGATATTAACTACAATTCCAATTTTTTTCAATCATGTTGAATTAATTCTAGATATGTGTGTGGAATCACTTTCCAGAGCTTCAATAATATCATTGTAAGTAGTTTGTTGAATATTAACAAAACTTTATAGTAACATTTTCTTAATTTTAACAATAATCATTTAATTAATAATTGTTTACAAACATTTTAATTGTTTGAAAAGTATTCTTTAATAATCATCCCATCTATTAAGATGCTTTTAAATATATAATTTTTATGTAATCTTTTGATTCTAATTACAACTTCTTGATTTGAAAATAATATGAAAAATAAGGAAAAGGAGGTACGTTCTGATCACAAAAAAGTAGTTATTTTAAGTAATATTCGTTTTAGATAAGATAAGATAATGCAATTAAGACTATATTATAAGTACCCTCAAAATATATCACTGAATTATTTTTTTGTTAAAAAAATTTTTAAAGAGGACAAATGATAGGTATTTGTTGAAATTTTATTCGTAATTTAAATTTTTTTTATTAAAAGCTATTATTCAAAATATAAATAACACATAATTTAGCAATAATTTAGAAAAACAGCACATAATTTTAAAATGTGGCATTTTTGTTTATTTTATATGTCATTTTATTAAAATTTTATTTAGTTTAATATTTCTGCTCATTAAATATTTTTTTAGATTTATTTAATTTGTATTTTGCTTGTTGGAATTGATGCAACTTTTATTTATTTTCAATATCTTAGATTTTTAATATTTGTTTAATAATTTAAAGGACACCGAGGGTTTTTGTATTCTTTATAAAATGAATTTTTAATACAGCCTTTATTCTTATTTTAAATGTCAAGTATAAATGAAAAAATGTTGTAATGTAAAATTAATGTAAATACATTTGTTAACCTAAAATATTTAAGAATGGAAGGCAAATGTTGTTTAAATGATTTTTATACGAATCTTTTACATAATTCCCAACTGGTTTCACTCGCGTCAGATACCACGAAGATATATCATCAAATTCTTCGTTTTAAAAAAGAAATTCTTCAAATGGAACTGGCGATAAATTAAGGCGAGAGATTGGAAAAAAATCTGTTCTGTCTCAATCATTTGGTGTCCCTCTCTGGAGATTCTGAATTGAAACAGGAGCTCAACAGGACAATCCATCAACTGTCAGTAAGATCTCTTTTTTTAAAGAGAAAAAAGTTTTCCAAATATAAATGAGAAGTGGCCAAAAGTCCTAGGTGAATTCCCTTCTTCTCTCCAAAGCGTCAGAAGTTTGAAATATCTTTGCGACAGCTCAGGTCACGTCTGTCGCAAGCACTTTAGATGGAAAACTTTTTATAAAGAGGGATAAAAACATTGTTAAGTCCTGGTGGGAGATCCGAGCTGAAAATTGGCGATGGACTTTACGGGAGGATCTGATACCTCCCTTGCATTTTCCTGACTTTGTTTATTTTTGCTTACTTCGCCATCACAAAGGATAAGGATTGTGTGCTTTGACGATTGTTTGAGACTTCGTGATGATCTTTTTCCCGATGATTCATTATTCTAAATTATTTTTTTAAAAAAATCTTTGATGGATTCATATATAATTTTAGATAGTACAATAATATTTAGGGAGAAAAACTCAAACATCAAATATTTTGTATAATACATCATAAATGGACTGGAATTTTATTTCAATGTAAGCTAAAACAAAAGTTTGTTATTTTTTTATTACTTTGGTTTTTATTTTATGCAAAAAAAAAAAAAAACAATTCCCATTCATAAATCAGAAAGTTTTCAGATTCTAATATGGTGATTAGCTTTCCGAAAACAAATTGAATATTTTACACTAAAAGTTTCAAATGCAAAGATTGATTACTGGAAAGTTAAATGAATAATTTATTAATTTTGCATGAATAATAAGTAAAAAACAATACGTGAGTTCAAAATATTTTATCTAATGCCTTATTTGACAGAAAGTAGTATATTTTGAAAGCGAATATAATGTGTCCTTTGTCCTGCGAATCTTTAAAAAAATAATTGAGTATAAGAATAAGTCTGTAAGGGACTAAATCATGTTCACCCAATGAATAAGCTGCTGCAGATAAATCAATTTCATTTTACATACACTGAATGCTTACTTCTAATAAAATTTATTTTTGAAAATAAAAGAAGATGAAAACATGGACGTCAATTATTATAACAAGAATGGAATATGTTAGACGAAATATTATATGATGACTCATTATATGTAAAAATTGGTATTTATAATTTTCATCAGCCCTTTTTCAAATATAAAATCATTTTTCTTATGTTCTATTTTGTGTTATTTCTTCTAAGCAAATCTTTGATGATTAATTTTTACTTATATTATTTTTCATATTAATACAAATAAAATGTTATTATTTATAAAAGCTTATTTCATAAGTCTTAAAATTGAAAATCAATTTAAAAAAAATCATTTTTATCATATTGCTTACTTCATAGTAAGAATTACCTAGAAAAATTGATGTAAAAGAATACGGATTATTTAAAAATAACATAATGTTTTATAATTAGTTAATATTTTGCTAGGAAACACACATTAATGGAATAAAATATATTCATTATTTTCATGATTGTATAGAATACAATACTTGAAATATTTTAATTGGTGAAAATTTAAATTGACCCATTTGAACATGGAATAACATTATTTTCAGAAATATTCGTTTTATGGTATTCCATTTAGTTTGAATGAGATGAGCTTACACGGAATGTTAATATTCAATGCTCTTGTGATTAATATTTTACATTTCACATAACACATTCGGAGATCAGATTTATCTTTATTGTTCTACAAAAAGGAAATCACTAAAAATGTATCTCTTAAATCATTAGATTCTAATTCACATGTATCAACTATTAAAGAACGTGACACTAAATATATAGAGAAGATGTTATTAAAATTTTGTCAACCTATTGAGATAGACAATAACAGATCAAGGAACAGTTTTTACATGACCCACTGATATCAATAATAACAATCAATTTATATTAAATTTAATATAACGTGTTTAATATTATATAAAGAGGATTCAGCTAATTCCTAGTATATACTTAATATAAATATTGAACCAAGAATATTTGTTGTGGAATTTTGAATAGAATACTAGTGCAATGATTTAATTTATAAAAAATTAATTAATTAGCCTCTAATGTGTTCTTCTATTTTATTTGAATTATATTACAAATGTTTTTGTATGTGTGTTTGTGGGTATGTAAAATACGTATTACTAGTTATTCATATTTAATACCATTTGATACATTAATATGTGATAAAAACTTAACTATTTAGTTTTATTATTTATTTTTCAAATGATGAAAATGTATCTCACAGCAAAACACAAAATTTGATTTTCAGCCATTTAAAGGCATATGACAAAACAATGAGAACACTTATTTAAAAATGAGACATCCTTTGATCTCCAATAAACATCTGCCTCGTGTCGCAACAGCGACCTAGTGGTGGCGAATTGGAAGGTATACATATACACAGCAAGTTTTCGTATGCCCAGTTCAAAAGAACAACGCCAGAATGATAGAAGACGCTGGAGAAAAAAAACAAAGTCACTGCAGGTGGACCCCATTTAGTGACCCCGAACTCTTAACATAACCACTGCAACATATTGCTATGGGGCTGCACATCGAAGCCAATGGGCAAAATAAATGAGGCTTGACAAAGCATTGCATAATAATAAGGTAAAATGCAAACAAGCCTGTAAAGTAATAAAAAATACTAGTATGAAATACAACTTGATTGCTTGAAAAAAACTATGAGCAAATGACATGAAAATATACAAATGGCGTTTGCTTCATGAATTAAAATGAGAAATGGGAGAAACATAGCAAAGTGAGTGCAAGGTAGTTAGATAAATTAACTGTACAAAGTAAGATAGAATTTTTAAGTGAAATGGTGATGCAAGAGATTAGACATGACACAGGGTTGATGAAGCAGTTGGTCTCGTCATAGAACCAAGTAAAAAGATCTTCTTGGGTGATTAGAAAGTCCGTCAGTTGGCTCAGCTTTCTCCTGAAATTTTGTTGTTCAGGATTGCTTTTCACCAGTTAACTTTTTATCTGATGGCTGGGCATGACAGGTGCCAAGAATCAGTTAATGAGCAAGCCGCGATGTAATGGAGAGAGTGGCTCACATGTCAACACTAACATTTAGGTGAAGCTGCTAGATTCGCTCGGTGGAAAAACGTAAGAAATAGGTCATAATCGGACATGAAAAGCACTTCATTTCTTGTTCAATTTAATGGTTTCAATAAAACAAAGTGCTCTGCCTCATACATCAGGTACCCAGTAGTGAAATCCATTCAGTTTGAAATGGAAGTTATCAGACAGGCTTTTCGCAATGCGACAATTACATAAGAAGATTATTTACCCCTTGCAAGGCATGAATATATCCGATCTTTTCGACGAGTAAAGAGGTATGATAATTGGATAATTGGAGAATGGTTCACAGACTACTATGTCAAGGGTAACGACATCCTACACAAACTTGGGTAAGTTTTTGTCTTCTGCGAAGCACAGCAGTGGGTGAAATTCAGAGTAGATGGCCTTGATAAACGGTTGCTGAAGAGGATGGTCACCTAAAATCGCAAGACTACACTGCCGCAAATAACATCCGAGATAAATACCTACCTTCAAAATCCCGTATTGATGAAAATTATTCCGCAAGAGTTACATTCTGGGAATATTCATAGTGGAGTGATTATTTAAAAACCGTTTGTTTGGCTGGGAATGCAATGCAGAAACTACAGTGATGCCAAAACCGCCTAAATTGGATACCATTGCAAGGGAAACAAGTGATCTGTTCTGATATCTTTTCATTTACATTATTCGAGATCACTGAGAATGTATTCATCTGGTTAATACCGGCAGAACCATTTGATGTTGACAGATTCCAACTGTGTAACATGAAAGAAGTTTTGTGATGGTGTGGAGCGCAATATCTTTCCGTGGATTGGGTCTTCTCCTCGTCTTGAGGAGGAGAGTTACTGAAGACCATTATTGAACTATTCTCGGAGATCTATTTCACCCTATGATTCAGATTCTTTTTTAATCAGAACGTATTGTATTCCAAGACGACAACGCTTCTGCTCACACGTCTCGCTGTGTTGAAACATGTTTCCATGAACATGATGATGAAGTAGTGAATCTAATTAGGCCTTCTCACTTTCCTAATCTATATATCATTTTGGGGGTTTCTTAAAGAACGAAGTCTATGCTCAGTTTTCTCCTCCATGCATCTTGTTTGAACTCGAGATGGCAGTGCAAGAAGAACGGAACAAAATATATAACATATTATTTTGTTATATATTTTGTCCTATATTTTATCATTCATCATTATTAAGGGAAATAATTAGAAATACATTAGAATCATAAGACTGTCAACAATTCATGCATAATGACATCTAGTATAAACTTCCCTTTTTATTTTACTTGCCCTACTTTATTTTATTTTATTTAACCAATATTATAAATGACATCTAGTATAAACTTCCCTTTTTATTTTACTTGCCCTACTTTATTTTATTTTATTTAACCAAAATATTTCCAATAAATAAAATGATAGAATCGCGCCTGTGTTTTTAATAAAATAATAGGAAAAATAAAGGAACCACTTTTAAAAATATTTTAACCCATTTTTTTAAAAACCAATTTTAGTTACTCTAGCTTTTTTTTTTAATTTAATGATAATGATCAAAATAAATTTTAATATATTTAATAAATGGTTACATTTTAAAAGTATAAGGGAAAACAAACTTCAATTGTTTCAAAAATTTTGATCCATAATATTAATTTTTTATATTTTATTTTAATGTAAATTATTATAGAACTTTATATTCAAATTGATTATAAACTCAATCAATATGTAAAATTTTGCGATTATAAACTCAATCAATGTGTAAAATTTTGCCAATTTTGTTTAGTTGAATACAAAATATGTAAATAAAAATCACACTTTTCGTGATCTTAACGTTAAAATGTCTCATTTCTCTAATCTTTAAGTAGTTTAACACGAGCTGACTAAATTTTTCTGCTTACTTTAAGAATTAAACATTCTATCATTTGATAAATTGCCTTCTCTTTAAAATCTGAGATAAAATTTGTTAAGGAACATAAGCAGCGCTTTCGTAATTATCAGGCTTGGTATAAAATAGTATAAACCTTTTATAGACCTTAAAAATAGCAATTAAATGCAGAGAAGAAGGGATATACGACTTCATTAGCATTTTGAATTCGTTATCGTTAATGACTTCCCCTCAACAGTACTCCCGATCTGCATCTGATAACCGTGACTGATAACCGGTGATTAAGTTCACACAATTTATTCCTTATCCCTGTTTTTAATAGCATTCTCTTCCAAGCTTCCGTGACGTATCTGATTTTAAACTGCGTATCCTTTATCTTTTCGCGCCCTTTTCGAGTAATTAATAGTTCTTGATTTTTCTTTTTTGGCCTCAAAGGAAAAATACAGCTTATAATTATAGACTGTCGTGGTTGTAACTCACATTTGAGTTAGGGGAAAGATAGTAAGAGTCTTAAATTTTTATGAGAAAAACTATTAGAGGTTTACTGAGCCAAAGGATATCCTTCCTTGCTAAAATTTCTAAATTACACGCCAATGAATTATAAATTGAAACGCAAATTCTGATACAACGCGTAAAGACAATGGAAGGTAGCAATAAAAATTATAATCTCAGTTATAAAGATAATGAAAAACATTAAAAATTCATAAAAATTGATAGAGAAATTAATTATAAAATTTATCATCATTATTTAAAAATAAAAATATCGATGAATATAACACAAATGTTTAGGAAGATTGCATTAAATTTTATTTCTGTCGTCTTCAGAGGCATAATTAATACATAATGTACATACATAAATTCTTTCATAAATACGCTTTAAATATTTTAAAAAAAGTTTTTATAACCACCTTCATTTTTGCTTTCAGATTATAATTTAATATTTTAATTGAGTTCCAAACTACTACTTATAAATGGGGACAAGATGTGAATTAAGCTTAGCAGTGAAGATGTAATCCAAATTACCAATACATAATAGAATGTTATTTGCATATTGGATATATAGAAAACAATACACATTTGATAATAATCATTTATTGTTATTTAATAAAACGATTTTAAAATATGTATGATCAAATAGATGCTTCAATCTAAAAGTTATTTACATTAAAAATAAAAACAACTTTCGCTTAATATTTCAGTATGTTTAGATTTTTTTATAAATAATGTATTCAAAAGCAAAGAGTATTGTAAATTTCAATTTAAAAATATCAAAAATAAATATTTTCATATTTATTATGGTACATTTATTATAATATTTCGACTTTTTTTTGCTGAGATTTTATATACCTTATCATTAAATTCAATTTGAAAAGAGGAAATAATTGTATATACGTTTTAATCACAGAAAATAGATCAATTTTATCTTACCACCGAATCAAAGATAATTTGATTCAGATTTACCATGGGTAACCCTTCATGGTTATGGGTTGATTTTATTCAGATATATCAAACAAGATTTTTATATAATTCAATCCAGATATAATACCAGGTAAGTCTTGTGGGTGACAAATATTTAAAAATATGATAATAGGAAAAATAATGCAAGTAATTGTTATGAAATGGTATTTTTTTGAAAAATATTTTATCCAAACAATTTGGTTTCTTGAAAATTACATCTTATTTAAACAGTACTGTTTTTATTGAACAGCCCTAATCAGCAATAATATTTTCGTATTTAATAAAAATAAAGTAATACGGATCAATAATAATAATTCATATTTATGACATTATTTGATTAATACTTATTTAGATATTTTACATTATCAATTTTTTTAGTTTACAAAATTTTACATTTTCAAATTCTTTAGTATTACAGGAAATTAAAGTTGTAAATGTCACATACACACAAAATCAAATTTTTTGGATAGTACATCAATCAATATTTCGAAATAGGAAAAACATGCCATTCTATGCTCACGTTTTGCTAATGAAAATGATTCATTATTAACTATAGACTTAATACATTACTTATTCTATTCAGCCAAATGCATGAGAAATAATCCATGCCATTCCTAAACAAAAGTATTCCGTTTTCTTTAATGGTTGTCACAAGAATTAATTTTCCGTTTCTGCAAGGCTTTCTCTACAAACCAAACAAAACGCATTTCGGACTATAACTAAACAGCGTGGGAATACATGGATTCTAACACATGAGTTATGTGTTTTGTGAGGGCAGCAAAAAGAAGAATATTTCAATTTTGGAAAGGGAAACGCAGAAGCGAAGCAAATTCATGACAGCCTGAAAGCTGAACAAAAAACAATTATGATCCGTGCTCTGTATTCCAAACACAAAACGTCGAGACAAGTGCACGCAATTTTCCACTTAACACATCGACCAAACGAATTTCGGCAATGATGCCAAAACACTAAAATGTTTTTGCGTTAGAATGGGACTTGTTTTCATGACTTAGATCGTAACTCGTAGCTAGAAATGAATGAACAAAACAAGCATAGCGAATTATCTCCATGCTTCTTATTTCCATCTTATGGTTCAAGAAATTGCAATACCACTAATCATAAATTCTGTAAAATATTTAGGTTCCACAATTAAAAAAAACAAATCAGTTAAAATTTTTTGTATACATTTCTTTTTTAAAATAACCTTATAAATGATGTTTTAATGTTTGATTCCAATCCAATCATATGATAAACTACCAAAAGTTTCAACTATTTGTAGTGATAAATTTTTTCTAATGTTTATTATAATTATGTTTAATAATTTAATTTAAATATTTAAATTTTCGAATTATAAGATAAGATAGAATATATATATATATATATATATATATATATATATATATATATATATATATACACACACGCCGTCTGATGGGTGAGTGGTTAGCGATCCTGACTCCAGAGTTGTGGGTCTCGTGTTTGAATCATCGCGGTTCCGGCTTGGATGTCACTTTCTTTCTCGGTTCTCTCTGTGTTTCTCTTATTCTTTTTTCTGTGATGATGTATGAATGTTGCCCATACTATAAACGGGTTTGTGATTGTATGACGCGGGCAATGTGCTACTCGCCTCTATGACTTAGTTCACATGTGCCCGCTGGGTAATGACAAATGAGTAGCAGTTTCTGGCCTTGTGTTGTGGCATAGGATTCGTCACCCAAGTGCCCGCCGTTGGAATATATATATATATATATATATATATATATATATATATATATATATATATATATATATATATATATATATATTCTATATATATATATATATATATATATATATATATATATATATAGAGAGAGAGAGAGAGAGAGAGAGAGAAAGAAAGAAAGAGATCTGAATTATATAAGTGATTGACAAAAATTTAAAAAATGGAAAAACTATTTTCATCAATAACTATATATAAACTTGTAAGACTTAAAGCGAGAAATATCATCGAAATGAAGAGACCAAAATCTATATGAAATACTTATTCATTAATTTTATTTTGCACACAGATTTGCTGTACTGGTTATTATACTCTAAGCATTTACTACTTTGCATTGCTATCTAATCTTTATTTGGTAGTCATTCAGTGATTTTATATAAAATGTCTTCATTTTGACATCATACTTAAACCTGAAATTTTAAATCTTATATTCCATACAAATTTTACTAAAATTATATTAAAATAAAATTATTACTCAATTTTAATCAACAAAAAAAGTATGAAGCTTAATTAGAATGTACTTTTCTTCCGTACATTATTTATTTTTGCATTTACGTGTGTTGAATATTATTTTGGATGCATCAATGGAAGATGCTATAACAAAGTAAAGAAACAATTTATCACACTTATCTCTCAATTACACTCATTTATTTTTTTTAAATGTATTTTGAAAGGAAGTTATATTTTTTTAAAAAGCAGAAGTACTTGTCATTAAAATATCTTTTCTTCTGTAGAAACAACGTATACATTAACAGAAATCTTATTTTGTTGGTAAAAAATGTCAATATTTATCTTCAAGAGAGTTTCCGGTTTGAGGAATAATGATTTTGAATATCTTGCTAACACTTTGACTTAAAAAAATGTGAGAAAGTTTCACGGAGTTCACAGGTGTTCACATGAAAGGGAGCTAAAAAAAATTTCTAAATACTAGAGGCTTTAAAAAAATATTTGATAAAATAATCCATAGCTGTTTTGCTGTTTGATATTTTAATTAAGAAAGATGAGTTATGCTTTATTTGTGAAAAATGCTTTTCTCATTTTTAAAAATCAATACTTTTTCCATACATTTCTTGTTAATTATTTTATAAAATCGATGAGGGTATATTATTTTGTCTTTACTTAAAATGTAAAATTAATAGTGTTGTTTCATCTTGGCTGTTAACATAAATATAACTTTTTTGTGAGATCATTTTTCATATGCGATATTTTCATTTAACGTGTTTGGCTGAAATCCATCTTTCTATTCAATTTTTAATGAGAATTTTTAAATATTTATGTTTTGTAAGTTCTGTACATAATATAATAACAAAGTAATTACTATAATAACACCCTTAACTACAATGGATTCGAAATTTAGAGATATTGTTCTATTTTTTAAATTCAATATATTAGGTTGGAAAATAAGTTCGTAGCGTTTTTACCAAAGACTTATTTAGACAAAAAACAATAACTGTATCAATAAGTTAATCAGTTGTATATTCGCCGTTGCTGTTTACAACCTCTTCCCACCTCTCGAACAATTTATTGATACTGTTCCGCCAAAAATTACCTAGTCTGGTGTCAAAGAATTTGTTGAGCCAGTTTTTAAGCATCTCTTGGTACACTGGGAAATGCTCGAAAAGAATGCCTCTGTCAACAAGGAGCTCTACATTGCCCAGCTACACCACGTGAATGAGGCTATTCGACTAAAAAGACTTGATCGACATGGTCAAACCATACTCCTTCACGACAACGTCAGACCCCATGTTGCACAAGTCGTCAAAGTCGCACTCCAAGAGCTCGAATGGGAGGTCATTCAGCATCCGCCGTATTTTCCAGACCTTGCATCGACCCATTACCATCTTTCCGCTCTTTGTCACACCGTATGAAGGGCGTTACCTTCGATAACAAAGCGGTCCTTAAAAACTGGCTCAACAACTTCTTCGACACCAGATCAGGTGAATTTTGGCTTAACGGTATCAACAAATTGGTCGAGAGGTGGAAAGAGGTTGTAAACAGCAACAGTGAATATATAGTTGAGTAACTTATTGATATAATTATTGTTTTTTGCTTAAATAAAAGTCTTTGGTAAAAACGCTACGAACTTACATGGAATATGAGTCACTTTTACTGATGATTATGGAATAGTTATCTTTATAAAGAAATTAATTTTTCATTGGAGATTCAAAGCTCAAATTTATTTAAGAAATGATGTTAAGAAAAATCTACTTTAGAATATAACTAAAAATTTTAGCAGAATCTAATTAGTATTTTATTTCCAAGTTTTCCATTTTATTTTGTAGAAAAGAAATTTAGAGCACCATTTGATTGACGTTTAAATAAAAGTTATGTTTTATTTGTTCTACCTAGATAGTATATGATATTTAGTATGCAAAATAAACTTTTTTATTCTTCTTGGAAAGGTAAGTTTTCTAAGCCTTAATATATAAGATACGAGACTGGAATATGAGTCACTTTTTAACTATAAATTATTGCTAAAACTAAAACATTATTATTGTAAAAATGTATTTTTTAAGCTTATTGATTGCACAGCAGAAATTTTAATCTAATGTTTTCGGAATATTTAAGCTTTATGGTTTCCAAACTAAGAGAACTCAATTATAGAAATCAGAGGTGAGTGTTGTTATGAATGATAATGATTGTTTATAATAGGCAAAACGAAATTGACATAGAACCTGAAAAGAAAGCATTGGATTTGAAGAATTAATTTCAAACAGCCAAAGCAGCGAAAGAAATATTCAACATCTCATTGCTGATAACATGAAAATCAACATGAAACATCTTCAATAAAAAGTTTTTGCCTACTTTAAGAGCCCGAATAGCAAGGATGGTTTAAGATATCTTATGTTTATATACAAAGCATGAAACAGTATAGGAATTTTTTGAAAGAGAGTTTCCGTTAAATGTTGAGAAATCACAACGGCTGCTTTTGAATTTCTGGAAATAATTAGTAAAAATATGCAAAATTAAAATGTACTTTGGTATTTTCAGTTCTATGAAATCCCCGAAAGTATTTTAATTACTAATCCCGAAAGTATTTTAATTACTAATTAAAAAAACTTCAGTGTAGATTATATTATAAAGCAATTAATTATTGGAAGTATAGAAATAAAGCTGAGAAAATGATTATGAAAGATGAGGTTGAGCAGGTCTATTCTAAATATCTAAAAGCTCAAGTGGAATCTAGTAAAATTAGTTAAACTTGGAATGGAGTTTTCTGATTTTGACTCTGAACAGGGGAAAGAGCTTTGGAGATCTGAACGTGGTATTCTTTTTGGAACATGTGGATGCAGCTAGAGACGATGCTAAGTTGCATCAATACATTTAAAAAGATTACATGGAGATGTCTTAAACAATTGATAAAGACATGGAAAAGTAATTAACAAAAGAATTCCAACTCAAAGAGAAACAAGAATTGTGTTTCATCAGCATTTTTAAGCGAATAAAAAAATGTTCCCATATTTCTAATCAACTCTGGTTTGTTTTTCCATTTCCAAACTAGCTAAAAAAAACTCAGTAAATTACAAAAACATCACATTTGATGTTCTTGAAATTAGTGATAATGTTTTTCTGATAAAAGATGATAAATGTAAATTAGGAATTACTTAAAGGAAGGTATTTACCACAACGGGGAAATTGTCACTTTTCACCCCTGGTTTTCATTTTCCTTATACGGAAATTGAAGAGTTTTTAACAAATTTAGGTATCTTAAGGGAAAATGTTTAAACTTTATCCAAGCATTTTTATGAAAGAGTGCTTTATAATTCATTTAGTTTTTTTGACAAAAGATTGGGAGTGACCTAACAATTCTTGCGTAAGATTTTAGGGGCAATGAAAGGAAAACTAACAACAGAAATAGCAAACCTTTTCTCGCGTTCTTTTAAACGCTTATGATATAAATTATGTTAAATGATTTTTATTTTCAATCAGTAGATCGTATCCTATAAAATAAAGGGAATACAACCGTCGGATCCTATAAATAACCTCAGTGAAATTTCAACTATCAATATCTTATATATAATCAAATAAAAATAATCGACTGGTTCAAGAAGTGATATTTAAGTACTTTATTCCATTTTCAGCTTGTGTCAAATACCATCAAAACACAAATTAATGTAAATTTAAATACCATCAACTAAAAACAAATTATTATAAATCCAATAAAAAGAAAGGAAAAGCCTAAATTTTTTCCCTTGAATACCCAATAAATTCTTAATAATTTTGTGGAGTTGTATAATTTTTCAATCGGGCAGTATTTTTTAAATTTTTAAGCAAGATAGAATAAATTTGCTTTTTTTTCTTATCATATGATAACATACATTAATATTATTTTTATGAAAAACTATTTATTAGTTTTAATTTGTTTTTATATTTTTAAAAACAGCATTAAATAGTTTTTGCATTAATCATCCTTAGAACTTTAGTAAAAATACATGATTGAGCAAAAGTCGTGAATACAATAAATCAGGAGTGAAACAAAAATAAATTGCCTTTAATCAATTCTCTTCATCAAATTGATATCCAGATAACCGGAAGTCTTGTTCTGAATATGCTGACAATCGTCCATTCTATTATCTAAGTCGAAATCTTTCGAAAAGTTTATGGATTTTGAAGAATGTCGAAAAGTTTATTAGACAATTTTGTAATTTCAAATGTAAAAAAAATACTTCTCGTGTATCTCAGCTGTTTACTATGATCAAAATAAATTCCACACTTTTTTGGCAAAACATTGTGAAAATTATATCTACAAACTTACTAAATACTTTTACGAAAGCAAGTAAATGTTGATTTACATATATATTGGAAATTATTTTATTCATATTAAATATTTTAATGAATAACATTAAAACTATACTTTTCTATTATTCTATATAGTTTGAATTTAATATTTTAAGGTACTGTCTAAAATTTATTGAAGGTATAGTGGGAAATACTAATTAGAGACCGATGTTCTTTTAATTTTAAAATCAAACTTTTTTATGGTTCACTGATCTTATCTTTTATTATAAATACATTATATACGCAACTTGCGTTATCCATACGTACAGGAATTGATGGCTCGGAAGATGTCTCTTACAGACTTTCTACGCATTTTTAGTTAATTATTTTATAAAAAAGACTATCAGGTCTGTAATTTCTCTGCTTGTAAAGCGAAAATACTCTTAACACGTGTTTTGATTAATATATTTCTTAAAATTTTCTATCAATAAATATTAAGCTTATTGCACTTAATTTCTTTTATAAAAATCAAATTTCTTATGTTTTTAGTTATGTCAATCTTATTATTTTTATTACTTTAATATAATTTCTTAAGTGTTAGAACCATGATTCTATAAAATTTATTAATGGATTTTATTTTTGAATGATTAAGGGTTTGCTTATGAATTTATCTAAAAGGAAAGGTTTCATTATATAAATGAAAGCTATTAATTACTGCTGTATTTTAAATTTTCAATTTTAATTCATATACGGTATATTAATTTTATATTGTCAAAATTCGATTACTAAATCCTATACTAAGAGTTAGGTAAAAATATCATAAAATGTCTGCTTGTTGGAAATATTTCCTCTAAAAAATTTCTCTTAAATAATTTATGGCAAAAAAGAAAAAAATATTTAAGCCAATCATCATCTAAGTTACAATAATGGGATATATGGAAGAAGTGATAAGGAATTTTTAGAGAATCCTTTTTAAAAAAAATGTATACAAATTAAGCTGCTTATTTTTTATCGGAAATTTTTATTATTTATATACAGATTTATAATAAATTTCATTCGTTTTGCCCACAGAAATATTGCTTTTTTATTTTTGTAGTTTGTATGCTATTAAAATTATGTTTAATATGTTGATATTTCTATTAAAAGATATCATATTCAGTAGCTGCAAATTCAGCGTATTTGTGGAGTGAATTAAAACCCTTTTATATGAAACTACCTGAATTTGTTGTAAAAGGAAAATGTAAAGTTTGCTCTTTAAATACAAATTTCGGCTGTTATTAAAGAGACCAAGCACAAACTTAATTAGAATAGGATTTACACAAGAGTAAAGTTAATAATGAATTAATTTTGTTCTCATTATAAATTTAAAAATTCAATTCAAACAGCTTATATTAAAGAAATTGTAATATTTGGTGAATATGAAGAATTTTTTTGAAGAAATTAAATATAAATATCTTATAACTGGTCTTAATAACGGATTTAAGAAGAATTATAAATTACTTCTTAAATCAGTAATATGAAAATATTCTAAAACTTCTAAATAAATTAAATTGTAATTAACTACATAAAATTTAAGAAGAAAGTTTAATTAACATAATATTTTTTTCATACTTAAGATTACAAAAATTAATTTGAATTGAATTAAGAATTATAAAACTAATTAAATTTTAATTTAAATACTAAACATTTTGTTAAAGAAAAAGTTTAATGGAAAGAAAAATTTCTTAAATTAAAACCAAAATAAAAAATCAGTAAAATATAATAAAAGGAATTTTAACTATAACACATTTTTCTATTTTCTTATATCCTATTTCTCCTCATGTATTCACACAAGCTCTTCAAAACCATACAGTTTCAGATCAAAATATTTTTTAAATCTACACTGGGAAAAAACTGAATTTTTTATTTCTTAACATAATCTTTAACTAGTACGCTTTATAAGCAGTAGTTATGCAAAGAAAACCGAGAAATTACTTTTAATCGGTAAGATATTTTTCTCCTTCCAGAGAAAAAAATATTAGGTTGAGAAAAAGGAAAATAAAAATTATTTAATAACTTGAAATTATATAATTGTCATCGATAATTTATAAATATTGATAATCAAATATTTAGCAAAAAATCATTCTTTCGATTTTTCACATAGATTGCATTCACTGCTAATGAAATTGAACTTTAAATGCCAGACTTATATTCTTAATTTTTATCATAACATGAAGTTGCCTTAAGACTCATGTAAAGTGCAAGTCCTTGAACCCTAAATGAATTTTATATGACAGAAAATATTTAACATTAGATATAAATGAATTTTATTCAAACGAATATGATTAAAATGAATAAATTTCTAAATTGTATCTTGTAAG
Source organism: Latrodectus hesperus (assembly GCA_037975125.1). NCBI lineage: Eukaryota > Metazoa > Arthropoda > Arachnida > Araneae > Theridiidae > Latrodectus > Latrodectus hesperus. The sequence continues at coordinate 37,032,895 of CM075850.1, forward strand.
CTTAGGGGCTAAATTGAAAGTTTAATTTAAGAATTATTAAATTTATATTAGTAATAACATAGAATACTAAGTTTTGCATTACACATGCATGCCCTTTTAAAAAGTGCATATACGATCATCGTGAAAAAATACTTCAATTTCTACAATTTTTTAATATAATATCGACTATTTATTATTCTTGGTTTGAATGTGAATTGAATCAATAAAAAAACGTTACAGATTGCCAACTGGCATAAATACTTTAAAATATGGTATTTCATGAAATAACACCATGAGCCACAACATGGCATTTAAAGGCGATATACGTGCTCATTAAATCTGAGGAATCGAAAATCCTGTGGTCAGTCGTTAAGCAGTAACCATAGGTGTAAACACCAGCAGAGGTCCCTGTACATAACTCTGAAAGGGTTCTATTAGATTTGATGGACCCGCTGAAGAGAAAAAACGGAACACAGTACATACAAGACAATACAATTATTCTTTCAATCATCTGGAGACACTAGAAATTATTACTTTTACACAGTAAAGAGAGTTTGTAAAGTATACTGTTTAACACAAATTGTATTTCATTTGAGAGTTAACTCGTAGACACGTGAGAAGCATTCAAAATTGGTATCAGACAAAATACATGCCAGGATGTGGTAAGACAGGCATATAAAATACATATCAAATTGCATTCATACAAGAAATAAAGAAAATAAATGGAAATACAAAAGGGAATTAAAAATAAATCAGAATTGAATACATATACCTGCACTTACTGCAAATTAATGAGGTAATAATGGTTAATGAATAGTTGATGCATTTAGCATGAATTTGATATTTGGATGTATCGGCTCAGAATAAGTTAGGTCATATGAAATTCTGAGCTATATATATAAAAAGTTAGATAGGTTATACATAATGCATTAAAATAGGTCAATATAGCATGATGACAATAATTGTGATTAAGAAATCAAGTAAGAGCGCTAAAATTATGTTGAGAAAATAGCAAACAAATGATAGTGAACTATATACAAGGAGATGAAAAACAGGCGAAATATTACAGGTAAACAAGAAAATGCCTAAATGTAGAAGATGAGAGAGATGAAGTATGCGGATTTTATGGCTCATCTTCTTCCAGGTGAAGTCTATCACCATCACAGGCATCATTATCCTCCTATTCCTCTGGAATTATTAAGTCCCAATATTCAAGGATAAAGTTCATAAGGTTAATAACTTTTAGCTTGGCAGCCTTGTTGATGGTGATGTTTTTGAGCCAAATACTTTTCAGATTGTCACTGGGGGTAGTAAAGTGCCAGGACCTCGTGATGGGACATGTTGTAAAATTTCCCCCCCTGCAAATCAAACCAAAATTTGAAAGAGTGGTTCCTCTGATGGTGCCATCTGTCGGAGGAGTCTTAGAGCAAAGACCTACTTTCACCTTAGTGGTGGTCTAGATAAACGAAAGACGCACATTTCTGATTTAATTTCGCATAGCGGTCAGCTAGTGAGCTTGGTTTGTCCAAGTATCATAAAAATCAACAACATAACATCACATTTGATAACACAACATGAAACAACATTACAGTACATAACTATGTAATTTCCTACCAGTCGATATCAGATTGAAAATGGATCATCCGAAATAAAGGTCCTTCCAATCCAACATTTAATTTATCAAACCATATTTCCATTCTAGAAATGGTTATGTTAGTGCAAGAAAAATATTCATGCTGATGTAATAGATGAAAAAATCGGAACAGCTAGAAATCTATTTCTAAACAATAGCATTTAATTCATTAATAATTGAGCATACTCGCATTATATTACAGCTAACATATGTAACATAAGCGACGCTCAAATGTTATAGATGTATATGACATTAAGCAATCATATAAAACTGGTTTTATATTGCCAGTCAATATTCTTCTTTAATGTAATTTTCTTCCACAGTATTTCATAATGCCTAATTGCAAAGTATTCCTTCCATTGATAAAAACTGTACATTACTATCTATTTTATCTCACAACATGGCAAAGTCTCACCAATCAAATGACACATTTATTACAGTCACATCAATTTTCTAACATTGAATTGAGAAAGGTTTGAATAAGTGATTTCCTTCTACAGATTAGCGTCTCTATTTTTCCTCATAATCATCTCACATTAATGAATATCATGACTAAATTAAAACAAAATTAACTAAGTTGCAGGATAAATTTTAGTTTTATTTATGTTCTAAATATATATTAAAGTATGCATGGGGGATTTATTTAAATTTTTTTTACTATCATCCATCAATTACTGAATTTGAATACTTTTTTAAAATTTTAGTTTAACACAGATATTAGAAAATTCTCTTAATAATATTCATTATTTATAGGTATTCAAACGGTTTAACAAATTCATAAGTGCATTTCAATGAAAGTAATAAATCATCATTTTGCATATAAAACAATTAAGTTTAAGGTATTTCTTGAGATCGAAAACATTCTAATGTACGTGAATGTAATTTTTTACGGGAGTAAAAATTAATAATTTATATTATAACTCAATGAAACAAAAATATTTCAAATAACTGAAGCTATCTATCACGCACAGTCTTATTAAAAATATAAAATAGTTCTTGTATAACATATCTTCTTAAATTACGCATTTGTTTTGAAATATTCTCATAAATATCTTTAGAAAAAATTCATGCTACATAACAAATTCAAAATTCTAGTGACCCAAATCTAATGAGTAAAATATTATAATATAATCACAATATTTTTTCAAGTTAAAAAGAGTAATCATTATTTCAAGAACAAGTACAGTAAAAAAAATTATACATGAAACTAATTTTCTCTCCTTTAAAAGCAATATAATTTCAAAAATCTCATAGCTTCTCTTTTATATATCCTGTTCTTTAAAAAGCACATACATCCTATTCGCACAAAAACACCAGGAAGCGGAAATTCAAGATCGAATTCTTCCTCTGAGTAATCTACTCAGTGAAAACATCAGGCAAATTCAAAAAAAAAATGCTCGCAAATTATTACTAAAGGATTTAACGAGCTTTTTCGTTCCCTAATGTCGACAAAACGAGGTATGAGAGACATTCTGACATTTATCGGGCTAGATTAAAGTTCCATGTTTGTGTTCGGCATTTAGTTTCCAGTCGAACGCTCTCCTCTCTTTCGAGTAGAAAATAATTTAAGTGGGATGAGAGTGGGGAGAAATGCTGCTTTTCGTTACCTACCTACTTAGCATTGATTTCCCATTTTTCCCGCCAAAGCTGATTCCGAGTACGGTTACAAAGTAGGACTGAAACTGCCTTCTCAGATTTTGTAGAAAATATGCTATATTCCACGAGAGTGACTCTTACTTTGCAAACATTATTATCTAAGTCATCAATACTACTTGCAAATTGATGCAAACTAAAAATACTAAGGATTTTTTTGTACTTCACTAGTCTTTGTTCAAATTGAACTCATTTATTTATTCGATTTTTCTAGAACTAATTATTGAAAATCAATAGGATTTCATACTTGGCTTAAGTTCTGAGAAAGAATAAAAAATTAAGAATTTATATATTTCATCTATAAAATACAAATAAATAATTCGTTTTCTGAAAAGATTAAATTTACCGGAGAGATAAATATTAAAATTTGTATGCATAATAGTTTAAATGAAAAAAAATAATTTACTTATCTTTACTAATGGTGATTGTTTTTCATCATGTAATGTTCAAAAGAAAAAATGCAAGTATAATATCGGTAAATTTAGTAACATAGAGATATTTTAAGAAAGTATTTTTAGCAATATTTCTATAAAATATGTCTCATTATTCTGAAGAAATAAGAGACGATGCAAATTAGTCACATTATAGATTATTTATGATTTATTAAATATATTTTTAAACGTGTGCGTAGCATATGAAGTATATAATCAGCTGAAAATTCAAAGCTTTTTTACTTTTGTAAAACAATATATTTGTAGACAACTCCAAATTTCATGTATGATATATGAAAATTTAATGAAAAATATAATTTATTTTACTATGCCATTGGTTTTATAATTTGATCCATGTTTTTATTGGTTGTTGATCTGTATAGGATTGGAAATATATTGTCAGTTACAATAATCACAAAAATTCAAATTCTGATTTCACTGACTAAAGTAATAAGTTTATCATTTATCATGTACTCATTTATTATGTGATCTTTGTTTTTAATTTTTTTCAGCAATTTTTTTTAGTATGATCATTGAATAATTTTTAAGATACATGCACTAAACTTTGTAGATACTTTAAAATCATCATATAAATAATCCGTAGGTTTTAAGTGCACTTAGTATTGGCGTTAAGCTTTTAAGTTAATTCTCAAACAATTTTCTAGCAAATTTTTTTAACTAAGTGAGAAATTTAGCTGTTTTTATATAGGTTAATAACATTTTTGAATCGAAGTAAGTTTTAGTTAATCAATATTGATTCAATTATTTCTCAATAAATTTATATGATCATATCAGATTTATAATAACTAAGTATTATTTATTAGAAAATCTGATATAGTCATATCTCAAACTCCATGGCTTTACCCCTTCTTTAAATTCTAAACATAATATAAATTTTTATACTCATAAATTGAGACAATTAGAATTTTAAACTGAATGTTTTTAATAAAAGATGTAATGCACTTGAAATTAAATCAGTAATATGTTTACAAGTTATTCCAAGTTAAACTTGGCATTTATGATTATCATGTAAAATAAAGATAAAATATTTTTAAGATAAGAAATAAATAGCAAAATGAGTACTTTTATATATCAAATAAGTACTTAAATTTGGAACACATCTCTCGATGGTAATTATTGTTTTATGCATCTATTAGACCAGAAATAGCCAAAGTGGTGGTCCACAAGAAAATTTCGTTGGTCCCCAGAAATATGTGGAAAATACTTACTCTTCAAGTTATGTTTTGAGATCCATTGAAACATAATTTAATTCATAATAATACGTGAAAAGTTATAAAATTTCAACTTCATAGAATAACGCCACATTAAATAAGTTGTACTGCTGTAATTGCATTGTTTCGTCTCTTCGCAGTCTTTTGTAAGTCACATATGTTCAATCATTTAAAGGTAGGCTTACAGACATATTGAGTTCAATGTAAAAGGGGTATTCAGTATATTAGTTTGTTTAATTCAATATATTAGTAAGCTTTTGTGTATTATTATTTTATAAATTGCTGTTTTTTATGACAAGTGTGACCTTAAATCTTAACCCTGAGCATATTTTCTTTAATGGACTCATATTTATAATTTTATTGGGATTTTAAGACATTTATTGGGATTTAATTTCAAGTAAGCAGGAACATACATGACACTAGGAATGTATGATGCTAAAATTCGATATATTTAAACCAGTTTTTATTTCTTTTGTTTGTTTTATCATGATTTATCAATAAAGCTTTCATAACATGGTTACATAACATGGTATTAACACATTTTTAGAACGATTTCGATTAAGAATTTTAAAAAAGTAAATGTTTTAGAACAAAAATGTTTTTCAACAGCTTATTATTTGAAATGAGGAAAATCGTCTGCTACTTTTAAATTTATTCTTCTTTCAAAATGTCGCATGTAAACAAGCTGTGGATTGAAGGATATGTTTTTGCGCTTTCCGAAGACAAATATTCTGATTCCAGGATTTAAAAACGTTGTGAAATGCATGGTATTGAAATTTCTAAGTGCAAAATTTAGCAACATTATTAATCGGACAGGTAAAAACCGTCAATCATTATTTCTACATGGAAAGAACACTCCAAACGAATATCCGAAAAAAGTACGTACTGTTTCAAATGTTTCTAAAGTGTAATCCCTGGTAACAAGAGAAAATCCGCCAACACAGATGTAAATTGCAAGTCCTTAGATACATCTGTAGCAACAATAAATAAAATAATAAATCAAGATTTACAACTTAAAAAAGCTAAAAAACATAATGTTCACCAGCTTTTGCCGAGACATGTGCCTCAACGCAAAACATTTTGTAGAATCCTGTTTGAAAACCATTTAGCCGGAGATAAATGGAAATACATTGTGGCCCTTGATGAAGCATGGGCTTACCTAAATGAGTGCAACAAAAAAAGGTCTATTTACTATAGAAAACGAGGAGAACAATATGTACAAACCTGGTTCCGTCAATGTAAAGAAAGTTTCAGTAAGGGGTTTATGATAGTCGCAGGTTTCTCCTACAATGGTAAATTAAAAATGAAAAGAGTAGAAAAAAATGTTAAAATCAACTCATCATACTATCAGGAGAAGATTTTACGTCCAATATTTACAGAAAAAATTCCACTTCTTTATCCCAAAGACTTTCAAAGAGTGAAACTTCATCAAGACAAAGCTACAAGTCATACTTCGAAAACTACCACTGCATTCTTTAAAAAAATGAAGACTAATTCAAGTATAGTATATATACCTTTTCAACATATTTCTGTGAAGTCCCCTGAAGTTTCAACTATGGACTATTGTGCCTTTGGTCTGTTAAAAAGAGCTCTTTCTAACCGCAAACCCACTACGATAGATGGACTCTGGAAAGTAGTAGAACAGGAATGGAAAGCAATAACCCTGGAAATTTTACGAAAAGCTCTTCTATCATGGAAATCACGATGCAAACTTATAGTCCAGGAAAAAGGCTATCATATCGAACATTTAAAAAAATAGTCTTTAAATTTTAAATACGGCCCCGAAATCGTTCTAAAAATGTGTTAATACCCTCTGCAGTTTCGTTTTGTCAACTAGGTACACTTTATGTATTCTGAGATCACAATTTTTTTATAAATATATTTAACACTTATAAAGTTTTATTAGTGGTCCGCGGGATTTAAATTATGAATTTTCTTGTCCGTGCGGTCACAAAATTTGGCTACCGTTATATTAGACGCTTAGGAGAAAAAATATTGAACCACTAATTGATAACTGCCCTAAAGACCATATATAAATACTATTATTACTGTTGTTGTGGCTTATTCTTCAAAGTCTACTTGTAGGCTAGACCATTGTGTCTTATTCTTCAAAGTCTAATTGCAAGCTAGACCACTGTGGCTTATTCTTCAAAGTCTACTTGCAAGCTAGACCAATGTGGCTTATTCTTCAAAGTCTACTTGCAAGCTAGACCAATGTGGCTTATTCTTCAAAGTCTACTTGCAAGCTAGACCATGTCCAGGAAGTCGTGAATCCTCAAAAAGTAATAAAGAATAAGAAGTGAAGTAATCATGAACACTCTAATTTTCGCCATATTAATAAATCTAAAAGAACTAAATGTAATGTATGCATCGAATACAATGACATAGTCAAAATTTGAAAAGAGATGTAACTGAATCACTCTAGTTAAATTTTGAATTCAAACTTTTTTTAGGTCGAACTTTCATCGTCGTATAATTTACTTCAATATTTACGACATTCTGTATTGCTTTTTCCTTTACATGACATAAATGCCAATTCTTGTAAGGATAATTACTAATAATTCAACGAATGTATAAAGGTAAGCAAATCTGTAGTGGTTTGTTATTTTTTTACGATTAATCATGATTAAACTTTCATTATTGTGGTGGCAAACTGACATACAGCAAAGACATTATTTCAAAACTGGAGTATTTAAGTTAATTTCTGAACTGAATCAATGATTATTTTATCTATCAAGATTTGTTCAAGTAATTAAGGTTATCAATTCTGTTGTTGATTTCATACCATTAATTTGATGTAAATTTAAGAGATCTTCATAAAGAAATATTATTTTGATGTTTATAAAAATTTCTGTATTCGTGCATGGGAAATTAAAAAAGGCACTAAATCAATCTTCCTCAAAAAAAATTCCTTTCAATAAGATATTTTATATTTAATTTTGTATTATTACATTTCCAGAACAGAAAATTTCTTTCCGGTGTTTATCGCCTATTTTACTTCAGATCACAATTATAAAAGCTATTATGACTATTTACATATTGTAATGTGTTTTCATCATATCTATGATATTTTTAATGTGATGCCAATGTAATTTACGAGTATATAAAGGGTAATAAAATTGCAATAACTTGAAGAAGAGCATTGAATACACCCTGATGTTAAATCAAAAATTTAATGTAGTAAAAAAAGTAATAATTCAATATTTTTACTTAAAATTTGGTATTTTTATATTTAAGGAATTGTTATAATTCTTCAAATAATATTTTTTATTTGAAGTTAAGACATTTAAATCTATGAGGTGTAATATATTACTGAAAATGTTAATATTAATTAATATATTTTTTGTGTACAGTTAAGTTGCAATGTGCATGCAAAATTAATTGCAATAGAAATAAGTTTCAGTAATATCGAATAAGTATCATTTCTTAGAATATATCTTTAAAATCAATAAGTATGAAAATTTTTTCTGGTTCTTCAGTGCAGGTATTTGTTATAATAGGACGATTAATATGCATTATTTTTTCTTTTGAAAATGCATTGTTATATTATTTGTATGTATATTGATTTTTGCTATTTTTAGTTAAATAATTATACTACGTATAAGAATTTTACTCATTAACTTCAATCATAGTCCTAAATTTCTCCAAGTATGTTAAATCCTTATCCTCTTGTGCGTGATCTCATCATTTTACAAAATTTATGGTTTCGAATAGTACATTTGAAAATTTATTCATAAGTTATTGCATCAAATAACACTTTCTAATATCATATCGATATTTTAAATAAAACAAGAACTATAGGTGTTTTGATTTTTTATCATATAATGTACATTGAATTTTTTTCATGTTACTATATGAATATAAATTTCTATTGGGATAAGTAGTACTCCATTTATCAAAACATAAAATCATTCATAAAATTTGCGGTTGCTATATTCAATTGTAAAACAAAACATCCTGAATGATATACTGAGGGAGATTGATAATTTTGAATTATTACTTGTATTATGGCACAAAGGATAATATCCTCACGAATTTCAAAAAAACCAAGCCAGCAACAGCAATAAATGACTCACTCTAAAACAGACTCCACCAAATCTCTCACGAAAATTTCCTGTATGTTTTCTGAACTTATAATAATAACAAACCGAATCCTTCATGGGTTCTGATGACAACTATATTTCATTCGTAGACAGAAGAGGGCATAGGAGGCCGAAGAGGTACCAAAAAAAAGAACAAAAAAGAACCTCTAATATTGTTTTATCCATCCTCCCCTTCCCATCTCTGGTTGGGGATGGTAGATGGAAGAACTAAAAGAAAAAAAAGGCATCTGGCAGGTCCTCACGTCTAGGATAAAACGCCAGTTCCCAGAAATCACCACAACTCAGCCCCACAATTGAATTTTGCCTAAGTACATTCCACATCTCCGGAGAATTTTTTCACTTTTCCTTCCACCCCCTCTTAAGGGGATCTGGGAAGAGATGAAATCGCTTGCCTCTCCCTTTTCACTTCTAAGGGTGGGGAAGGAAAGGAAATATTGGGGGAAGAAAGGACGTTTTGACTTTAGATAGTCATTTCTTTGCCCTGAAACTGGATGGCCTTATGAGCTCCCTATGTTGTTTCAGCAGTTTTGATGAAAAGTAAGTGTTTTCACTGCATCGGGGGAATATTAAAGTGACCGGAGGAGATGCCGGGTGTATAAATTTGAAAAACAAGCCATCTTTAAGTGGTTGTTTCATCCGATACTAACTCAAACCTCTTTTTCAAACGCCAGCACTTTTGAACAGTTACTTCTGTAGGTAAATATTTTTGCATAATTAAATATAGAATCCAAAGAAAGTTGATTCTATATTTGAAACAAAATTCAAGGATTAAAATGCAACAAAAATCTTATAATCAATAAATTGCAATACATATTACCTTTATATTACTATTTCAATAATGAATATTATAGAAGGACATAACATTTTTAATTATTCTATAAACAATGGTATCATTCCATAATATTTTAGTGCAGGGCTGAAATAGATAGATTCAGCGAATAGTAATCAATTTAGCTCTCGTCCCGACTATCAATGGAAGATTAGATTTTCATATTACAATAGGAAATGTTTCTTCTATAACAATAGCCTATTGGTTGTTTTTAATTTGAATTTATTTAGTTGTTATTCAGATGTCAATTGTTTGCTTATGGGAGATCAAAATTTCCTATAGTAAGCAATAGGGAAAGTGTTGAATATAGAAACAGTCATTTGGTTGATCTTTGTGTGATTTGGCTCGGTTGTTGCATTGCGGTGTCATTTTTGTAGATGAAAATCAATTGGACAGTAACTAACAGTTTAATTGCTATTAGATTCCGGCATCAGATTTGTAGTACTAGATTTGTGATTGATGGATATTAATTTAGTAATGAATTGTTAAGTACATTAAAGATTCTACCTCGTTATTATACTCATACCTGACTTACAGAATTAATTAAAAAATTTTCATGATAAACAAATTATGAATGTAAATAAAAATTATGAAGTATTTTAGGAAACATTTAGGTATTTTTCAAATCTACTAAATTAAATCATTGTAATCAACGGCAATAAGAATATTTTGTCGACTAATATACCAAATTGTGCTTACGTCATTTAAAAAAAGGACAAATATTAAGGATTTTTTTTAAGAATTCACAGATGGAAACAGTTTTGATGCATAACAGTGTTGTTTCTGTCTCTAAATTCTTAGCAAAAAACCTTAAAATTAATTTAAAAACTAAATTTTAGTACATTTTTATTATTTATTTACTAAAATTAATTTATTATCAATTTATGCAAAAATGAAACTTCAGCAATGACATTATGCTCAAATTTCATTCAACTATATTATATTAATGTTACATTAGATCATGAATAAAAAGTATCAGAATAATCCAACAAAATAGAATAGCAATTAGAACAAATTTAGAAAATTTTATTACTTCTTTACATACATACATGCTATCACTGCTGTTATTAATATTTAAATATTTTCACTTGCATTATACTTTCAATAATCATTATCTTGCAGATTATTTGGAAAAAATCCAATAATAAATATATTTAACTAAATTTTCCTAATTTTTAAAACAAATGAAAATATTCTTAAGTATTCTTTATTACGACAACATATGGACAATTATACAAATGAGTGGTTGATTTAAAGAATTATAATATAAATAATTATGTCTATCACAGGAATTAATCCAAAGCCATTCAGAAATTAAAAAGATATAATTTAGCCAGTTATAATCAAAAATAAATTTTGACTTCTTATACGAAACAGTTGTTAGTAAGATTCTAAGTAAAATGAAGTTTCTTAATCCGCTACTCAAGAAGCTCTAAAATAAAATTCTGAAAATTAATTTGTTTTTTATTCCTTACACCGCGTAAATATTTTTTGACGCAATATCATACATTTTAGAATTAAGTTATGATTTTTCTATGAATCGTGATTGAAAATTCTTGTTTATTTTAATTTCACTCAAAAATGGACTATGAAATGTAGAACTATAAACTGAATGAGTCTTCATCTAATGTTACTCATAAGTTATGTTTTATTTGTCATGAAAGTAAAATCCGCAGTTCATAAAGATGACATAAGAGAAATAAACGGGAGAAGAATAAACTTGCTTGCTTTCATGATGAATAAAATGAAACCATATCACCAAACAATTTTTTTCGAAAATGCACTGCTAGCAAATCATACATATTCCACCATTTTTGGACACAGAAATAAATGCTTTGCAGAATTTTTCGCTAGCCAAATTTCTTCTCAAAAATACTTAATCTGATGTAATAAAAATAATTATAAAGAAAATAGTTATTTTTTTATTCCTAGAATGCATGCTAAAATTTTAACATAAGTATGTAAACTGTTAAAATGTTTACACCATTCATTGTTTTTATTAAATGAATCTAACATTTATTTTATGTATTTAAAATCGTAGAGTCTGAAATTTTGATTTTAAAATATTGGAAAAAGAAACAATTTTATTATTAAAAGTATAAAATTTTCAGGATTCAAAAAATATGATTAACATTCAATTTTAAATAAATTTAACAATTGGAATTATTTTAATTTTTACAGACTTTATTCCATAAGCATTATTCAAAATATTAATATTATACTTCCTCAATATTTTAAAAAGTGTTTTTGATAACATATTTATAATTATTTTAAAGTATTTTTCTACCATAAATAAAACATTTTATTCATTTTTTAATATATTTATTTGAAGACTAGAAATATTCTGTCTTTGTGTTATCAATATGTATAATGGTTGCTTAAAACTATAAGAAATGGCTTAGCGCAATAAGCAGATATCTATAGCAAAATATTATAGACTCTTAGTAATGGCTAAGAGTCAGAGTTCTATATCAAAGGGGTGGAAAAAAGGGAGGTTACGTAATATTAATATACTACCCATACTAATAGATACTAATCATTATATAAAACAGAGTTACATTTTTGAACAGTGACTGACATCATTTGGCAAGAGGGTGTTAAATTAAAAACTACTAAATTATGATAATGAAAGAGCTATCCTAACGTTTAAAAATAAAGTTTTCACACAGAATATTTCCCCACACAGATAACTTACAATTTGTTTTCTTTAGTTCTATTTTTATATTATTTTCTATTCCAGTTTTCTAAGATTATGAAAAAAATTTAAAAAATTCTTTTTTTTAAATTTTCTGTGATTGAAAATAGAGAATCAAGGATGTTTACAAATATTTTAAGTGTTTATTTGCTATTTGAAGTAAAAATTAATTCTTGTGATTATAAATGTTCAGCAGATATATTTCACTACTTGTTAAGCTGTTATTAATTAGTTTGAGTTTCGTACTTTGATTTAAGTACTACAACCAAGTGTGTAACATTTGTTTGTTTTTTTCATAAAAAGGTAAAGATTTTTTTAACACTCAGTTTTCCATTAATGACATATAATCATTGAAAAATACATGAGCATTGCAACACATTCATTTGTGTAAAGTAACGCTAAAATGCAGTGCCAATTAATAATTTTACAACTTCTGAAATATCATTTATGATTCTTATTGAAAATAAATTGTTCTCCTATTATTAAAGTATCCTATTATTAAAGTATTTAATATGAAAATAAAACTAGTCGTATACAATAACACATGGACAACTACATAAAATGCATCAATAGAATCAAGTTATTCATCTTCTGCATTCGAAGATGTACTTTTATTATATTTTTCATAAAAATAAAATTATCCCTTCCATGAAAATAATATATTATTAATGCTTAGCTTCATATTCATTACGTTATTTATTTATATATTTTACGTAATTATTTTAATTATTTTTGAAGAATAACTAACAACATATGGTATTTGTAATATATAGCTTGGTAGCACAATGATTTTAGTTTTTTTAATATATTTTTTATCAATTATTATAATGATGATTAATTTTACAATCGATATAATTTAAAAGGTTTATTTCAATATTATAACTATTAATATTAGAGATTAAATTACATTATAAAATTGTATTTACTATTTTATAATACTATGGGAATATTTTAAAATTCTCAATGATTTTTCTTTTGAACACTTAAACCATTTCAAATATTTAATTCTAAAAAACAATGATTAAATAGATAGACAATAATAGACATTTTAAGAAAATCTTAGTAAAATTATATTTAATTCGTTCGCGCGAGAAAGTGTCCAAAAATGTCGCCAATATTAATTTTGTCATTTCAGAATGAACATATAACCTCGTTATATCAGTGTTTTTATGACACATAGCATTAAAGGCGTATAAATATCTCCTCGTTTTGAAGTACTGCAGAAGTTATTTCTTGCTGATGCCGATAGAAAAATCCCTGGTGTTTAAACCAGCACATTAACAGGTTTATATCAAATTTAACGTCCGGTATATGATCATTTTCTCGGCGAACATAATCTTCCGACTTCATAACGCAGGTGATGGGGTTAGTTTTTCTGATAGTTTAGGTGAGGAGAAATATTCAATGTGACAATAAATTTCGAAGGACGTAACATGGAAAGGATATTTATAATCCGATTAAGAGGTATTAAAGAAAGAGTTTATTTTTATAGTTATAAATGAGATGGAATTTTTGGATGATGTTGTTGTAAAATAAGTAAGAAAATAAGGCAGAAATGTAAGCAATATATATATAATATTAATTTTATATCATTAAATACATAAAAGAAAAAAACAGCTTGAAAATGGTAAACTAATGCGTTTTTGTGCTTATGTCATAAAAATTTAAATGTATACTAAAATTAAGTAATAGCACAAATAAGTATCTATATACCTAAATAAGATGGAATAAATGTAAACGAACTTTCTATCATTAAAATGATGCTAAAATTATTATGAAGCCATTTAAAGCAGCAATTTAATGACGCTTAAATGTAAAAAAAAATATTGGAAAATGAAATTGGATATTTAGCATGGTAAATGGCATTTCAAAACAGAGATGGTTGCAGCCTGCCTGTTATTGATGGTTGTCAAATGGTTATTAAAAAGTATTTTGAAAACTTTGGAGTCATTCTTCAAGGAATGCTTTGTTAAACATTGAACACCAAACTTTTAGCACTGAATCGTTTTAAAGGATTTAACAAAATATATGTAATGTTATTTTTCAGAATCAGGTCGTAAAATAATCCTGTTTATGATATACTATTTTTTTCAATCCAATTGCTGAAATCTAATATTTTCCATGCACTAAACGAAAAGTACCATACTTTATTCCTAAGTTCTCAGTTTTTAATCTATTTATTTTCGATATTTATAATTGATTCTCTATATAAGTAATATAATACTTAGTATACTTACGAATATTGGTTTTGTAAACAATACTAATTTTTGTCACGCTTTGAGATATTTTATGAGTAAAAATGAATCAAATGTAACTAAATTTAGAAATAATGAGAAATTTAGATTCGAACTAAAATAATTTTTCTGTATATGAATGTTTTTCCTGTTTGTGCAAACGATAAAATTGGTATACAATGCGAAGCAAATAAATATAGATCAAATAAGTATTTTTTTAAAAAAAATATTTTATTTCTTGTTAAAACATATAATAATCGCATAATCTTTTTAAATGAAAGAAATTCTTTCAGAAAGGAAACTCAATTACGCGAACAGTTTCACCATATTGTTCCAACAACGTGATTAAAGGTTGTATAAGCTAAACTTCCATTCTACGTGTGCGTAAACTATTAAATATCGAGTTTACCTCGCTTATGGAAGTAAAAAGACAAGAACTAAAACCGGAGCATCTATTTCCAGAATGGGAAATGGGATTTCGTCATAACCAAATTTAAAACCACTCCACAAAGGAAGGAACTACTTTCCTCCGCCATTTGAAGAATTTTCACCCTTAATGACCTGGTAATTAGCACGTACTTCGACCTCAGGAATGATTTATCGAGCACATGGATTAATCCACCTACCCCATCTCGGTAATTATACCACGGATTCTCATCTAGGCTATTCCGGAGAATGACATAGAGGGCTCGACGAGTGCAGGAAAAATCGCTTAAAAATGGTTTTTACGAAGCAGTGAAAGGATTTGCCAAGAGAAACCATTCCGAAATAGCAACAAATAGTTCCTTCACAAAATTTATCAATTTTAGATTTTTTCCTTTTCTCTTTTGGAAACGCGTTGAAAAGGCTTACATAATTAATTGTTCGAGTAAAGATCTGTATGCTACTACAAGACTTGTAAGATTTTTTCAACTTTTAGAATAATGAACGCTAATTAATTTAACTCCAGATACCTGTAAATTATTCACTAGTCTTCTGTCAGAAATGTGTATTATCTTTCCATATATATTATTAAGCATTAAATACTTAAATGTAAGTAAATATATTATTAGGTAAAGATAATTAGTTATAGGATATAAAAGCGATTAAGAGCAGTATTAAATATTTAGAGAGGATTAAGTTCGCATAAAAAATTGGTAGATAAATTAATTGCACTTTTCTTATTGTAAATTGATTACAGTTGTTGAAATATGAGGCAAACATTTATCTCTTATTTGTGCAACATGTCTTACTTGTAATAATAATATATCATTTTGATTTATAGTTATATTATTTACATTTTTCCTAGTTATGTTACGTAAATAATTAATCCTAGTTATGTAAGAGGTGTAACGTGACAAATATAATAAATTATTTATGTCCCCTGAAAACAACTATTATACGAAATTTGTCATGTTTGTTTCATAAAAGTATTATTTGAACAAATAGGTAGCATCTATACACGCAAAGTCATCACTAATTCACTGGTTTTAATAAATAAATATTTACTACTAAAAAACTGCAACTATTTTAATCGTTAAAAATCAACAGTTTATAAGTATGATATCAAAGAAGTTGAGAATGTTTTATTTCCCCTGAAGCTTTAATTTTTTATTATTTATATGTTAAGAAAATCCCATCGCAAATTCACGCAAATGAATAATTATAAGAACTATATTATATTGACTCAAATTAATATACGTAAGAAATATTAGGTCATATGCTAAGGATGGCGGATAAAAGTAAATATTTTGTTATTTTTTTGCTAGCAAAATCATTGAAATTCTTTCCCTAATTTCTATTCGCAATCACTGATTTGGTATCAATTATATTTGGGCCCCATTTTTATTGACGCTTATTCCAGCTGTTTTCTTTTTTTTTTTTTTTTTTTTTTTTAATGAAAGTTTTTCAGGATTTTCTGTTTCGAAATTTTGAAGTAATAATGATTTTCTTTACGTTTTAATTTCAAATGTTACTTCCTCTGTATAAACATGGATTTATTTTCTATTCAATAAATGTTTCATCTACTTTAAAGCTTACAATGCAGAGATCCAAGGTTATTTTGTTACTATTAATAATAGAAACTATACTGCGTAATATTTCACATAATGACTTACGATTATACAAATTTTTTTATTTTTATTGTATATAGAAATTTACATTTACAAATTCTTCATACAAATTTTATATCATTGTATTAAAAGCTATATAATTGAAGTAGTTAATGAAACGCTGCACTTGATTTGTCTACCATAGGGAATCACAAAAAAAAACAATTAAGACAACAAAAAACAAAAAAAACAACACAAAAGAAAAATTGTGACGTAACCATGAAATAATTTCGCAGAACCACTGTAAAGGACTAATATTTATTGAAAATTTTATCAATTTTATCTTTATTCTTAAAGATTTTATGTGCCTGATAATAAAGCATGAGGATTAAAGGACTTCATGCTTTTTAATGCCTAGAATTTTACAAAAACTAAACTATATATTTCCCATAAATTATTTAAATATAATTAAACTAATTTGAATATGTTACCATTCTGAAAATGTCAGCTTAAGATACAGTCTTCTTTTTCATAGCATAACTTGAAAGTTTAATAATAAATATGATATAAAGAATAACTTTGAAAAATATAATAGCCACAAATACCTTTAAGCTATCTTTTACATCTTTTTGAATATTCATTAATTATACAGAAAAATATTTTATGATTAAGTTATTTACTTTCAAAAATCATTTATATTTACATGAGTCTTTAAATTAAAATAGAGATTTTAAAATAAGTTGCAAGAGAGAACCTAGAAAAATATATAAAATAACTAATTTTTGGAAATATTTGTATTTATATTTCTCTAGAATTGAACAGTGGTTTATTGATGATTGTTTGATATGAAATCTTAAAAAAAAATAACGCGAAGATGAGTTTTAGATATAATTACATTAATAATATAGTTCAAAAGAACGACCATACAATTAAATAGCGGCTTAAACCCAAATATAGCAGATTATAAGCGAAAATGAATCTGCATTTTGACATGCATAAATAATAAGGAAATTAAATAACTCTGAGCACACTAAATAGATAATGCATTTTCTTGATTTATGAATTAATTTTGTATAAATAAGAAATTATTCATAAGATAGAGTAATTAATTTCATTTGAATGTTGAGATCAATTATATAATAATATTCTTGTTTCAAATTGAGTTTGAGCTCATATTACGCTCCACTTTATGAATAGTAAAATAATAAAAATGCCTTTAAATAATAAAATAAACATCCATAGTATTTTTTCTATTTCATATTGGATTTTTTGCACAATTCGTAAAATATTTGGTAAACCCCAAAATTTTTCATTGGAATTTATAATGCCATTAAGAATAAATGCATTAACATAAACTATGTACAAAGAAAAATGAGATCAAAGATTGATATCAAATATTTATTATTTTAAGTTACGTTTTCACTTCCAGCAATTTTCATGTACTAAGAAAATGTTCCCGTTATAATGAGTTTAAAAATTTTGAACCAAAATATTTGAAATGTAAAAAAATTATTCTGGTAGCTTTGCCATTATGAGGATTGGATTTAAGCAATGTTTAGTAATTTAGATCAAATTAATTAATTTAATTGTTTTGCTTCAAGGAATTATTGGATGCTTAATTTATTACTTAATGCCTCCTAAATCCATTCAATAAAATAAAAATAAAAAACATAAGAGGACTTAATTTAAAAAAATTAAATCACTGTCGTATGTTATTTGAAAATTTATGAGATTGTCTGACATTTAGTTATTATAAAATATATTACTCATAGAAGATATAATGGAATTTAGAATTTAAACAATTTATTATTGAATATCATTTCAATTATTTCAATGTATTTAACTCAGGTTGTTGTTGTTGTCTTGCACCAGCTAGGCTCGCAATATGATGTGTGCTGCGTCACTTTTCTTACTGAACCATACTTTGGTGTGGAGTCCAACTTCCTCAGTACACACACGCCATAGGTATTGGTTTATATGGTAAACAACCATTCACAACTCATTCATTCAAAGAAAGACAAATACAGGATAGACAGAGAGAGAAAACGTAATAAATGGAAGAGAATTAGAGAATGAGCAATTAATAATAGTCGAAACTGAAGACTAAAGTAATTAAATACAGTTTAACACGTTAATTATTTAAGTGCACTTTTCCTTATAAACATAGGAACTAAAGCTTACAAATTTTTACGAAGAGCTTGTTATAAAACATCGATGTAATACAAGATTTATAAAGTTCACATTTTAAATAAATATTTTTTATATAGCTAAGAATACATAACTGTGTTTTAGATACAAAACACTTTAATTAATTATTGAATATTAAAGATGTTTACGTATGTTTTCCTTACGATAAATTAATGAAACGTATAATTCAAGTTACTTGCAAAATTATGCTTTAGTAACTAATGCAAAACAAATGGCGCCCTGAGGAATGGTTTTGAATTCCAAGTCAACCATTTGAAATAAGTACGTCTTCTGAAGGAGGCAGTGGCTAGGCCTGCAAATTGGAACTAATCATATCTCAAACCTGTACGATTGATAAGAGATCTAGCGAGTATGGTGGACAGGGAAGCAGTTGTAGATCTTAATGAGCATGTTGGCTGATGCGAGAAATATGCGGACGGGATTTATCCTGCTGATGAAGGGCATTGGGTAGACCCTGAAGGTAGGGGAGTGTCATCGGCTATAGCAGATGATCCACGCAACGTTGAGTTGCCATACTGCCTTAAATACTAACTTGAGGTCATTTGGAATCATTCGCAATGGCACCTCAAACAATGATGCCGCGTTGTCGTGAGGTGTGGCTTTCCACAATTGCTGCAGGATAGAACTTGTCTCCACGTCGATGTCACACTTGTACGCGGTGACTATTACTGAAAAAACTAAACGTGACTCTGATGAGAAGACTATCCTGTGCCACTACATCGCCCACATTGTTCTAATCCGGCACCATTCCAAACGTTACTTCCATGCTATGGAGTCCTCTTAACGGACACCACGAGAACAGGCCACTAGCCAGCAATCGAAGACAAATGGTTATGTGCGATATGGGAACATGAAAAGTGCTTGCGTACATGCAGCAGAAATTTGGTAAACTTGCTTTCTGGGGTCTCTACCGCCTACCGTTGAACGTCTGCTGACGTCACTCTGGCAGCACTAGTACCACGCAAACGTTCTACAGTTCCTTGTTCTTCGTGACAGCCGGTGTACTATGAACGCGTCCAGGTGTCTATCAGTTGATATTTTCCGTAAGAACCAGTCTGCCCTTCTCTCAATTTGATTATTATGCCTCTCCTAAACTCGTCTGTCTGCTGGATGTGACTCCTGGCATTCTTTGCAATTGCAGGCGTCATTTGCGACAAGAACGAATTTTCAACGGGCTGCAATAACAGCGCAAATATTGCCCACAATGTCGATTCCTCACCTTATATTTTATCTTAAGTGCGCTGAAGAGCTGCGCATTTCAAATCATTCGTATAACTCAGTAATGTACATTTATCCTGAAATTTACATAGTTTTCTGTCCACTACTTTTTGATATTGCATTTTCAATGTCTGGCAATGCATATTCGTTATGTAAAGTTTTAAAACTAGATATGAAATGTATTATAAAAGTTATCTAGAATAGAAAATCTAAACTTATTTAATTAATTAAAATAATAACGTAAGAAAATATTTATTTTTCAATCCATTTTAAATTACATAAATTTTGAATTCAGATTTTATTAAATTATTATCAAGCTTTAATAAAATTTCAGTAAAATAATTATAATGAAAGTACGAAATAAATCAGCAGTTTCAAATATATATTGTTTACATAATCTAAGTAATATATTACTTGATACATTTTTTAGAAGTTGAATTTATTATATTTCAATTGAAAACAATGAATATAAATAAAATTCTTCAAACGGTGACTTTCTTTAAATATTCTTATTTACAATACCTTGTTTATTAAAATTACGTCACGCTGATTACAAAGTGAAATTTATTTGTTTCCCTTTCGCATTGTGTAGACAAAAATGTATTTTCTTCAGGGGTATTCAAACGAGAAAAGTCAACAATTCAAATTCTTCAACGCTACTCCAACATGAGTCTTCTGTAATAGAATAAATATTTGGTTAATCCAATGCAACGCCCATTTCTATTTGAATTGATTTAATTCAACTTCAATAAACAATTTCTGTGAATGCGGATCCTAATTTGCAATTTGCTTATTTGCTGAATCGAACCACTTGTGGAATTTAGGCTTCTCGCTTGGGTTTCATATCATAAAGGCATAGAGTGAGTGACTCGTAGAGATTAAAATGGCTGCTTGTCTGTGTTGACGTGATTAATTGAGTGATGATAGAAATCATAATTAAACTGTATTTTTATAATAATCAAGTTCGTTTAAATATAAATAGCAACGTTTTGCCACTGCTAAGGTAAATATTTAATAAATAATAATATTAAAAGTTATTTGATATATCAGATAAAATATCTTCATCATTTACATTCCCATTAAAATTCAATGCAGGTTAATTAAGAAATCTTAAACAATTTTGTTTGATAAGAGGGGGGTAAAAATAATTTATGTATATCTTAATGTATGTCTTGAAAGCGTAACCCCCAATCATAAAGGAAAAAATATTTTTACATATAGTAAATTAAATTCTTTTATAAGATGGAAATAAGCGAAAATTGGATCCAGAAAAACCTTGAGAAAGTAGCTTGTAATTAAATAATATGTTCATAATTCTGTTGAAACTAAATTCATTTAAATAACTGAACTGAAATTACTTTTAATGAAGTTTGAGGTGCACTTTAAGTCTTTGTTATACTTTAATTTGTTATAATACAGCAAAAATGTCTATAGATAAAATTACATAAAATTTTCTGCTGAAAATAATAATAAAACCTTGGAAAGGGTAATAAGGAAGGTTCCTTGGGAAGGGTAATAATGCTTAGGCTTAGCTCTCGTTTAATATTCCGTGGACATTAATAATAATTTTCTGTACGAAATCGAACTTTGAATCTGGGAAAATTGACATTTTAAAGTTTAAATTGTATTCTAATAATTATATTCACCATTCTCTTTAACTTTATATGTGTATCATCGTATACAATGTATAATATGAAATATTTTTTCAGGAATATTCATAAAAAGTTCAATGATTATTAGGAAAATTGAAAGCATATTTGGAAGCAAAACAAAAATTGGAAAATTATTAGATGATAAAATTTGCTTCTAATGAAGATGTTTGCTTTAAGCTTCCAGTGTTATTTAAATTAGACTCTTGTTTCATGACTAACCATCTGGGGCCTCATGGACAGCAGAGTTTTTGGATATTTTCAATCTTTCATGGAATCTTGGCCGTTTCCCTAGAGAATGGAAAAGAGCAACTATTGTGCTTATCTTAAAACCTTGTAAAGTGGCTAGCGCTCCTGGGAGCTTTAGACCAACTGCACTTACCTCGTTTGTGTGTAAATTCATGGAGAGGCTAATCTTTGCCAGACTAAAATTACATCTAGATACCAGTAACTTGATTCCGAAAGAGCAGTATGGATATGGATACAGAAGTGGGCATAACACTATTAACCAGATTTTGTTTGTTTGTCAAAATGTTTGAGACGCACAAAACATGAAGCCCAACAATCACACCGCAGCTGCTCTCTTGGGCCTCGACAGAGTATGGCGCCAACTCATGATTGTGAAACTGCATAACTCATTTGACATTAAGGGCAAGGTACTTCCGTGGATATCCAATTTTCTCTGGGATAGATCAATTAGAGTAAAGTACAATAACACTCTTTCAGATCCTTTCGGAATAAAACAAGCAGTTTCTCAGAGCTCAGTCTTAAATCCAGTATTGTTTTCCTTATATATATATTTATGGTTTCGAAATAGAAATTATCAAATATTGTAAAGTGGGTATATTTGTGGATGATATCATCATCTACAATTCAAACTCAAACATTAGAGACATAGCTTAAACTCTAGATTGGGGTGCAGAAGCTACCACACTTCGCACTACTTACATCTCCCTTGTTGGACCAATACAACAGTACGGTTTCCCTATCTATTCCTGTGTTTTAAAGACCAGTCTGGGTAAGCTTGAGAGGGTGCAGCACAGCACAGCTAGAGCCATCACAGGGCTATATCATAGTGGCCCAAATGAAATTGTGAATTATGAAAGTAATTTGCCGCCTTTTTAACAGAGGAGAATTATGTGCCTTACAAAATATTATAATAAGCTAATTAGCTATAACGAGCAGCACAGAACTTCTAGCTACCTCCTAGATTGGACCAGCAACCAACGACTAAAGAAACACAGCCTCTTTTCCTATGCAAGGACACTAAATCTCCCTTCTTCGAATATAGAGGGTCACACATTGAAACCATTGGAAGCTGGCTTAGAACTTGATGGAATATACTTCCATGAGGAGCTCCTAACAACTGTGACAAAAGACTCAGAGATTCTGGCTCTCGTTAAGCAACTGGCACTTAAAACAATCTATAATATCCCTCCATTTTCTTCGAATATTTATACAGATGGTAGTAAAGGTGTAGGGGGAGTCTCTGACAGTGGGGTGTACATAAACACAGTCTCCGGAGAACTAGAATTTAAAATAAGAAACCCAGATAATTGTTCCGCATTTAGATTAGAGCTAATAGCCATTAGAAGAGGTTTACAGTATGCAGTAGAGGTGAAGGATTAATTAAAGGATATCTGGATATTGACTAACAGTCATGCTTCAATCCAGCATCTTTTAAATTGGAGCACTGTTGGAGATCAAACTAGCATGGACATACTAAATCTTCTTGAGAGACTGTCATCCGAATACACAGTGCATTTCCAATATATCCCTTCATACGTGGGAGTAGAGGGGAATGAAAAAGCGAATTTCTTGGCCAGATCGGCGTCAGAGAAGGAAGTATACCCATAGGAAGCTGGCTTAGAGTGAGATTCTTCCCTGGAATAAACTGAATTCAATAAGCTTATGAAAATTCCTCCCAACCATCCATGGTACTTCGCCAAAAGACCGTGTGAGACCTGCAAACTTAGACCAAGATGTTATCAAACTGCCTTTTCCCGCTATCTGAGTGGGCACACGGCAGGAATCACCTTTCAGCTGAGGCAAAGGACATTTCCCGACTGTCCTTGGTGTTCCATCAATATGATCATATCCTGGACATATCTTAATCTGCCTACATTTTAAAAAAGACGATGTCCTTCGGGACCCATCACATTTTTTAGAAATTTTAGATATTTTTGGTTTTAGTTGTGTTTTCTAGCCTAGCTAGACAACCTGAGATAAGTAACAACAAGAGACTCTTGCACACAAAATATGCGCACAGATAAACAAAACTTGTTTTGTTTAATTTTCAAATGTGCTTTATATGGATGTATGTATTTTCGTTCGAATAATATTTCGCTATGTATATTTATTAATAATGGATAGTGAAATATTATTCGTATAATCGATAACTTATTCCATTTGACATTTGTGAGCAAAGGTACTACATCATTTAAGGTGTAAATATGAAAGTAGAATTTTTAATTTATATTGATTAAATCAAGAATTTGGAAAGTGTAACAATATTGTGAAGATGGTTATACATAAAAAATATCTATACGTTGCATTTTGTGGCATGTATTTAATTTTATTCTGTAATAATTAAGCAAAAGTAATTTTTCTTTGACTTCTTTTAGCGCATTTTTTCATGATATTGCTTTAATTTTATATATTTATAAGGAATAATGTTTTTATTAATGATAAAAAATGTTTGCTGTTTTTAGAAAGCTTGCTGTTGAGTTTCTGAGAATAGAAACACAGAAAATAATTGAATATGGTAAAAAATATAGTTTTCAGAATATTAATTTAATATTAAAAGTCTTTAAATTGACAAATTTAAGTAATATTGAAGAGATAAAATGGTTTGATTTTATTGATATATATTTTTTTTTTGTTCTCAGTTCCAAAACTGAATGTCTGCAGAAATATTTCTGATTGTTTTTCATTTATTTCTTCTTTTTTGTATTCAGTGTTGAAGAATATTTAACAAATAGTTTTATTCTTATATATTCTGATATCTTGTTTTATTAAGAGCCATAGCAGTAAATGACTGCGAAATGGTGGTACATTTTATTTTCTCCATATTAGTTATAAATCTGTTTTAATATTTTAATTAGATTAGTTAATAAATATCATAAATAGCCTGTGTGTGATTTATAGTGTAATATGCATATGAGCCAATATGTAGCAAATACATTCTCCTAAATAGCTTTTTCTAGACAAAATTTCGAAAAGTATTAAAATTATTAATGTTATACAAATAATTTTAAAATATAATATTTATTTCTTAATTTGGTTACTTTATATTTTTGGGCTTTTATTATTCATAAAACAATAGTTAAAATTACTTGTTATCAAATATTTCAATTTATAAATTAATGAAATTATATTTTAAACTAATTAATCATTATCTGATGAGCAAGTTATATTCATTGTATTAATATATTTTTTCTAATAAAAATAAATAAAATTCAACGATAATATTAATTCCCTGCAAAATCTTGACTTTCCGAATTTTGAATTTTCATTTGTCTATAAGAAATCATAGTAAACAACTAATGAGCACTTTGGAAGTTTGTATTGAATGCAGGTAAATAGAGTTATTGTTTAATTACCAGTTAATTATTTGGTCAATATTTGAATTTTTTTTAATTTTAATTATGTACATATAAAATATTGTGAATGATAATTTGAAAAAATTTACAAGTTTTCTGTCATATTAAACATTTTAAAAAGAATTAATTTTATTATTATACTTTTTTTTACTAATTACTCTGAATAAATTCCAAGAATTGTGTAGAGTGGTCAAAAGCTAAAATGCTCCTAAATAATGCATAGAGGAAGTTATGAGTTGCAAAACTATATCCTTGAGTTTATTTGTTTATCTCATATGCATTTTTCCATTCTTCATGCAGCGCTCGTAAGCCTTTCTTCATAAATTAATTAATGATATAGTTATTTATAATAATCATCTAGAAACTATTGCTAGAAAAGCCATTATAACATTTGTTTTTCTGGATAAGCGCCAAAACATTGTATAAAATTAATGAAGTACTCTGTAAACATGTAATAATTTTGTGGCCGCGTACTTTTTCTAATTCATCATTAATAAACGCATTTGGAAAACTTTCAGATATTGAAAAATGATTTTCATTTTGCAATTTAATGAAAATAGCAAGATTAACAATTAATCTATGATATCGAAAAATACAAATTTCTTATTTTTTTTAGAAAATACCGAAGGAATATATTTCTTTAATTCTTTTTAGTTATTACTATAATTACTTACTAAACTGATTATTTTGAAAGATAACGGCAAAAAATTCAAGTGTTATTAATAAACTTCCATTTATTTTTTGTTATTTTTAGCCATATTCGTAAATGTTTAACTGTGTCTGTTTCTAGTTATTTTTTAATATATAAGGCTTATTTTAAATTTCAAGTTACTACTGAATTTCTGGTAAGAAATATATAGGAAAAAACCATGATTGTGTAAGTGAACGAATTTTTCTTATTTTCTTTTAAATTTATGTTTTAAGTTAACTTGCAAATACAATTTTGAAAACCCTTTTCTAAGAATATACAGTAACTAGATGTAAAGTGGAACATTTCGGAATGGAATACCACATTTTATAGCATACCCATTGTTGAACAACGGATCCAAATTTTGTTTTTCTTTTCACATATGCATCTTTTAAAGGAGATGCTTGAGACATTTTGAGAAATCCTTCTTTGCAACAAGTAAACAAAGCCCATTACCAATTACATAGCCCTACTGAAAAAAAACACGCAGTGAATGCTTCATGTAAATGGTTCTAGGCAATTAATCTTTATTTTATCAAGTTTCATTATTAATAAGACTATTCTGAAACATACAGTGGTTGCTACAGGGAAGTATGCCGGTGCAACAACAACAACATGCCAATGCCCAATCCATGAATTTGTTTTCCATTCAGCAAATTTGAGCGTAATTTTCTAGATTTTGAGATATCAGAATTTTTCTTTAGGAGTTACATTCATTTAATTTTTATAATTCCAAGATTCATTTATGGTTAGTAAATTTCGTATTTTATATTTCAAAGATTCTCAACTGTTCAAATCTCTCAAAATAGATTATCGTTTTAATCCTAGTGTTCTTTTTTTAACATATACTTAACAAATTTTATATGTTTTGACTTATTAGCCAAACTGAAAAGTTATCTCAGTTCGCATTCTAGACCAAAGATTAAATCATGATATTTGAGATCATATATATATATATATATATATATATATATATATATATATATATATATATATATATATATATATATATAGAGAGAGAGAGAGAGAGAGAGAGAGAGAGAGAGAGACACAAATTTCACTAGAATTTTAGATATATTGGGTACTAATTAAAATTAATGTATCTCAATTTCATATTCTAAATTATTACTCATAAGCTGTAATCTTTATTTAGATAGCTGGTCTTGAAAGATGTTCATTAAGGAAATTTACGTATTAATTTACCACAGCACGTTCCTTTTAAATTACACAAGAATATTATTAATATATTTAACTTGTCTTTATATACAATTCTCCTTTTTCATATGAGAAATATTATGCAATGAATTTAAATATTAATCTTTTTGATTTTTTGTTATTAAAGCAAACAAAAATCGATGATCATTTGCAAGTATTTAAATTAAGTAACACCCCATTGTTATCATAAAATTTCATCAAAAATATAGTTTGTCAATCAATAAAATTTTATTATTGTGTTTTTTTTAACTAGTTTCTTAAATGTCTCTTTTTTGTGATTTGTTTTTCTTGCATATTTGATTAAAAATCTATCAACATGTTTAAAAATGTTTCGTTTTAAACTAATATTTTACAAGTGTTATTTACACCGCTTTAACCCATTAATTTTGTGTGTGCTCAAATTTTCAGCCCATTAATTTTGTGTTTTTTAAATTACAAAATTAAAATGTTGTAGTTCATTCAACCTGTTAAGGCATTAAACATGAAAAACCTCAAACCAAATTTATTTTTAAGGTCAATAAAAAACATATCAATTACCAATGAATTATTTATGCGTATCATCATTTACAAAAATATTAAAAGTCATTTATTACAAAATCTTGCTTTATTTATTGTTTTGTTTATCAAACAATCCAAATTTATATCGGAATTGTAATTAAGAATCTTTTAATAAAGTACAAAGATTAATCTATGCTTTAATTCCGTTTGGCTTCATTAACTACATTAATTTAAAAGAATAATTTAATTCGAAGGAATTGTGATTGATATGTTTAAGAGTAATTTGTTAAAGTAATTGCTTTAGTTTATGGATAAAATGGGTTAGGAACCTAATTATCAAAGTGCATTTGTCAATTCTTTGTTTAATGCGTTTTCCTAATGCAATTAAGCTTTAATAACAAGATGAATCGTTAGTAAAACATTTAAGTAATAGTGGATGAGTCTTGAAGAATGATTGTGTTATGACCAAAACATCTTTAAAGAAGAATCATTTTTGGTCATCTTCTATGTAACTATGCACTTTGCTTGTTTCTAAAACATCTCATTATTAATTCATTCTCAATTAAATTATCTTTAATAATATAGTTGATGCAAAAGAAAACTTATTTATTATTAGATCAATGTATCTTATTATTTTTATAAGAATCTTTCTGTATTGAATACTTTATTGTGGGATATTTTAATATTACAGAAAGACACTATATAGAAGGAAACATTTTCAGAAATATTTGTTTAAACAGGTTAAATATTAATTGTTTTCAGAACTATTAGTATTGACTTGTCAAAAGAGCAAAATAGAATCAACATCATCGCAGTTCTTATTAACCAGTGAAAGATTAGAAGATGCGTTAAAGATTGTTAATTGAGTAACAATGAGGAGAAAAACTAATTATAAAATGTGAAGTTATTTTAAAAATAAACAATGAACGAGGTATGGCATTTTATTCTATTCAGTTTAATATTTTTTAAATTTAAAAATTAAGAACTATAATACTTATTTAGTGCCATAATTTTGAATTTAAAGAGCATTTTTGCCCTGCTATTGTAACTGGCTTTATATTAATATTATATTTTGAATTCAAAAACATAAAAAATTATGATAATATATTCATATTAAAAATTTAATGAACAATTATCTTTTATTTAATCAAAAATGTTAAATAGAATGAACAATTAAATTATAATTTATGTTTAATTTTGCGTTTAATAATTACTTTGAATGTATATTAAAATTCCTTTTTAATAATTATTATTGAATTCAAAGCGTACTATTTAGGAAACTAAGATTTCTGACATTTGAAATTACGTTTGAAGTAATATTTAAATTACGCTTTTGTAGAATAATTATTTATCATATTAAACGCGTAAGAATCCTTGATTTCAGCAATACTACTACAGAAACATTTTATCCAGATTTTTAAATTTTGTAAAATTAGCAAAATATAGCTCACACTAAAAACGTGAATTTACATAAATATATAATGAAACAAAAATTATTAAAATTTTATGTATGTAATAGAGTTAGTCAAAGAGGAAAAAAACGTATTTGAAATTCAAAAATAAAATTATAAATTAAAGATTAAGATAGATATAGTTCTCAATGTTTTCAGATTCAGTTATTATTCAATTAGAGAAAAATTTATTTAATTAAAGACTTTGCTCTTTGGATATCAGCATATAAAATGCTAATAAATCATGAATATGTAGTATAATTACTGCAAATTTTAAAAACCAAAGTCATTTTCAATAACTTATCTGTAAAAATGAATGTTTTAATATAAAAGTATATTTTTTTACTTTTTATTTATAATATTTTTAAATAGTTTATAACAAAATAATTTAATTAATCATGCATTTTCTATCAATTTTAAACTGATTTCGTTAAGAAATATCTTTTCAGAGCTCAGTCACAAAATTTTTAATATAATTTAATAAATTAAAATATTTCTACAGGGTATTTATTAAATCATAAGTTTTTTAGATTAAATAGCGACTTTAATCTAGAAGAAATTAATTATTTATATTTTCATTCAAATTTTACGTTATTTTTTTATAAAAACAAATTAATTTTGAGTAAAAAAAATTACATTAAAAGAAAGCCCAATAATCGAGTCACGAAATGAAAGTTAAAAACGTATATAGTCAAAAACTATAAAATAATGTTCATGTGGAAAATGTAATTATTAAAATAATAATTTTTTTGAAGAATATTAAATTAAAGTTTTATTTTAACCTGAGTTTCATCGTCGGAAAATGAGGCTGTAACTTTTCATAACTGAAAAGAAAGTTATCTCCTGGATCCATTCACTTTCTCATTTTTATTCGAAGAATTTTAATTTTCCGGACATACCTATTATTTTATCTCATCATCTCTTTTAATGGAATCTTTGACGTTGCATAGTTATTGTTGTGTAAGGGTGATTAAAACTTTTTTCTGATATTTTTCTTTTCATATTTATACGATGAAATTTTCTTAGAAAAGTTAAGTGCTTTCTAGAGAAGAAGCAAGAGAAATCTTTTGTAATTTCTTTCTAATCAATTTTTTTTCTTCGTTGCTTTGAATGGAGATGATGTCTCTTCATATTCTTAAAAGCAATGAAATTATAACTGAGGAAAAAATTGGGTAAAATTATTTACCATCATTGAATCCAATAAGAGAGTATTTTCTTTCTTGCATTTTTCCTAAAGATACTTTACGAGAGAAAGTAAAAAGAGAGGATGGGATGCAGATAGTTTACTTTTGTAATACTTTTGTGTAGTTTGTTCGAGTGAAAAGCAACACAAATTCTCACAGAAAAAAGTTGCTTCTTAAAAATACATATAAGAAGTTTCTTGAACTGCAAAAGTACTATTTTAAAAGTCACTTTATATTTTGTAAGATTCTAGTTACATAAATCCATCAACGCAATTTCAGTATTCAAATTTGTTTTTATTTTTTAAATTTTTTTTATCTTCGTTTCAAATCTTTTATTGATTAGAATACTTGAAAGAAATATACTTTATTTCGCTATTCTTTAAAAATACTTTCTTCGGTGTTCGCTGAATGAAATTAATTAATTTAAGTATGTACAGGCAACATTTTTATGTAACTTTTGCGGATCAGTACCAAATTTTATTATATATATATATATATATATATATATATATATATATATATATATATATATATATATATATATATATATATATATATATATATATACATATATATATATATATGTATATATATATATATATAATATTAAGTATATTGGTTAAACGGTACATTAATATTGAATAAATTAATCTATTAATAACTCTTGATTTTAAATGATAATGATGAAGTATTAATTATTTAATAAATTATATTATCTTTAATGTATTTAAAATGTATTCATCTCTTTATTGTTATACAAAATTTCTGACTTCTACGATGCTTAATTTGACTGAGAATTAATATTCAATGTAACGATAATGTATTATATGAGCAGTTAATTTTCTAATATTTTATATTTTAAGGAGCGATATTTTGTGGAGAAAAAGAAAATATTTCAGTAAAAACATTTCAGTGAAAAACTTGAATTACGTAAGAAAAAGTGTAAATTTTTTCTTAAAGTTTCTTAATTTTAATTTCTTAAAAAGAATAGTATGAACTAAAGCATTAATATCATCCATATAAAGTGTACAAAATTATCATGAATTAATAGACTGTATACAAAACACAGAATACTTTAATATTAATTTGTTAATTTTGGTACATCAAATCAATATTTTGTCGGGAAAGCAGCAATTTGGTCACTAATTTAACAGTTCTTAGGTTTGATTCTGATTTTAGGAATTGATTTTTATAACTATACAGGTTTATAAGTGAAAATAATTTAACAAATTATTTTCAATTATAGACCTGTGTTTAATTTGCTTTCATATACAAAAAGGAACGTTTATCAACAAACATATGAAACCGTTACAGTAAACTGAAATAGAAATAGGAATCATTGTTTATATATATATATATATATATATATATATATATATATATATATATATATATATATATATATATATATATATATATATATATATATATATATATATATATATATATATATATATAAATTCAAATGCATAAATATTAGTAGTTTTGCTTTTATAATATTTAAGAGTTATGAATTAAAACTACAGCTACTAAGCACAATTTTTTGGATTATATTAATCTGAAAATCTGTCATTCTATTGCTAAAACCATTCAAAAATCTGTATCAACTTTGTGACATTATATACTTTTATGTTGTGGGGTGTCATTGCATTTCGAAGTTAGTTGACATAAAGGAAAATAACACCGCTTAAGATATTTAATAACTTATATAAACAATAATGATATTGGAATTAAAACGATCTTTCGTGATGATACTGAAGTCCAATTCAATTCATAAAGAAGAGCAGAGAAATTTTGACCTAACATTTCTATCAAAAGTTTATCTTCTCCCAACAATACAATTAGTTAAGAAGTTATTCTTTGTAAATATCAACAATAAAAATTCATTACTTAACATTCTATGCATTATTTAACATTTTGTACTATAATATTCAGTTATAAATTCAATGTTATTAACTATGTTCAATGGCATATTTATAGTTTTTTCAACATGTGTTTACAGTAATGAATTACTAAGAACATAAGTAAGCGAATAGAATTGGGAATTTCAAGGCTCATTTGACTACAAATATGTGAAAAGTTAATTAAATTATTTTAATGTGCCCTTAATATAAATTGAATGATAACCTAGGACATCCTAGTACATCAACAGAAATGTATTCATGAACCAGGAATAGTTCTTTGGTGGCTACGACACAAAGTGGCACATGATGGTTCTTCTTTTACACCATAGTTGATATGCATTCTAGACATGCATAATTATTAAAATATGATAAACTGTTAATAACTTGTATAGAATCTAAACTACGCTTACTTAACTATTATTTTTATTTCAATTTGATTCTTCAATGTACATTTCTTTGTATGTGTGCTGCAATGTTTCGAGAAACTTGTTGCATGAGCAAAATTATAAGCGTTTATGAATCAAACAATAATACTTCATTCACATTGTTGGTATAAATTATTGACTGGCATTAATGCATACAAGGTTCTAATTAGGTACAGGGACCTCTGCTGGTGTTTACTTTACTTTACAAGGTGCTTATTGTGTACTTTATGGTTGTTGATAAATTTAACTATAAAATAAATACATAAATTGGCAAAAATTATGTAACTAAAAGATTAATTCAATAAAACAATCTTTTCTATACTTTTAAACATATCATTATTGTTATTATTTTTCAATGCTTAATGTTATAAATTGATCTGATTTAACTGTACTGTGCATAAATATAAGAATTTGTATTTTCTCTGAATAAATAGCTTTCAATAAAAATTACATAAATATTAATATGGCATTATTACTATTCATGATCAAATATTAGTAATGTTTTTATGCGATATTTATAATGTTTCATATGTATTTATATGTTTGTATAATATTATATAAGAGATTATTATAATAACAGAATATTATTTGTTATAATATTCATGAATATTTCAATTAGTACATTTTAGTTCATAGATTACTTTCATACTAAAATGATAATTATTTCTTTAAGTAACACATAAATTCATCGGAATTTTAAGTTTTTAAGAGAATAATAAAAAACGATTTATATATAAGTTTACTATAATATTAAAAATTTACATTTCATTATCACCAGTATGTTCTCTTATTGTATACCAATATTTAATATGCATTCATATGCTTCATATTAAGATTTAATATGCCTTATTATATACTATCTTAAAAAATGCATTGTTTTAAATTAGAAACTATGTCCCTTAGAGCTTACATTTATAAAGATTCGTGTTGTGTCTATAAGCACATCCTATGGCTTATTGTATGAAAGCTTTTTTACATTTGAAATTATTTCATAAATAATTAAAAGATAAAAAGGAAAGAGATTTGCACTTGTGTGTTTTTCTACAACACACTTTCTATTTATGAATACTAAATTACTTTATCAAATACTGTGGAAAATGTGTGAGCAGAAACTGAAGATTAAGGAACACAAAATGTACTTATTAACATTTCATCTTTTTAAATTCTATATTGTTTTTCAGAAAAATTACTGTTAATAATAAATTAGATATTTTGTATTCTTTTCTATAAAAAATAACGAGATAAAATGAGTTTCTTTTTCATATAAAGATAATAAGAAATACGATACGAGTTTCTAATACAACTCTCTGTGGAGTAATATCTAGGATATCGAAATCGCAATGAGAAATCGCACAACTCTGTGAAACAGAACGATTTCTTTTTTAAAAAAATAGTCTTAATCCTATTTTTGATACAGTTTCTTTAGAAAATGGGATAAAGAAAACTTTTACGTCTCACACTTTTGCCACAATAGTTTCTTTCTCCTTCACTTGTTCATTAAGAATAAAATAAATTTAAAAAATTCGAATGACTGACCAAGTGGCAAACTTTCAATGCTACGAGTCCTTGGGGAAATACAAATAGATTCCGATTCTTTCAGCAAATCACACCCTAGGGTAACAACATTCATTAAAATTCGGAAACACATGTGTGAAGATATTTTTTCTCTGTTCAGAGACCTGAAGAGTGAAAAAATAGATTTCAAGATTTAACATGTGCTTTATAGTTACTAGATGAGTTCTACTTGAAAACATTTACGTACTTTTTTCTTAGTTGCAATATCACTTGCAGTATTTTCAATAAAACCAAACTTCCCACATTCTCTTCCATTTCTTGAAACTTAGAATTTGTATTTCTGTATAATAGCACCCTTAAAATCTCTATATCTTCTCAAACTATTTCCATAAAAATTTGCTTTTATATGCAGTTTATTCTTTTTTTATTTATATATGACTCTTACCTCGTAAATGTTACTAATCAATAATAAAGCTTAGAATTTTCTGAATTAGATTTCCATCGCTGTTTTGAACCCTCTTATGTGCAATAAAACTTTTATGTGTGGATCATCATCTTATAAAAATCACTAATTTGAAAGCAAAATAAGATATTCAAAATTCATAAATTTTATCCTAGGTAAACAAATTATTATTTTTAAAAAATATTATTTTTAAATTTTAAAATTTGAGTTTATCATTGAAATTTTAATTTAAAAGTATTTAGCTTATATATTTTTCTATTTAAATTTGAAAACAGTTAATAATATTCTGTTGGATAAGAAATACTTTTAATTTATTATTAGCAATTCTTTTGGGCATTATTTTATTTTCAAATCTAATTGTATGGCTCCTATAAATTTTCTTAACTTAATAACAAAAATGACACAAAATTAAAAGTGGGTAAAAAATAAAGGATTATATTAATTGCTGGGTAGATGTAATACTTTAATAAACTGAATGCAAAATTTAGAATATTAAGTACTTTAAAATTAGTCTATTAAATTATAAGTCATAAATTAAAATATTTTACCAGTTTATTCAAATACTTGGTTTGTTCAAAATGTTAATTTTTCCTTTATTGAAACAAGCTTCTTTCAAATTAAATCAATAATTTTCAAAAAATAAAACTACGATGTTGATTGGATACCTGTAACATTGTTTCTTAAAGCCTTGATATCTGTTTTAAATCTTTCTATCTGAAATATTCAAGAATTTAAAGATGTATTTAATAATAGGTATCCTTATTATGAAATCCTGCAAAAAGTAATTTCTTGATTTTGTTTAAATTCAGTCATCTTTTGAGCATCATAGATTTTTTATATTATATGTATATATATATATATATATATATATATATATATATATATATATATATATATATATATATATATATATATATATATATATATATATTTCCGTGATAATGTCATATAATGAAGGTAATTAGTTTGCACTTTAACATTTAAAATTTAAAATTTTAGAAATCCCAGGATTGCGTTATCTGACAAAACAGATTATATTAAAATAATTGATTTATAATTATCATTGTTGTTATCTATTCCAAAATCATTTAATAGATAAAAGATGTAAATTTGTTTCAGTTAAATATAAAAACAATGTTAGTAATTCTTATTCATATTAGAATGAATAAAACACAAATACAAAACAGATATAACAGTAAAAACTAAATAATATAGTAAATGAAATTGAATTGTAATTATTCCTGTCTCTTTTTTACAACAGATTTTCCCAAAATTAAATCTTATAAACCAATTGATTAATTCTGAATAACTAATATCAATTTAATTTAATAAGATTTTGCTACATTTAAAATAAGTATTATATTTATTATGCCTTATATTATATAATACTGTATGAAACTTCAAATTTATAAACAAGGTAAGCGGAATTTTAATTGTTATAAAAGTAATCAATTTTTATAAAACATGAACAGAGGACTCCAAGTGCGATTCCTTATTTCGATTACAGACTGGTATTATCAATTCACTTCACAAACCCCGTTGGACTGAAGGATGCCAGAGCATGGCGGAAAAGGGTGGAATTGAGTTTTCCGCATTGGCAGACCGCTCAGGTTAATGATCTTACGTTGCGCGACAAATCCTTTTACTTTCCTCTTGATCAAGAGAACTAATTGGCAGTCAGTGTGGAGAGCGAGCTACCCCAACAAGCAATTAGATTTCCTACCCATTTATTAAACAATCTGAGACCATCTCCATCCCTTCAGCCTAATACTTAACTTGGAGATTTCTCCGAATTACGCGCTTTTGAATTTTCGAAAGACGCTGTGGTACACTTTCCGGATGTATTGCTTGCTGAGTTATTCGGTTAAAGAGAAATTAGGAATATATTTATCTGATTTGTTTCAGAAAATCCTGCAGCCAAACAGGTGCTTCTGTGAACATTCCTGCAAGTGTATCCGTTCGAATTTGTGCCTCTTAAAGTGCTAGGGGTTGGAAGGTATTATATCCATATGAATTCTAATGGTGAAATACTTTTAAGAGGTATAACACAAATGATGTTTATAATAGAAAGCATTCTTTAGATTTTGGAAGAATTTAGATGTTGACAAAATGATACAGCAAATTAGTTAATTTGAGTTTTTCAATCAAAAAAAGTTAATTCACTAGATACTTTTTTCAACTCATTTGAATTTATTTTTAAAACTACAATATGATTGTCATTTCCTCAACTATAATCTCATTAAATATATTCAAAAATAATTTATTATCAAAAATAAAGAATATAAATGACGCTTCAAGAAAGAAACGTTGGTTTGGAATAAAATTTCATGTATGTGATTGGGATGTTGGTATAATATGCTGGTAATAAATGATAACAAATCAAAACAGAAAGATTGTTTATTGTGGAGAAAATTACAGCAATGTGAACAAATTAATACCGTGTATTTTTGTAACTTTCCGACTCTCTGTTTTCGGAAGGAGTCATTTAGGTGTCCACTGTCTGCTTCTAATTTGTCAACTTCTTGAGGTAATCTTGAGTAACATTGTTCCATCATATTAATAGTTCTTTGTGTTGATATGATCATTACAGCTAATTCCAAATATATCCAATTAAAGATAATTGTGGTAAGTATGACAAGCAGGAGATTCTTTTAACTCGTCTTAGTTAATCTCTAAAAAACATTCACTTTATGGGGCCGATTTATACTTTAAAAAAAATAGGTTTGGAGAGATGTCTTTACATAAACGATAATACTCGTGGCTGCAAGGTTATTTAATAATATTGCTTAATCTTAGAGAAGTTTCTAACTCCACAAATAGGATGACCATCTGCCATACGTGATTACTTCTAACATTAGAATTAGGAGTCGCATGCGTTTTGAGCCAGATTTAACTGCAAGATAATTAGCAACTATGTTAGAATGGGAAATAATAAAAATCGATTCCTCTCTGAACAGGATACGGTTCGATTTCTGACATTCCAACCTCACTTCTGTTGACACTACTGTAAGCGATATTGGGATATGGAGAAGTCAGAGGTTACATTTCTGATGGAAGTGGTGAGAATAAATTTCTTACAGTTAAATGCATGAAACCTGCTTGACTTGAAGCAATATACGAGTGTAAAGATAGTAAACATTATGGTGAGCGCAAGATTCTTTAAGACTACTCAAGATTTTGTCCTGTTATTCTCTTCTGCTGATTAAACTAAAACATTCTAAGGCACTGTGTCATGCATAAATATTATGAAGCATTTAATGTAAACAATACCTCCTTACAGCTTGGTCAGAATGGATAAAAAAGAAAATAACATGTTAGCACCCACAAACCTTTATATGCACTCCATTAAATCAGCGTCTTTCAAAATCCATCGTTCAAACGATAAACATTTTAGACATCCACTTGAGAATCTAACCAAGGCAGTTTGAGATTTTTGGTCACATTTTATTTCCAGAAGAGTTCCAGGAGACTTTCTAGAATACCAATGTTGTGTTGGTGGAATTTGCCAGATTGAATGTAGTCTAGATTTCTCATTAAATTTCTTGATATGTAAGTGATAAACCAGTGGGCCTATCCTCCTCACTGCCTTTTTTGGCAATCGATCTGCGGTCTCATTGCCACTAATATTTACATGGGATGGAATTCATTGGAGATGTACATCATGGTCTTGTGAAATCAATTTCAGCAGAATAGATAAACTTGTTTCATCATTTGCAGACGACCAGAATATGAAAATATTACCTAACCTACTACCGAGTAGCTGATATTTTATTCTTTCTTTTAGATATTTTATATTTTCATGAAAACTTTTTTTATTTTTTAATAAAATAAAAGATAGCTTTAATAAGAAATTAAAAATTTCCTGTTTCAATTTTACTGAGATTTTATTAAACTTATTTTTTTGTACTTCTAGATAAAATAATCATTTTTTGCGCTTTATTGTGAATTCCTTTATGAAATCAAACACATTAAATTGGAGTTTTTTTATATATTATTTTTTGCATTTTGTACTATACAAATTTATAGAAATTTAAAATAAAAATAAAATAATTTTGAAAACTTTAAAATCCATGTAACACCGATTTGTTAAACAATTATTTATTTCCTGTAAAAGTAACTCATATTTAAAGCCTTTGAAACTAGATGGTCGATACGCTTGTTACAGTTGAATTCAGGGTCGAGAATAAAACCAAGATATTTAGGATGTTTTTCATAAGTGAGAGACTGGAAGTTGAAAAACAATGCTGGTTTATAGTAATATAGGTGTTTATCAGTAGTGAAAAAAGTTGCTATTGATTTTGCTGGATTGAAAGTTAGTTTGTGTTCAATTGCAAACTCACACATTGCAGATAAAGCGCAGTTGAGTTCGGTTTCGATGTTCTTCACATTAGACCTTTCTTCACATTAGATCGTTTGAACGTGGTACAAAAAATCATCCCACTTGTAAAAAATGCTGTGACCATCGAGCCTCACCGAAACATATTCTGGATTGCGTCGGACTTTCCCGGGAGAATTTATCCTCAAATCCCCATCTAGTCATTGACTTTCTAACTGTCAACAATTTATTGGAGTTGATCTGACAGATGTCAGATTTTTAAAGAGGATAAGCCAACAACATTTTCATAAATTTTGTGACGCTATAAAATTATTCTAATCAAACAAAAATAGGAAGTAAATTTATCTCTCCTACAACAGTCTGACTTATACTTAACATTCAAATTCAAGTTTGTCCTTCAATTGCTATCTAGGAATAAAATTCATAAAAAAACTAAAGGTGGTTAAGTAAATCATGGCTTGGAAAGAGGTAACTCAACAATATTATTTTTCTGACTAAAAACTTAATTCAGGCGAGTCGGGCAGTAGTATTTACTATTATTACTGGTGATATTTATAAATAAAACTTTGAAATTGCTTATAGTACGCAGGGATGATCAGCTTGTGGTTTATGGGCAGCATGCGGACCAAATGAAATTTTCAGTTTTCTATATTATTTTATACATTTGAACTATAAACAGTTGAATCGAAAAAATCTTGCTTCGATCAATTTCTTCTTGGGAAATTTTTTTCGAAGTAATTTTTTTCCTTCATTTGACATCCCAGCAATAAGAAAATAAATATTTCTCATAGGGCAGAAAAACTTTTTTTAAGAACATAATATTTACAATGATGTTCTTCTTTGCTTACATAGCTGTTTTTCACCTTACAATGCTATTCTTTTTTGCTTACAATGCTGTTCATTTTTGCTTACAATGTTATTCTTCTTTGCTTAAAATGCTGTCCTTATTTGCTCACAATGCTGGCCTTTGCTCAGTTACAATTTTGCATTTGAAATAAAAATTTAAAAACTTAAATCTAAATCAATTTCATGCAGACATTCTGTAACACAAGTATAAAATATGAAAATATTATGCAGATGGTTGTTATACTACGTAACATCAGATGGCTGCCCAAATACACTGTGAATAAAAACTTTGTAGGAGATATTCTTCTGCCAACACGTGCAATCTGGTCGACATTGTTGTAATTGTGATCGAGGTAAATGGTAAATTTATTTTTTTAATCATATCAATAATTATCGTATTTTATTTCTATTAGATATTTATTTACCATGGCTGAAAGAAAAACTGAAAAGAAGAAAACGAAAATAGTTTCAGAGTGAATGGAAAACTTTGCACTTTTTTTATTTGTGTAAAAGACAATGCTGTATGCTTTATTTGTCACCATTCAATTTGAACTTTAAAATTCTACAACCTAAGAAGACACAAAGAACAAATGCATAGAAAAATTGATAAATTTACAATTCCGAACGGAAAGCTAGGGTACAATCTTTATAGAAGAATTTGACATCTCAACAATACATATTTCAAAAGCAAACTCCCCAATCAAATAGTATTGTCAGAACCAATTTTTGAATATCCCACATTATGGCTAAAATTGGAAGTCTTTTACAGACGGTAGCTTTACAAAAACTATTTAACTGCTGAGGTTGAAGAAATTTGTCTGTAAAAACTAAGTCTCTTTATTCAAATTAGTCTGTCACGCCAAACTGTAGAAGGAAGAATAGATACCAATACTCGCAATTTTATTAAAAGTAAATTTAGCATAATTACTTTTAAAGAACAATTCAAACTTACTAATTAATTATATTTGATATTAAAACTGATTATTTTATTCATTGCCTTAATTTTATGAATAATAGTTCACAAAAAATTGTAATTAATGTTGCGTATATTCTGTATTTTAGTAAAAGAGACTAATATTTTTTATATTAGAAATATTATATAAAAAAATTCTTCATGTTTCAAATTTATCAATGATATTCATTTGGAGATTCAATTCCGATAAATTTTATTTGAAATTCTGTGTTCTCTTAGATCGAAGTAAAGAGAAACTGTCGTCTCTTTTCCTATTCATTTGTGCCTTTCTTATATCAACTTCCTAAAAAACTCACTGCAAAAAAAATGTAAAAAAATTAACAAAAAGCGCCTTCCAAAGTGTCAAGTTGCAAAAAAAAAAGACTTACACAATCAACAGTTCGTTCCTTTTCTCAATAGGTGCCAGCAATCCCTATATATATGTGACTCGGAAGTAGATATCAATTGAAATGACAAAGCTTAAAAGAAAGTGGTGCAGGTGGTTGTGAAAATTTTTGTCTTTTAGCAAAAAATAATTTTGAAGCGATATTTTAAAATTTAATTTCTACGATGATATGAGTTTTAATATCAAAAGTAGAGTATTCTTTACCGGTTTAGTTACAGTTATTTAAACCAGTAAATTTTTTTATCAATTAATTATATTAAAGAATTTCTAGTTTCATTTAATTATATTACTTAGAAACAATAATAAATACAAATAAAAAATGCTAAATTCATCAATGCTTTAGACATCTAATTTCTTGGTTGTAAAATTAGTAGTAAATACTATCAGCAAATTGGCTCTAGACTTTTGTACGTATATCATTGCTAATAAAATTGCTCTGGTTTCGTATTATTTGGTTAAGAAAATGATAAAATGATGATACCTATATATTGCACTTCATTAGCAGTCTTAAGAAGAGAGACAGAAAACTTGTAATCAGTTTCTATGACTAAATATCACAGTTTCCCAAACGGCTAATAAAAAGAGTTTGATTGAATTTTGAAAATTTCTTAGATTAAAATTTCTTAGCTTACTAATTAAAATATTCTTTATAATTTTATTCTTATTTTAACATTGCTAAAAATTACATAGAAGCTCGTTTTAATTGATTTCAAACTTCTTA
This sequence comes from Latrodectus hesperus, assembly GCA_037975125.1. NCBI lineage: Eukaryota > Metazoa > Arthropoda > Arachnida > Araneae > Theridiidae > Latrodectus > Latrodectus hesperus. Next base: position 37,074,995 of record CM075850.1, read on the forward strand.
ACACATCTTGCAATAAACAAGTACGGAAAATTTATAATCTGTTTCTTCGTCAAAAACTCAAAAGAACTCACCAAGTTGTTGTTGTCGTTGGCTTATTCTCATTAAAGATCTGACATTTGTCAGATCCACTCCATTAAATTGTTGACAGTTAGAAAGTCAATGACTAGCAAGGGATTTGAGGATAAATCCTCCCGGGAAAGTCCGACGCAATCCAGAATATGATTCGGTGAGGCTGGATGTTCACAGCATTTTTTACAAGTGGGATACATTTTTGTACCACGTTCAAACGATAAACATTTTAGATGTCCACTTGAGAATCTGGCTAAGGCAGTTTGAGATTTTTGGTCACATTTTATTTCCAGAAGTATTACAGGAGATGTTCTAGAATACCAATGGTGTGTTGGTGGAATTTGTCAGATTGAATTAAGTCTAGTTTTTTCATTAGAGTAAAGTTTCCTGATATGTAATTGTTGAATCAGTGGGCGTATCTTCCTCACTGCCCTCTTTGGCCAATCGATCCGCGGTCTCATTGCCACTAATATTTACATGGGATGGAATCCATTTTAGATGTACAACATGAAATCAATTTCAGCAAAATAGATATTCCAGAGTACCATTGGTGTGTTGGTGGAATTTGCCAGATTGAATTAAGTCTAGATTTTTCATTAGAGTAAAGTTCCTGATATGTAAGTGTTGAATCAGAGGGCATATCTTCCTCATTGCCCTCTTTGGCCAATCGATCCGTGATCTTATTGCCACTAATATTTACATGGGATGGAATCCGTTGGAGATGTACAACATGTTCTTGGGAGATCATTTTCAATTTCAGGGGAATAGATAGAGGACCAGTCACTGAGATGTTGCAGTGCACTGCGGCTGTCTGACAAAATCCAAAGTTCTCCAAAATCGCAGTTGCTGGAAATGATAGCAGCAAGTCCCACTTTAGTCGCTATTAACTCACTTCTGAAGATTGAACACGTGTCAGGGTTACGTTGCTTTAGCGTGATTTCAGACTGAGGGGTTCTAATATAGACTCCACTCTCAGTACGGTCTTTTGTACGACTACCATCGGTATACATTTGCACTGCATCGCAGGGAATGCAGTGGAATTCAGATCAAAGTGAAATATGACTCTTGGCATTCCCTCTGAGACATCAAAACAAGGTTTCAAAGATTGAGTTTCGACATTGCGCGAAAATAGGTTTTGAGATTCTGCCAGGTAAAAGGGGTGAATTTCTTTAATCTTTGATTATTGTGGCAATTGTGTAAATACAATGAGGTACGATGATGTGGGCCGTAGCTATAGATTTTTTAAAATATTTAATTAAGTTAGCTCTTCTTCTAAAGTGCAATGGTTGTAAGTTAGCCTCGTATAAAGCAATAGCTGAAGGGCAACTATTTCTGAGTCTTAAGATGATACGAGCGGCAATTATTTGTACTCGTTTTTATTTCAAGAGATTTGTTTCAGATGCGCAAGAGTAAATCGGATAACCATATTCAAGAATAGGTCTTATGAACAAATATATGTGGTTCTGAGGGTTTTTGCATCAGCACCCCAATCTCTGCCAACCAGATATTTGAGAATGTTAAGGCGCTTACGAGCCTTTGAAACTAGATGGTCGATACGCTTGTTACAGTTGAATTCAGGGTCAAGAATAAAACCAAGATATTTAGGATGTTTTTCATAAGTGAGAGACTGGAAGTTGAAAAACAATGCTGGTTTATAGTAATATAGGTGTTTATCAGTAGTGAAAAAAGTTGCTATTGATTTTGCTGGATTGAAAGTTAGTTTGTATTCAATTGCAAACTCACACATTGCAGATAAAGCGCAGTTGAGTTCGGTTTCGATGTTCTTCACATTAGACCTGACTTCAAGAGTGCTATGTCGTCAGCGAAGATTGCTATGTCAACAAGTGTTGGTTTCTTTTTCTCAGCTCCTGACAAAAAAAGGTAGAAGAGAGTAGGGCTCAACACTGATCCCTGAGGAACGCCCTGTCCCAGTCTAAAAGCATCTGAAAAGATCTTGTTGAATTTGACTCTGATAGATCTGTGGTGCAGGAAGTCGGCAATCCAAACCAAAGCAGATCCCCTAATATTGAAGGAGTCATGTAATTTAATGATAAGCTTGTCTTTCCACACAGTATCAAAGTCCCTGGATAAGTCAAGCAGGGCCGCCACGGTATGTCTAGTTGGCTTAAAGTTTTGGGCGTCTCTTATCTTTTGACAGAAGTAAAGGACCTGGTCCGTGGTTCTATGCCCTTTTCTAAATCCGTATTGTTCGGGTACTGTTAAATGGTTTATATCCAAAAAGTAAAGAAGTCTAGTAAGAAGCATTTTTCTATTAGTTTACAAGTTATACTGGTAAGGGCAATCGGTCTGTAACTTTCTGGGAGTTTGCTTCTTTTCCTGGTTTTCTGATGGGGATAACAGTGGCTCTTCTCCAGTCAATAGGTACTTTTCCGCTGGACCAGGAAAGGTTGATAATGTCCAATAATCTTTGTTTGCCAATTAGGCCTAGGTTTTCCAAGATTTGACCGTGTATTCCATCTGGGCCAGGGGACTTGGTCATATCCATGAATGCCATGGCTGAAAGTAGTTCTTGAGAGGAGAACATCCGCGACAGTTGGGAGGTACCAACATCTGTACTGCGACAACCTTTGATTATATTCTTTGCCTTTTTCTTAACATGTCTGTCTTCATGGGAGAAACTTAGTCTGCTGGTCTTCTAATAAAATGAGCCGAGACCATTGGCTGTAGATTTATCATTGGGAGTGATTTGGCCAGAAAAGTCTCTAATTGTGTTACAAGTTTCAGATTGGAGTTGTTCCTTATTTATTCCCTTGATGATTTTCCAGAGCTTACTATCCGACGTTCTAGCATCAAGCTTTTTGCAGATATTAGTCCATTTGATCTGCTTTAAGTTTGCATAGGCAGTCTTTATTTCAGCATTACTTTTATTTAGCTTGGCCCGAAAGGAGCTATCATTAAGGTTGGCTGTTCCTTGCAGTAGTTGCTTTCTCTCCATTAAAAGCGGTTCCAAAAGTGGATCTTTATAAGTGAAGAATGGCACATGGTGTTTTATGTTTCCCCTAGGAATAAATAGTTTTGCGCTATTTAGTATAGTTTCCTTGAATTTGATCCAGTTTGAATTTATATCATCGGTTAAACAATTAGTATTGAAGTAGCAGTCAATGAATTGCTGGAAGGAATCCCAATTAGCTTTAGCAAAGTTCCAATAGGATTCTCTGGTGGTGTAAATACGCTGTTTTTTCTGTATATCTATTAAGATAGGGAGGTGATCACTCCCAATTGTATCCATCACAGTCCAATTACATAATTGATGGATGTTTGAACTGACAAATCCAATGTCAAGCGCCTCAGTAGTATTATAGCTATAAGAAGCATGGGTGGGAGCACCGTGGTTGAGTATCTTAAAACCAGTGTCATCTAATAAATGAAGTAGTTATCTCCCCTGGTGTTGCTTGAAGAGCATCCCAAGGCATTGAGATCACCAACGATAATCGTGTTATCATTCATAGCCTACGAGAGGCTGTCAGAAAATCGAGATTGATTTGGAGGCTGGTAAACATTGTAGATATAAAAAGGTCTTCCTCTCCAGGTGACAACAATGCCCTGAATTTCAAGTTCAGGATTTGGGTTCACAAAGTCAATGCTTTTGTAGTTCATACCCTTCATCAAAAATGCCAAACCGCCTCCTCTTCTGGAGGGTCGGTCAAATCGATAGATATTATATCCCTTAATTTTTAGGTTCGAAGTCTTTCTTAATTTTGTTTTTTTGATAGCAATAATTTGAACATCGTGCGCATTCGCAATATCTAAAATCTGGTCAAGTTTAACTCTTGTAGCAGTGGTTGAAAGTCCATTTATATTGCACTGTAGGATTTTCAGGGTTTTTAGCTTTCCTGGAGACTGTAGTCCACTTTTCGTGCGGGGCCCTCTGCCTAAACCCCGAACGCGTCCCTGTTTATTCTGTGCGACGAACGATGCAGCATCATTTACATTTGTCAACAAAGTCATATGGAGAAGGTAATGTGCAGCTTCTGTTGGACCGAGTTCTGAAGCACCCATGGACAATCCAAAGGTAGAAGTCTGTCTATGCTTCATTGCCTGCACATCTTAGCTGAGCGTAATGGAACGGCCTTCACGTCATGGGTGACCCTGCCAGGAGAATTCTCTCCCGACGTACTTCGCCCGTTCCGCCCAAGTACACCCCCTTGCCGACTTTGAGGCGACGTGCAGGACTTGAGGGGGACTCACCAAGTAATTTGTAAATAGCATTTGATTCCATTTAGAAACATTCGCATTAAAATTTTGTTGCTTATTAAATGAAATTATTATTTCATAATTTTCTCCTTATATCATTGCTGCTAAAAATTATTCTGAAATTTGTTTTTACTGATTTCTTACCTTTTAAAGACTGCTGACAAAATCTAGTCAACGACAATTTGCTTTTCGGTATAGGAATTATAAAACAACGCTCATCTAACAAATTGTAAAAAACATCTGATTTCCTTTTTGAATCTTATATAAGAATTTCGTTGCGTATCAAATGAATGTATTACTGGTTTCAATCTTCTGATCATCATTTTTTGAATAATATATTTTAAACAATAAATCAAAAATAATTTACCTCCTAATAGCTAGTGTCAAGCTTAAAATTCATATTTTATGCAAAATAAAATGATTTTACATTAAAGCTAATTTTCTTATAATTTTTATTTTTTATAACTCAAAATAGACACAGGTTTTAATTTTGCAAAGAATTTTATTCCGCTATTCATTGAATACTTAGTTTATTTTAGTTTCATTTAAACACTAACAAAAATTAAGTTCTTTCTGGAAAGATTTTGAGGCGACGATTTTTAAAATTTCTTTTCAAAATTATTAGGTCATCTTTTACTTTTGCGAGTGATTAATTAGTTTATTAATTGTTTAAAGTAACAAACCCGTAAAACATTTGAAAGATGAATAATGTAATTTTATGATGTATCAACTTATTTCTTACAAATTCAAATAAACTTTAGATATCTTCCTTATTTTACTTCCCTATATAAGTATTCATTAAGTAACTACTTTTTGATTAAAATTCATTTTAGATCAAAGTTAAGTTATTAAATAAACTAAAACTTTATTTCCACTAAAACATGGAAATCTGTAAAAGAATTTGAAAACATTAAATTGTTATTATTTACTTACAAATTTCTGATATATATATATATATATATATATATATATATATATATATATATATATATATATATATATATATATATATATATATATATATATATATATATATATATATATATATATATATATAATCACAAAATATTTTTTTAAAATTGCACATTAGTAAGAAAAAACACTTAACTATTGGTGCTTTCACCTAGATTTCAATATTAATTTCACCAGACATGAGGGAAGGTGTTACACAGGGTAGTATACATAGTGACACAAATAGCTTCTGTGATTGACTATTGTAAAAAAACGTTGTCTTAAAAACATTTTTGCGCATGAAACATATTTAATATTTCTTCTTCTTCTTCTTGGATTTGGGTTTGTTTGTCATTGGGCACCTCTGCTTTATTTAATATTTGATATTACATTATGTAAAACAACATGATGGACAACATTTTTTATTTATTGTTTTTAACTTATGAAAGACTTTATTATATGATAATTATCGAAGATAATTTGGATATTACATTTACCTAACTGCCTAAATAAAGATCTAATAAATTTATTACATACAGATTAAATCTCAGGTTATTTTATTTTCTTTATAACTCGTTTATGCTACGATTTATTATGTACAAAATTGTTTACTTTTACATTTTCATTTTTAATGAATGTTTAGTTGAAGTGAAAACAACTTGTATTTATAAATTGCTTAGAAACAACCACAATAAGTATCTAGATAATGCCTTATTATAGTTTCTGATAGATATAATAATTAAATCCTAACTATATTTCATAAAGACAGCATTATTATTTTTACTGAAAAATCTATCTCATCACAAATAAAAATAATTTATCATCAAAATAAATAAAGCTTCATTACAAAAATCAATTAAATTTTACCCTTATATTTTAAAAAATAATTTTATAAAAATAATGTGGAATCCAAGGTACAAATATTAATGTTCTAAACCTCCTGGGAGAATCAATGTAAGATAATTTTGCTTCACTTTTTATTATTATGCCATTTTTATGGTAAAATATTGCAAATTAACCCTGATTTGTGCAAGTAACTCGCGTTGCAGAATCATATAATTGATTGCAGATATTTTTTCATGAAAGATTAAGAATGTATTCGCTCAAATTAAACTTACGAGGAAAGAAAAGAAAACCCCAAAAAATCTCAACTGAAATGTGAATGAACGTTATTGCTCACAGAATTTAATACAATCATTCCGATTGGTAAATATGGAGATTGAAATACAAAAAAAAAATACTTTCTCCCCACCTAAGCTAATTTCGATTTCCATCGATTAGCCTAATGTCTTGTATAAACCTTTGCGTCTGAACCCTTCCCACTGAAATTGATGAATTCCGAGGGGACCATTAAAAAAGTGTTGATTTAAATATGTTCTGAGACTATTTTAACTTGAAGTTAATTTTTACTAAAATATATTTCTGTAGTGTTTCCTTTGATAGCATTTAATATTGAGGTTAAAGAAATATATTTGTTATATATTGAATATATCATATACATTATATACTATCTTTATTCTTTATTAAACAGAATTATATATATATATATATATATATATATATATATATATATATAAAACCTCGAGTAATTCATTTTAATAAGGATTCATTTTGATTTATTTGAATTTGTTTCCAAATACTATTACTATCAAAAGTTTTCTCTCCCTAAAGTTAAAATTAAAATAATAAATTTAATAATAATTAACTAAAATTATAATTTTTTTCAAATGCAATATAAAATCAATAGATTTTAAATTGCATTTGAAAAAAATTATAATTTTAGTTAATTATAATTAAATTTCAGAAATATTATTTTAATTGTATAAAATATTAAAAATTAGTTTCCATAATTTCGTACGAAATTAACTTGAGAAAATATATTTCTAAGCTTAAAATTACATTTATAAAAATGATATTTGCATTTAACACATGATTTTATGATATATTTGACATATAATAAATTAATGTATTGGGGTATACAATTTTGATGAATCCTTGATGTATTTTTAAAAAATTGTGACATTTTTTTAAATTAAATTAAAAGATGTAATAATCTCTATTCCAAAAATAGAAAATAAGTGAATTATAAACATTTTGTTTTTCAAATTCCCGGCTGCCCTTAAGTCTTTGCCCTATTCAGCTCTATAATGGGATCTCATACAGTGGGCACCCAGTGGGTGTGCCTTTTTCGACCTGAAAGTGAAGTGATATAAAGAAAGACAAATACAAACACTGAAATAAACATCCATGCCCGAAACCAGGATTCGAACCCGGGAACTAATGCTTCGAAGTTATGGATGTTAACCTCTCCGCCATCAGTTGGCTGAACTACATGCATAAATATGAATATAAAATGCATTATGTGTGTAGCTCGTAGTCTCAAATTACGGAAACATTTTGAAATCTTGTTTATCATTTAAAAAAATTTAATTAATATTAATTCATTCTATTAATTATAGAAGAAAAATGTAAACTATATTTCTTCAAATGTTAACACAAAAGCTGAATTCAATATTGGGTAAGTATTGAACTCATTAAACATGGTTCTTAAAATAATGCTTATCTCTCATCAAAGAGAATCCTTAATCCATATTTGTATTCATCATTCACGTGCGAGGCGAATTATAGAAGTGAATAAGTTTTAAAAAATTTTAAACTTTTAAAATTGAAGTATATAAATTAATCGTCTATGAGCATTGATTTTGATCATTTTTATTCTAAGTCTCCACAGTTGTGTTTCCAATTTAATTTTAATCTAAAAGAACAATATAGTAAAAGTTGTGTGATCCATAATACTTTAAAGAACTATGCATTTTTCTTTCTTTATATCACTTAAAAATTGAATTATATTTCATCTTATTTATCATGCAAACTTCTACCATTCATTCCATGTGTATGAAAACTATTTTGTGATGAATGATGCAAGATATTCAACAAATGCTACGTGGCATGGATAAATTGTTCCACCTTCATAATCCTTTATCATCAATAACTCATCAGCTAACGAAAGAAAGGTGGAATTTTTTCCTCTATATTTGTACGCTTTATGTCAGCGGTTCAAAAATTTTATTTTCAAAATGGGAGACTTGTGTGTGTGTGACATCTTATTAGTTTATTAATTTTAATATTTTGTTGTTTTATCTAAATTCATTAAACTATTATCGAATTTTATTTAAAATTATACCTAACTTATCATTTATATTCACAGAAAAAATTAAGAAATTTCATGAATCCTTATAATTTAAATCACATATGCATTAACATCAGTTTAAAATTAAAAGTATTGATTACAGCTTATTGTTTGATAAAACTATATGTCATCTTTTGCTTAAAAGTCAATCTATCAACTGAATTTTTTCAGTAAATTAAAAAACTACCATCATTATCCGATTTACCTGACAAAATTATTATTGTGAATGAAACTTGAACTACTGTTGTCACATCATAAAGAATTTTTGCATTTAAGTCTGGAAACAAAAATCAAAAAGTTACTTTCTATACAACCCCCATTCAGCTAGAGATCAGGTGAAAGCGAAAGAAGTGATAGATCATTGGGGATTCCTATAAGGCCATCAAGCCTTTGCAGAAAGATATGCACCCCCTTCTGCTCATTTCATCATCAAAACACAGATCCCCTATCCCCCTTTCAACATTCAGTTATCAATTTTTGCAGCCATGTTGCTACCCACTAAAAATACGCATTAAAAAGATTTATATTTTCATTGGAAATTCATTAAGTTAATGCAAAATACTTGGTGTAAATTTATACCTTCACTGACAGTTTTGGACGGCGGATATAGAAAAAGAAAGTAAAAAAGTACTACTTGTTACTCTAGCTCTTAGTCAAATTTTACCTTTTTCATTTTTTGGTTAGAAATAATTTTTCCATGGTCTGCTAACAAACAAGTGAATAAATATATTGTTTATTGCAAGAATGTATCCCGGACCAGTACCTTCTCAAGGAATTTTATGAGTTTTTGTCCCCAGGCGGTTGTAGTTATCTTCCAGTAGTGGAATTTATGTGGGGGGAAGTTTTTATGGCCCACCGTATTTTTGCCTTCACTTATTAACGACCTCGAATATTTGTTCTTCTGTAATGAAATTTTTTCTAACCTTTAAATGTTTTTCTTCACTATTTTCTACTTGTCTTATTCCCAACCTATTGACATAATATTTTGAGAATAGAGTTTTACATTTTATCCTGAATCTATACATCGTAATTCGCATGATTTATTTAACATTATAGGGAATGAAAATATTTTGTATTAAAGAATCAGTCTTTGAATTGATACAAGAACACTTTATCTATAATTGTTTAGTAAGATTAACATTAAGAATATTTTTTAATTATTAACTCCTTTCAAAAAAAAATTCAAAAAAAATTTTGTCTTTTTCCTCATAAGATATAAAATGACAACTTTATTTAGTATTCTAATTGCTTGTTACCTTTTCAAATAAGATGACACAAATACTAGATTTTAAATCTTTTTTATTGCGAGTTATAAGTTTTAAAAGAGATGATTATAGACCATTCAATATATTTCCCGTAAATAATAAAAATATTACTTGATTGCTTAAAAACGCACTATACGAATAAAAAAGTTATGTGTATTTACATATATGGATTTCCGCGTAAATTTATAATTAAATTTTTTTTAAATACTGAAAAAAATGCTAGCAGTCTATATATTAACTTTATTATCTATTCATTTCCAAAGAACTATTGATATTTTATGATAAGTATATCACAATATTGTTGATACATACATTGTTAAATAAATATGCAGTTCACAAAAAAAAGCAAACCTGAAATTATATAAATTTGTTTTGATTTTTTAAAGAGTTTATTTTTTCTTTGATTCTTTTAGTTTTTATTTAAAAAACACATTAACCATTCCACAATTAATAAATTCACATTAGTTTTTAAGAACCAAATAGAGTAGAACCAAAAAATATTTCTTTTTTAAATAACTCTAAGAATTATTTCATCACACAAAATATTTGTTTCTCATTTCCTTTTTTAAGTTTGTGTAATTGCAAAAATATATATATAACACGCCATACAAAATATAACAAAAGTAAAATATTTGAAATATAATATATTTATTTTCACAAGAAATTTTATTTTCTTTTAAAATCAGTAAAAATTAATTTTCAATTTTTTTAGAATTTTATCTATCTATCTATCTATCTATCTATCTATCTATCTATCTATCTATCTATCTATCTATCTATCTATCTATATATATATATATATATATATATATATATATATATATATATATATATATATATATATATATATATATATATATATTATATATATATACACTACTGGCCATTAAAATTGCTACACCAGGAAGGCGGCACACCACACACGCGCATTCATACAAAAGAAGGCGACAGTAGCGACATCTACAATGTGTATAAAACCAGGAGATTTGACAGCAGTTTTCTCATACTCAATTTCCGTTTCAACGTTGTTTTCGGCAAAGAAAGTTGTTGTAATGTCTTGTGTAAGAAGAAGAAATGCCTATCAGCACGTGTCTGATTTTGATTGAGGAAGGATTATAGCCTACCGGGATTGCGGTTTATCGTACCGCAATATTGCTGCTCGCGTTCGTCGAGACCCCATAACTATTAACAGAATATGGAATCGATGGGTTCAGGACAATCATACGGAATGTCATGCAGGATCTCAGCGACCCACCATCACTAACAGCAGAGAAGACGGGCATCTTATCCACTTGGTCACAAGGGATCGTACAGCCACGTCACGAACCCTGAGTCGAGAAATGGAGTCATTTGCAAGGCAACAAGTTTCTGCTCGAACAGTTCGACGACGTTTGCAGCAGCATGGATTGTCTGCACGGCGACCATTGACGCTGCGTCACAATAAGGAGCACCTTCAATGGTGTGATCAGCGACGAACTTGGACACGGGAATGGCATCACATCATCTTTACAGATGAATCTCGGTTCTGTATAAAGGCCCATGATGGCCGCATCCGTGTTTGGAGGCATCGTGGAGAACGCGCATTGCCAGCTTGCATTGGACATCACCATACTGGCCCATCTGCTGGAATGATGGTATGGAGTGCCATTGGATACACGTCTCGATCACCTCTTGTTCGCATTACCGGCACTTTGAACAGCAACCGTTACATTTCCGATGTGTTAAGGCCCGTGGCTCTGCCCTATCTTCGAGGCCTCCTAATGCTTTGTTTCAACAGGATAATGCACGACCGCATGTTGCCCGTACTGTTCTGAACTTCCTTGATACAGAACAGGTTCGACTGTTACCCTGGCCAGCACGTTCTCCTGATCTGTCAGCCAACTGAGAACGTGTGGTCAATGGTTGCTGAGCGATTGGCACGCCATCACTCACCATCCACTACTGTCGATGAACTGTGGCATAGTGTTGAAGCTGCATGGACTGAGATCCCCGTACATGCCATACAATCTCTGTTTGACTCCATGCCTAGGCGGATAAATGCTGTTATTGCAGCCAGAGGTGGCTGCTCTGGATACTGATTTCTCAAGATGTATGCATCCTAATTTCCTGTAAATATAATCACTTGTTCTTGCCACTATAATGTATGTGTCCAATAAATATGGTTCTGTTATTTGCATTCCTTCTTGGTGTAGCAATTTTAATGGCCAGTAGTGTATATATACATATATATATATATATATATATATATATATATATTTAAAATATTATTTTAAAACATAGGGATTTATGTATTTTACTTAATCGAAATTTTTTATAAATTAATGAGAAAACTAATATAACTATATAATTATTATAAATAAAATGATAAAGATATAACTATAAATGGTATTTTAATATTACAATTATCACTTATTCAAGTCTTCATTTAAAATCTGTTTTCACATTTTTAATGATATATCTTTTAACACACAATTTTTCATTATGAAACGATGTTTCTGAATAATGCTCCGTTTCTTTTACTTTTGTATATTAAATTTAATGCAGTCTTACTAAGTACAGAACAAAGTAGATACTGATCTTTCAAAATTCATAAGTGTGATACGCTTTATAAATTTTTCAAACTCCGCTACAAATTTTTGAATTAATATTCCTTTGTATTCATGTAAATAGTAATAGAAGCAAGTAATAATGTGACATTTACATAAATAACAAAAATTTAAAAGTTTTGTTACCTGAAAGGATTTCTAATTGTTGAATTAATTATTTTTCATAGTGAATGCTATGATAATTATTTTAACAATAAAAAGAAGCAAGAATATAAAAACATTAAAATTATAGTACTTCTATTCGAATAGTTATTTTCATATAATTTAGTAAATATTTTATTAATATTCATATATTATTTTAAATCATTTAATTTTCAAATAATTTAATTGATTAAAATTTTTATAATAACGTTCTAAATCTTCATGTATATTTTGCTGTCTTTAAACATCTGCAATATTTATTTCATTTATTGTCCAAGAAAAATTTGCAATATAAAATTTGTACCATATTATTTGATATTAGTTGATATAATCTTATTTTTATATTTTAGATATTTTTATTATATGTTTATTTTGTATTCGTCAATAATTATTATCGTTAGTAGAATCTCATACATTTTCGATTCCTTGAAATTATTTTTCTCTATAATTCATAACTGGAAAAATTAAATTATTGGTTTTTCTATGCACAGTATGTCGTTGTAATGTGAAATAGCTCTCATGAATATCAAGGGGTCGTGTAACTAAAAAATTTACAAATAAAATATAAATTCATTTAATTTATTTTAACGGAAAATACTTTCATGTTAGTAAATATATTCTTTATCGTTGATGTCATGCATTGACATAATTTAACCGTGTCATTCTTAATTATTAAGAATAGACTATATTAGCTTTTTACCGTAGAAGAATTCTTGTTTAAGTACACAAAATACTTGGAAAATTGAAAAAATTCACTCAGATGAAGGAAGAAAGACAATTTTGAAGAGAATTCGTAAATAAATTTTCTTTTTGGCAAATTTCAATACAGCCAGACAGAAAATAAAACTTTATTATAAATATATAAATCCTTTAAATTTTAAATATTTATCAAAAACGTGATGACTACAGTTTTGAAATGATTTTTATCGAAGAAATTTTTAAAAAATGTGATGAAATTTAGTTATTTTTATGTAAAATTCAAATTGGGGTTTTTTAAAAATTTTTGATTCGTATTTTTGATCAATTATATACGTTAAGTTTATCTTAATATTATTTAAAATTATAAATATTATTTTTTCATTTTTAAACATATAGTTCATTGTTTTTATTTAATTATAAATATCAAATCAAAATAATCTCAAAAATCTGAAGCAATAAATAAATATTTATTTTGTATTAATTTGAAATTTTATTATTAATTTGCCATAATCTTCATATTTATTTTTTGAGATCTAATAGCATAAAAAATTTTATTCTAAGAGTTTTTTGTTTAATAATATATTCGCTAAATTTTATAAATTAATTAAATTATATTTTTAAATATAATTTAATACATATTAAAAAAGTTTAATTCAGAAAAATATTAATAAATTCATAAATATTAAAGAAATTACTTTAGATTGAGGAATGCAAACTTCAAAAATCTTTCGTGTAATAGAAAAATTTTTGAAATGAGGAATGCAAACTTCAAAAATCTTTCGTGTAATAGAATTTTTTTTAATTTACTGCTCTATAATATCAAATTTTTAACATATTTGTAATTAAGAACTATAGTTTGGCAGAAGTAATGTAAATTTAATGTTTATTTAAAATTAGAAACCATTGTGTGTTTCTGAAAATGTTTTGATTCTTTAGAAATGAATTAAAAAAATTAATTTTACTATCGTTTCTGTTTTCAATTTTCATGATTGTTATGTTAATTTATAATATAAAATGTTAAATTTGTAATTGTATATTATATGATTTAATTAAAACTTACTGGTTGAAATATAAAGAAATTTAGTTACATTAATATTGTACTTTAATTAAAATATTTTAAAACAGATTTTTTAAATAATTCATTGAACAACTAATCGAAAATTTTTTATGTGATAAATAAAACTGCAATAGAAATATCAATAGAAAAATCTTCTCCTTTTACAGAAAGTCTTATAATATTCAACTGACTGTGTATAGAAGTTTTGATTTAAAACAAGATGTGTATAAATTTATTTATTTATTAAATTAATTTATATTAACTAAATATATCAACCTGTACAATATTTGAGAGTTCTTAATAAAATGTGAACTGATTCAAAAGCTTATAAAATTTCATTACATTATGTAAAGTAAGGATCTAATTGCTTACTTCAATTTTTAAATTTAAATAAATACTTTTATGCAATTTAGCTCGTATTGCCAAAAATTCTAGCCTGTAATACATGAATATGATTTTCTATTAAATTCTGGGCTATTAAGCAAAAAAACCTTTTTTTAAATTAATATATTTGAACTGAAATAATACTTTAAGTACTTACTTATATTTTTCAATTAATTTAATTCTTATGTTTGAAACTATTATAACTAATCAGTAAAAAAACTGTATTTGGAACAAAAATAGAAGATATTTAGAACGTGTGAAATAAACTATTTGCAATGAAAGAAATTAATTGTCATTTATATTATTTGTATGATGAAATATTATTTTAACGTTATTAAACTATTATCCACTACAGAGTTAAAAAAGCCAGATCACTTGCTTGTGACGTCACTAGATGGTGGCTCAAATCAACCGTTTGTTCTTGAATAAAAGGTTACGAAGAAATTGATTTTATGTTGTTTATAAAAATTCGTAACGATCAATTTAACATTTTTAAATTTATTTTTATAATATGTTCCTCAAAGATTATTAAAATATCAATTGCAGTTATATGTAAAAAAATACATATTTTGCATTTTTCGAGTATAACATATAATTGTGAATAAGGAATTTTCTACTCATATTAAGATGAAGTCAATGAAATTTTATTAAATACTGGATTTTAAGCTTTTCATTTGTGTACTTTTACAGGAAATATTTATATGTGGTGGTTATAAATGAATCGAATCTACATAAAATACTGTGTAATTTTTTTACCCCAGAAAAATATTTTAGTTATCATGTTTTATTAAAATCTCTTTTAAATGAAGTACATATGATTAATTTATTAGCAAAATATATTTCCATTGTATGATAGATTTAGAACATAATTCCATACATTTAATGGGTGATAATTATTTTGTATAGTTACTGTTGGAAAGATAAATAGCAAAACAGAAGATAATTTATTGGAATCACTTATTTTTACAATATTTCTTGTAACATTAACATAAACATTTACTTTAAATAAATAATGAATGTTCGGCATTTTGAAATGTTATACATACACTGACTAAGAAAATTATATATATATATATATATATATATATATATATATATATATATATATATATATATATATATATATATATATAAATAATATATATATATATATATATATATATATATATATATATATATATATATATATATATATATATATATATATATATATATATATATATATATATATATATATATATATATATATATATATATATATATATATATATATATATATATATATATATATATATATATATATATATATATATATATATATATATATATATATATATCTTTTGTAATGTTGCTTATAGAAAACAAATGCATTAATAATATTTTTAAGAACAAAATTAAATTTTATACATAATTACTACATTTTTATTTAATTTATTTTGATGCATTCATAATAATGGAGAAAAGTAAATTATTTGTATACATTTAAACTTATTTTCAAAATTATTTTAGTTTTAAAAGGAACTAAAGATATTAGAAACTATTTCGAATTCAAATTACATTAAAAAATTTTTTACAATAATTGTTACGAAATACATTTAATGATTTGAATATGAACAATTTTACTTCTTTAGCAGTATGTCTATTTTCACATTTTTTCTAAGGTAAGTAAATTTCAGATTCATTTAAAATCCTTGTTATCACTGAACATTTGAGAAATTCCTTTTCTTATTCACCGGGTAACAGCTTATTTCTAACTAAATAAGAATAATTTATAATAGCGAAACTTGATCAGAAAGGTATTTCAATCCACCTCTGTCCATATTTTTTAAAAGAGTAGAAGAAATATGGAATCTCTTCAGGATTAATAATAGAATCATTAAAACCAGATAATTTTTATAATGAAGAATTTAAAATTTTTATTAAAATGCATATAATAACTGGCAATATACAAAAGATTTCTTTTCTAAATTTTTAAATGAGTGACATCTTTTTCAGATATATTTATTTTCAAATTATCATCTACTTCATGTTCCTCAACATGAGAAAAATCCACACTATTATTTAAAGTCATAGAAATTTTACCATTATTATTTGATGTAAAAATATGAGGCATTAAATTACGAATTCCAGTTTTTTTTCTATCTGAAAAACCTGTGTAACTGATGCATTCATTGTCTTCACCACATGCAAGTTATCCATAAAGATTACTTCTCTTCTAGGGAATCTGTTTGAAATTTTTCAGTTAATGTATAGTTAAGTTTAAATTAATTTATATAATATGAAGCTAGTTCTACAATGCCATGTGTTGTGTGTTTTAATGCTTTGTGTTTCCTTTCATATATCACCAGTGTCTGATTCTATTTTTTCTCAAGTATCAAGCCAACAGCAAAATGCATTCAAGTATTCCATTTTTTTATCAGATGCAGATGATGTCAATGATTCTTGATACCAAATGCCTTCGCGGTTTCCTTTATAAACAGAATGTACATTTATGAGGGCTCACCAAGTAATGATTGCTTTTAGGTACTCAGCTATTGTATCAAAATTTGGAAAATGAAACTTAGAAGCTGCTAATTTAAGACCTTCTATAACATGTTAATTTAATATATTTACAGCTAGCTGAACATTCTGACGCCCTAAATTTGTAGAGATAGAAGATTTTGCAGTTAAAGTGTGGCATGTTTTTATAAGTCCATTTGACTCAGCTTCGTGTACTTTTCTCAATAATGTTAATGGTGCAGGTTTTAATTTTTGAATTATGTCACCAGGTCTGTTAAAATTTGGATAGTACATACGAATTTCGGAATTTTTTTGGTTTACCCAACCATTACTTATGCTCATAAATAAACGTACAGTATCAAATATCAAGCATAAAGGTCTTGTTATATCGGAAGGGTGCTTATAGACTATAGAAAGTTTAGGAGGATTTGAGAAAAATGATACAGCTTGGTTATTAATAGCATTATTATCACTAGATATGCAAAACACAATAGCCAATTTTTCTAACATTTAAACAAAATTAATAATTTTACAATGGAAAATAAAATTGACCGCTGTTATTTTTTGACAAGAAAAATAGACACTACATCCTTGTACCTGGTAGTTATACTTTTCATCATAAATACACTTGCAGTTGTTGCCCAATCACAATTATTATGAAATGTGCCTTTTAAGTGACCTCCTTTGTACTCTAAATATGACTTTATATATATCATATTCATTAATATACAACTTTTTTATTTTTCTTCCAAAAATAAATATTCATCTTTAACATTGGTAAGACATTGTGTGTTATCTGTTTGTTCAATTTGAGGATTTAAATTAAAATTTGAACATAATCGCTTTGTCGTTTTTGTATGTGGTAAAATTAAATAAGAACAACTGTATAAAAATCTATATGCATGAGATGAAATAGAGTGTAATAAGGTGCATAAAATTAAAAAGTTGGGACTATATTATCGACGAGTAATATAACATTTTATCAAAAACATTTAATCCTATATAAAGCATAAAGCGTCTCTGTAGTTTATTTACAGTATTTTCAAACAAACAGGATAAAATATTATCAATGGAATCATACAAATTTGTTTTAAAATCCTCATAATTTTCATTTAATTTAATTTGCTTAATATTTTGAAGTATATTACTAAAATCAATATTATTAATTTGAAATGGTATAAAACTCTTACTTTTTTTATTGGCACATTTTTAATGAAACCATTTATAATCAAATTTCCAAATCAATAACAACAGAAGCACACAAATTTGAATTTGTAATCAGTATTAGAAACATAAAATTACTCTTTTTATTGAATACAATCCAAAAATTAGGAATGTCTATATTTTTTAAGCATTTCTCCACCTCATCTAAATTAGCAAAATAGAATTTTTGTTTATATTCCACACACAAGTCACTCTTTTTACTTCCAGCAATTGCTTCATACAGCTGAGTATTTTCTTGTCTATGCTATTTAATTAAGGGATCATCGGTGACATACTTCCGTTATTAAATATGCATTCATTAAAGATACAAGGTACAACATTAGAATGCGGTTTCAAATATTGTAGGCTGTGGCAACTCAGCCACAGTAAATCCCTAAAGGGGAATGAGAAGCGCATCTTCCCTATCCGATGGGGAATCTAGCCAGTTGCTATTTGGATGCGGTCGAATGAGGACCGTATTGGCACCAGTGTATCACGGTGTGGAATTCATTTTTATGGAATATAATCATGAAAATTGTTAATTGTTAATTATTATTGTTAAAATAAAATATTAAAGGCAATAGGACTTATTTATGAAAGGAAACAAATACGCAACAAATTGGCAACGCAACATCTTGGTGACCTTGGACGTGATGGTTTGAATTATTTTGAAGGAGCGTTCACGGCACTAGAGAGCTGAGATTTGAGGTAGGCCCATTTTTCCCTTATTAGAATTTAATATTTTAAGATAATGGATTTAGAACGGTTAAAAGAAAAACGTAAAATTTTAAGAGCTTCACTTACGAAGCATTTAAATAAAATCGAAACTACATTGGTTAAGGAAATTTCAAATGAATATTCTAATGAAACAAAACTTGAGGAGCTTTGCAGTTTAAAATCTCAACTCGTAGAAAAATTGAATGATTTAACTAGGGCCGATGAGGAAATACAATTAAAAATTGAAATAAAAGATTTTTCGAATGAGATTATTACGAGCGAAGAATATAAGGATAAAGGTATAGCAGCGAAATCGAAAATCGAAAGGCAGTTAGAAACTATACGCTATAAACCGCCAAGCGAAATAAATGCAAGCAGAACAAGCGATCAAATTACAGGTGATAATAATGATTCGATGCAATTCGCGCAAATGTATAATTATCCCTTTAGAACTGAAACAAAAAATGTAAAACTTCCAAAATTGAACATACAAACATTTTATGGAGATTGTAGTCAATTTTTAGATTTTTGGAATTCCTATGAAGTCGCGATACACAATAATCTTTCTCTCACAAAAACTGAAAAATTTACTTATTTAAAATCTTATCTAGGAGGAGTTGCGCTAAGTGCAGTTAAAGGATTTTCCCTCACAGATCAAAATTACGATGCGTCAATACAATTAATAAAGGATAGATTCGGTCGAACAGATATAATTATGTCAGCACACATGCACAAACTTTTAGTAATAGAACCAGTCAAGTCTTGCTCTAATATTATTGGTTTAAGAAAAATGTATGACGCCATTGAAGTGCAAATAAGGTCCTTGCAATCCTTGGGAATAGCCGCTGACACATTCAGTAATTTATTGTGTCCTGTAATTCTGCAAAAATTGCCCGAAGAATTAAATTTAAATTATAATCGTCAGCGTAAAACAGATGAATTGTTTGATATTGTAAAATTAGTAGAATTTATAAGAAAAGAAGTTGAATGTAGAGAAGCGTCATTAATATCAGCTAATCCGAGAAATTTTAACCCTAAGGAATATCCCTTTCGAAACAAAGTAACAGGTCAAAGTTACCCAAATAAGCCTCATTTCTTGAACTCAAAGAGAAGCGACGCGAGCAATAAATTTAACAGCGGGGCGGTCTTGAGTACTCAAGTGGGTAATAAATATCCCTGCGGACCGCGGAAATACGAACCGAGCGCTACGTGTAAGCGCAACTTTTATAGAATAGATAATAACAAAAAATGTATTTTTTGTACACAAAATCACATGAATCATGATTGCTCACTAAGTGTTAATGATAAAAGGAAAGCTTTAATGTCAAAGGGTCTTTGTTTTATTTGTTTTCAAAATCATATAAGAAAATTTTGCGACCGTAATTATCTAAAATGTAAAATGTGCGGTTCTCAAGGTCACAACTCCCTGCTATGCGGAGAGAGGGGTGAATGTTTTGCTGGGGATATTTCGGTTTCAGTCCGGGAAGGCGATTCGAAACAAGAAGCGGTCTCGTCAATGGTTTCATTTTCCGCCAGGGAACTTAATGTAAACAGAACTTCGCATAACTCTGTTTTGCTACAGACTTTTTCGGCTTTAGTGAAATCGAAAGAAAGCAGCTTACAGTTACGCTGCATGGTAGACGGTGGAGCAAATAAATCATTTATTTTAAAAGAAGTAGCCGACGCGTTAAATTTGAAGGTTATTAAGAAGGAACCTTTAATAATTCATACATTTGGATCTAAAAATGCTGAAAAGCGAATGTATAATTTGGTCGAATTAACTTTACATAGTATTAAATATCCTAACCAATGTGTAAAAATACAAACAATAGTGATTGATTCGATTACTTTGGCCAAAATAAGAATTCCGTCAAAATTCGTGAGAAACCTTGCTTTTGAAAAGGGTATTGAATTAGCTGATATTAGTATTACTGAAAAAATTCACATTTTGATCGGTTCAGATTATATCTCAGAAATATTAGGCGATAATATTGTAAGACTTACTAAAAGATTAATTGCTCAAGAGAGTATATTTGGACACTTAATTCAAGGTAGGGATGGAGATTCTAATAGCCAAGGGGTGTCTGTCAATCATTTAATTGTAGAGAATGAAGGGTTAGATTGTGATAGGATAAAAAATTTATGGCTATTGGAAACCATTGGAATTAATGGGGATAAGGAAATGTCTCTCTCAGACAAGGATATTTTGGAAACCTTTAAGAAAAATACCACATATGTAGATAAAAGATATGAAACAAAATTGTTATGGAAGGTTAGTAATAAGGAATTAAGCAATAATTATGAAATCGCAAAACGTCGTTTATCCAGTTTAACTTGTTCATTAATCAAAAATGAGGATTTATATGCTAAGTACGATACAATAATTAACGAACATTTAAGGGATGGCATTATTGAAATAGTTGACTCGAATTCATATCAAAATATGAAAACTGGTTATTTCCTCCCACATCACGCAGTCGTGCGCGAGAAAAAATATAGTTCTAAAGTTAGGATAGTATTTGACGCTTCATCTAAAGGAAAAGGCGAGTTGTCGTTAAATGATTGCTTAGAAAGCGGCCCAAATTTAAATCCCGATTTATTAAAAATAATTTTGAGGTTCAGATTACACAAAGTGGCATTTTGCGCAGATATTCAACGCGCATATTTAGAAGTAGGAATTGCTGAACAAGATAGCGAGTTTTTAAAATTTTTATGGTTAAAAGATAAGGGTCCTAATCTCAATCTCAGCCCTCAAAACATTGCAACATTTAAGTATAAGAGAGTAACTTTTGGGATCAAATGCAGCGCCTTTTTACTTACTGCAACCATAAGGCTGCATTTGGAAAGGTATCAAGGAAAATATGATGAAGCATGTGAAATGCTTAAAGAACTTTACGTGGATGATTTAATAAATGGAACTTCTAATGTTGAAGACGCTCTGAAATTAGTTAAGGAAATGATTTTAATACTTAGTGAAGCTAGTATGAACCTTCGTCGATGGGCGACGAATTCCTCGATTCTTGATGAATACCTCAAGCGTGCTAATATTGATTGTCGAGAAACATCAGCGGACCAAGGTGTACCATTAAAAGTTTTAGGTCTAATTTGGGACAATGAAAATGATGTTATTAGTTTCGATATTGATCAATTTGAAAAGTTTAAAAACCCAAAAATAGTAACGAAGCGAATTATTCTCGCGGCATGTGGTATGTTATTTGATCCTATAGGCTTAATGAACCCATTCACAATAAGAATGAAGTTGCAATTACAAAGGATTTGGGAACTAGGCCTGCAATGGGACGAATGTGTTCCCCCAGAAATAGAAATAGCATTTTTGGACTGGTTAAATGAAATGGAGATTGTAAGAAACTTTGAAATTCCAAGATTATATTTTCATGAAATCAATTGGGAATCTTTAGAGGTCCATATATTTTCTGACGCCAGCCCTAAATGTTATGGATCAGTATGTTATTTTCGAATGAAGCATTCAGATGGGTATGAAACGAGATTTGTTTTGTCGAAATCACGTTTAGCTCCATTAAAGAAGCTTACACTCCCTCGGTTGGAACTATTAGGAACTTTAATTTCAGCTCGCATGGGACATTATCTGCGAGACACTTTTCCCCTGTTACGCAACAGTAACATGCACTATTGGACAGACTCACAAATTTGCCTTCATTGGATCAAGGGAAACAGCGACGAGTGGAAGCAATTCGTCCGCAATCGTGTCATGGAAATTAAAGATAAAACAGATCCGAGCAGTTGGCATCACTGTCAGGGAAAGACCAATCCTGCAGATAAACTCACGAGAGGAATTAAGGCTCAAATTCTTGTGAATGATAGTATCTGGTTCCATGGACCTTCATGGCTTCTGAAAGGTGACTTCCCATGCTCTGAGACAGGCGCCAAACTGGATACTTTGCATTGTATAGAAGAAGAAAGAAGAAGTGTAGCAGTGTCTTTTCAAACGAATATTGAAACTTTACAGCCTTTACTGAATTTGGGGGACTTCAGTGAATTAAACAAGGTTTTTAGAATCACTGGTTACATATTAAGATTCATAAAAAACTGTAAAGCAACCCACGAACGAGAAACTGGCGTTATCACTACAAGTGAACTAATTAATGCTGAACGATATTGGATTCGGACAGTGCAGCAAAATGAATTCGAGAAAGAATACATTTGCCTTAAAAACAACCTTCCAATTCCCTCTAGTTCGAAACTTTTTACACTAAACCCAGTTTTGGACTCCAATGATTTAATCGTTTTAAAAGGAAGACTCCAGAACTCCGAATTCAATCATCAATCCAAACATCCAATTATCATCCCCTATAAATCAAGATTCACAAATCTTTTAATAGATATGGAGCATAAAAACTTGTACCATTCAGGTGTCTCCGATACTCTTACCCAGTTGAGAGAACGATTTTGGATCATCCGTGGTAGACAAGCTGTGAAAAATTGTCTAAACAAGTGTTTTAAGTGTAGACGATTTCAAATCAAGCATGGAAATCAAATTGTAGCACCACTACCTGCCGACAGAACCAGTGAAACTGATCCTTTTGAAGTGGTGGGTATTGATTTTGCCGGCCCCTTATACTCAAAGGACCAAGACAAGGTTTATATCGCCTTATTTACATGCGCTGTAACTCGTGCCGTTCACCTCGAAGTTGTCTCCGGATTAAGTACAGAACATTTTCTTCTAGCATTTAGACGTTTCATCTCCAGAAGAGGTATTTGCCGCATTGTTAATTCTGACAATGCAATGACATTTAAAAGTGCTGAGACTGAACTTAAAAAACTCTATGCAAACATAACTGAATCAGATATTCAAAATTACTTTGGAAAGAAAGGAATTAAATGGCAATACATTGTTGAACGTGCTGCATGGTGGGGTGGTTATTGGGAGAGAATGGTTCGAATAACAAAAGTTGCATTAAGGAAAATTTTGGGAAGGGCATTAGTTTCTTTTGAAGAATTACAAACTATTTTGGCAGAAGTTGAAGCTATAATTAACTCTCGTCCTTTAACTTATATTTATAATGAACCTAATGAACCATTCCCTCTCACACCCGCAAACTTCTTAATTGGAAGAAGATTAACTACCTTACCAAATTGGTCAGATAATCAAAATTGCAAATTATTTACCAGTAAAAAGGATTTAATTAAAAGATTTCTTTATAGAGAAAAAATCTTAAATAATTTTTGGAAAAGATGGAAAGGTGAATATCTTCTTCTATTAAGGGGTGCGAATTTCCCCAAACCTGTCAATGTAAAATGTATATTTAATGTAAATGATGTAGTTTTAGTAGGTGAAGATAAGGTTCCGAGACAGATGTGGAAGCTGGCCAAGGTACTGGAAGTCCATAGAGGCAGGGACAACCAAGTAAGAGCGGTGACTTTAAAGACTCCATCAGGGGTCATAAAACGTCCCGTACAACTTTTGTATAATTTAGAAGTCCAAGAGTAAGTTAAAGCATTTTGTTTGAAAAGGGTGAAGAACCTTTATTATTGTTGGTGAATTGTAATGATTAATAGTTAGTGTTATACAATTATAGTTACTATTATGTGTATATTTTGTTTCGAATTCATATTTCTTAAGTATTCAATTTATTTGTAATGTAAAATTTTAGTTTTTTTTTTATATTTACGTGTATTAATTTTACTATGTGATGCTTATTTTTTGGCTGATTCTTTGTCGGGGCGGGAGGATGTGGCAACTCAGCCACAGTAAATCCCTAAAGGGGAATGAGAAGCGCATCTTCCCTATCCGATGGGGAATCTAGCCAGTTGCTATTTGGATGCGGTCGAATGAGGACCGTATTGGCACCAGTGTATCACGGTGTGGAACTCATTTTTATGGAATATAATCATGAAAATTGTTATTTGTTAATTATTATTGTTAAAATAAAATATTAAAGGCAATAGGACTTATTTATGAAAGGAAACAAATACGCAACAAATTGGCAACGCAACATAGGCTAACGACTTTTCTTTAACTATTTTTCTCATCGAAAGCTTCACTAACTCTTAAAATAACACTTGGTTTGAAAAATCAGTTCACAAACCTAGAAGTAAAATTTAAATATAAGAAAGCTGATACATATATATTTTTTTACTAATAATGGATTTTTAATTTGATATGATCATTAGGAAACATTCTGAAATTAATTTCCAAATAGCTATATCTTTAGCTACTATTATAGTATATATTCTCCTTTAACCCTAAATGTTTTTTTATTATTAATAAATCAAAAAAATTAATGATAATTTTTCAATGGAAATTTTAATTTAAACGATATGATTTTATGTACAACAAATTAACAATTCACTTTTGATTTAAGTATTTTATTATTAAAAATATTATTAAAAACTTGCAAAATAAAATGAATTTAATTACTCTGGAATGTTTGGTTACTTCCGTGTTTTCTCTCGAATTGCATGTATCCATGGGAGTTTTAAATCTTCTTCACGTAGGAATCAAAAGAGAGAAATTTTAGGACAAGTATCATAATTGCCTTTACATTCAATTACGCAGTGTTTAAACGGCATATTCTTGATTATGAAACTAAATATAAAGATTAAAATATGACAAAATGTTTTGAAAAATATCTCGAAAATGAATTACCGGTTAAGAGTAAACAACACAATAGCACAATATTAAAACGTCACTTGGAAGTCAGCCTGCGAATCCAAGTCATGGTCATTTGGTCAAGCGGTAGTCAGGCTTTCTATTATCAGACGGTACCGGATAAACTCAAAATGATGAATAATTTTCAAATACTATAAAGTTTACGAATTCATTTGTATTTAATGCAAACTAAGTAGATAATTGGAGTTTTAATAAATTGTTGAAAATACTAAGATGAATTACTAAGATTTTATCAATGTAAATATATCTGCTTACAGGTTATTCATTTTGCGCTATTATTGAAACACAGTTTATATTTTATTCAAACATAATGCTTTTTGGTTTTCGGGTCACAATTGAACAAATATGCATATTACGTGTGAAATATATATTTAGTTATGACAAACTATTTTGTCACAACTAAATATTCTGTACATTAAAATTTGTTATTCATTTAGTTATTCATCATTATTCATTTTTATTGTTGTTCATTTCTTTAATATAAATATTTATTTTTTATTTATTATTGTTTTATTAAAACCTTTATTGACTACTTTTGTATTTATTACTTATATATCCTAAAATAAAATATTCACAACAACTAAATTCTCCAATTTAATTTTTAAAAAATAAAATAAATATTTACCATTTTCAAAACTCACTATGATAATATATTTTGTATTTTTCATTGATTAACGTAAAATATTCTGTTATTCTTTATGTAGAAAGAGAAAATTACTTTTGTTTACTTACTGATATTTTTAAATGTTGGCTATTTTAAGCAATTTTATACATGAAACGGATAGAAACTGATTTTTATATATGTATGTATATATATATATATAGCTTCAAGTTTTTATCTTCTAATATATTTTTTAATAAAAGTAAAATTTCATATAATTTTAGAAGAAAGAAGTTTAGATATTATAAAATAAAAATTCAATATTAAGTAAATTGCATTAAAATAAGGAACGAACACAAAATTTTTTAAAAAGTCTTGTTTGTTTGTAATCTGCTGTCTTATTTGTATTTTTTATATAGATCAAAACCGTTTTCGTAAAAAAACAGATAATTATTTACCTAGGCTTGTTTGTATTTTAGCATAAGTTTTATAATGCTAATTGTTTTTACTTTTTAAATAGTATCAAAACATTTTTCTCAGTATTTATAATTTCTAAAACATTAAATACTTCCACGCATTTTTATTTTCTTAAAATCTATTTAACTATTAAATATTATTTTTAAACACATAGAAGCATCGTTTTAAAATTTATATAAATTAACAGATAATTAATAGAATCTTTAATAATTTTAGGATAAATAATTAATCATATATAGCTATAAGTTACTTAATGTATGTTCTTCATATGTTTAATCACCATATTATGCTCATCTCGTTTACCATTTCTAGTTATTAATTATTAATATAATAAATATTATTAATACTTTTAATATAATTTTCTTAATATGATATATTAAGAAAATGTATTAAAAATTCATTTATTAAAGTTAACTTTAAAAGTGAATTTTTAAAACTATGGCCCTTATTCTTCTTTTGAATTTTGTAATATGTTATATTCGAAATTTTGATAATGGGTCGGTTAAAATATTTGATAAATGAAAACTTCTATTAAGTAATTATATCAAAACGGAAAGACCGAAGGTATTTTTCTTTGTAAAATTTTGTAAGCAAAAATTCATAAAATTAAAGTTTAATAAAAATTTAAATTATATGTGAAATCTTTCAATAATTCTACAAGAAGGCAGTATCCAGTAGTGTCAGATCTAAAGCAGAAAATTTCCTTAAGGTTGCTCTAATTATGAATGCACATGAAAAAATCTATTTCGAGTTAATTTTTACATTACAAATAACTTATGAAATATTAAATTGTTAAATAAGTTACTCAAAAATCATTTTTCTTTGTAGATATTTTACAAAATACTCTAAATATTGAGATACTGTTAATAAAATTAAAATGGTATTCTCTTTTGTAATTAAGCAGTTTTATTGAAATATAGCACACATAATTCTAAATTTACACTTATTTGAATATACTATCTGTATTCAAATATGGATTCGTAAATACTTCAATGTATAAAAAAACTTGTGACTAATATTTTTAAACGCATAGGCTTTGAATATATAGAATTCTTTAAGTCGAAATTAAATTTTACTTGAAATTTAAACTTATAATGGAGGGGGAAGAAGAAGTATCAAGAATTTAATTTATTTACTCAATATTCTGGCTAAATTCTATTTTTTTAATAGAGACCATTACAAAAATAATAATATAAAATTTCGCATTGTTCACAAAACGAATTGTTCCTCCCTTATTTAGAAAATACATTGTTTGCTACTGTTCTAATAATTCAGAAAAGGTAACATTATGATTGGCACAGGTGTCGTATAATCCATGATTCCAAATTCTGAATTTTTTGGCGATGAAGAAATGTTGCCAAGATGACGCATCGTGACGTGCGCGATGACGTAAATACTAGGATTACCAAAATAGAATTTTCTGCATAATTCTTATAGATCTCCATATATATGATGTAACAAAAACAAGGTTGCCAAATACATAAGAAAATCCGCCGAAGAATCGCCAATCTCAGAATTTGGCGCATGGATTACACGGCACCTGTGCCTTATGAGTTCTTGAAACGTTAGTAATTTACATATATACATTATTTTATCTAGCACATTTTCATGGTGTCTAGAGCATTCTTTATCAGTGATTCATCACAATTGGTTAGTTGTTTCCAATATTTAGTCTAAATGCGAATTCATGCTACAAAACATTTTATAATACTAACTTTAATCACATTTAAACTTATATATCAGAATTACATCATATATCTAACAATTATACTTTGTTACTTTCTATATAACATCTAAATCAGAAGTTAAATTCATCAAAAAAAAAAAACAGAGAGTAACCAATTGTAACTAGGTAGAAGTTATTTATATAATTTCTACTTCATGCACATTTTAATATATTTATTAGCATATATAATTGTTTAAATCTACTTAACTTTTAAATTTAGGCAAACTGACTTAATTAATCTACTGAAGAAAGGAAAATAATTGCTGTTGTTTTAAGTCTACAGTGTTATTACTTCATTAATCTCCAACACTGTTTTTCCTCATTACTTCTTGACCCTTACAATTGGAGTAATTTTTTTCACTCTTTACGTTTTTACATAACGTATAACTCTTTACTCTAAATGGTTGTCCATTATTTTTACTTATCTTTTTATGCTACACTCATTCTGCTAAAAACCTCATTTTGTGAAGAGCAATTTTTGTGAACGTGATTGCGCTCGCATAATAGCCAAGAAAAACCAAATTTCTTCGAAAATAAATAATATCATAAGAAAATAAAGACAAGATAAGTATAAAAAATATCCGAGAGCAAATGATCATTTGGGTAAGAAAGAAAAACTGTTCTAGATAATCTTAACAATTTTAGAATGCCTCTCGTGTTTCATTTTTTTCTTTAGAATATTTTTATACCGTCCTAGTTTTCAGTTTGTAGTTAAATTGTTTGTGAAATTTTCGGAGGAAATAAATAGAATGTTTTTGTTTTTTAGTTATTTAAACATACTACTTAAAAAATAATTTTCCTTAAGTGTTTTAAGCATTGAAATAAGTTCCATTTGTTTAGCCAAAATAGGTTTCGAATCTAGTGTTATTTATTTTAGCATAGAAGATTTATGTATACTAATATAAAATAATAATATTCTGAAATATTACTATTTTAATATTAGCATTGCCACTTTTGTAACTCAACGCTAAAATTATACATTCAGTTATAGATTCTCTGTTTGTTCTTAAGGTTATTTAAAAAATTTAACACTTAACATAAACATAATTCATAAAACATTCATAAACATAAATATGCTTATAAAACTATTTAATCTTTAAACTAGTACGTTTTCATATTTAGTAATAAGAATAATTTAGTTTATCTTATGGCTTTGTTTTTGGTGTTACTGAAATAAGTTTTCAGTTATGTTCTATTTATTAACAATAACTCATATTGCATGATATTTTATACCTTCTGTTATATTATTTATGTAATGTTACACCTTGTTAAATTTTAATAGTATATATTAATTTTAGTTTAAATGTCTTATTATGTTTATATTTTCCTGAAATAAATGTTGTTGGTTGTCTGATCATAGAACTGTAAGATGGGATATAAGGTCGAAAAGCAATTCGAGTCCTCAGCTCAATAATTCATGATTTCGATTCCCACTTTGAACGTAGAATGTTTATAGTGAATGACCACTTTTAAGTGTCGGTCACAATCAAGTTAACTCTTATGTGCGCACAAAGACAGTAAGAGTACTAACAAGAAATTTATGGCAGTTATAAAAAATTAATGTAATAGAAAGTTTCATATTTCGAATATTATACAAGAAATAGTAAGAAAAACTAACAATCCGTTTCAACTAATTTTGAAATGTATCATAAATGTTTAATTTATTCTTTGAAAATTATACCTAATAACAAAAGCTTGAAATTATTTGCTACATAATTTGGAAAAAGATATAAATACTTGAAAATAATTACATTCATTTCTAAAATTCTATGTGAAAAACCTTTTAGCATTAATTTGTAATTTATATCTTTTAGATAACTCCTGCAAACCACTCGTATTTGTTTGCTTTCTCGGTAGACAATCAATTTTACAAACGCGTGTAAAATAATTTTTTTCAATTTTAATGAAAAATCGTGAATAATTTTAACATCTCTAACCATTTTTCTAACACACTAGAAATAATAAAAATATCCAATAATAAATCGTATATTAAGAATGAAAGAAAAGCTTTTTAACAAAGTGCATGGGAAATATTTTGAAATTTAAAATAAAAAAATTCACTTGAAATATATTTATTCAATTCAATAAATTTGTTAAAACAGATTCAATAAATTATTTTTTTGATAAATATTTATATAGAAATAATTTTACTGGGGAGAATAAAACAATGCTATTGTTTTATTCAGACTAGAATTTTGCAGAAGTTGCTATTTTTTAGTTTCAATCGATTGAAAATGATAAAATAATTTGACAAAATATGAGAATTTACTGTTTTATATGTAAGTTATTTAACAACAATATCAAAGCAAAACGTACACTTATCGTTAACAATAGTTAAAATATATTTTTAATCGTTAAAACTATATAATTTACGTTATAATTAAAACATATTTTTCGAAATAATTACAGAAAAATTTAAATCTATTATCTATAATTAAATGACAACCAAAAATTTTATTATAATTCAAAAATTATACTAATGTTTTCCTTTTTTAAGTAATTGTACATTTCTATGCATTAATTTTTAATATAGAAAATGTGTTTTATATTCTCTACGTTAGTGCTTTATATTCTTTTTTCCAAAAATGTGTATTTTCTATGCTATTTTATTCATTATGAGATATTTGATCGATAAGTTTGGTATAAAGCATTTTATTGATATTTAATACAATTCAAAAGTATTACATTAGACGCTCGTTTTCCTAAACATGTACGGACTGGTAAAATAGCTCTTAAAAACGAAAGTTCGTAAAAAAGAAAAATAAATGTTAGATTTCAAACTTTTTTCCACACTTCTCTCTCTTTATAAATTAAGTACTATTAGAAAAAACTATCTAGAATGCATGATCTAAAAAACATATGGACAAAACAAAATTGTTAATAAAAATAATTATTTCATTTCATTGCGGAAAAATCAGTTATAGACTTACTTTCTTCTATTTCGAAATTATACTTTTAAAAAACATTTTTTCGATATAGAAAAGCATTTCAAGATTATTTTTCTCAAAAATACACATTAATAATGATACTTTTGAAAGTTCTTTTTTCTTCTTATTTATCATATTCTCAATTATTTAATATAATGAACAAATTGCATCTGAATACAGATTCAAAAAGTTCTAAATCAAAATTTCCAATACTAGTAGTTTTTTTTTTTTTTGTCAAAGCTTATGGATAAATAATTTATCCTCATTCAAATCATCATACAAATTATTTGTTTTTCTTCAGCTGCAATGATTTATTTAACGCATAAAGTCAAAAAGACTTGGATATCGTCTTTTCTGCAATATCATTCTCAAGCATACATTCATAAAAGCTATTTTGCCTGAAATATCAATTTCATAATGCAATACCAAAACATGATCATTCTTTCGAACGATGTTTTCACTTGAAGCTTCTGATTATACTAAAATAATTCTAAGCTGGAATTCAGATTTGGTGTCTTCAGAAAACGAGCGTCTTTTACAGTGACCCTTTACCACTATGCCAAGGCACTTTTGTGTGCCGCTTAATTCTTGAAGTATGCGTCAAAATTTTAGAAATGTATATAGTAAAAATTATTAGCTTTTTTTACTACGAGTAAAGTAATAAAAGAACTGATGTTTTTGTAGTATAGATTATATTTTATTTTCCATTTAAAATAATTATCATAAATTATTTTACACAGTGTGTTATACGTAAATAAAGATCTTTTTTTCTGTGTGTGTCGGCAAATTTTGATAACGTTAAAAGTTCACCGCAACAAAAAAATTTAAGAATCACAAGTCTACAGTATTTATTTATTTCGTCACTTTTGTTTTATAGAATACTTTTGAATTTCAAAGCACAAACGAGTATTTTTTGGAACAGAATCCTCACCTCTATTCATAAATTATTATCACGTGTTTTCATATTCTTCTTATATTTATTTAAGCTATAGCTAAGAGAACCAGATTTCAAAATTATCAATTTTGTTTTGATATGAAATTATAATTAGAATTTATTCACTCGTGAAGATACAAGTTTGTGATCAAATGAGCAATATTTTCCTACCTCAGTTTGAGATGCATTTCGATCTTTCAATGGCATAAGTCTTTTTATTTCCATTGAACTTATACTTTTTTTAAAAGAAATCTATGATTAAATTTTACATATATTTACGCTTTTCTTATTTCATTCATTGAAAGTCATCAGGGACTTTTTTTATCTTTCCCTAGCGTTCAATTAAAGTTGGAATTAATAGTACTCATGGAAAAGCAAAATTTCTTTTTTTTTTTTTACCTTTCTCGACCTTTTTGCAATATTTTCTTTTGGTAATAATTCCTTTTTTTTCACTGCAGTAATGGATGGACTAGACAAAAAATATGATTAAAAACGGTAATTAACCTGAGTTTTTTGGATTTTTTTTTTACTTATATATGGAAAATAAGGAAACAAAAAATAAATTCCTAACGTTCTATGGAAAGTCCTTTTTCTCCATTACTTCATTGCTAATTTTATTTTTAATGAGCTTTCAGCAAGAAAAGGGTCTGGCCATAATATTTTATTATTAAGTAATTTCAGCGTGCTATTAGTTATGCTTTCCGAAAGCGAATTTAATATGATTAAAAAGTTTAGATTTGTAACAAGTCCAACTTAGAGTATAAGCAGATTCATTCGATATTTACAATAGTATTAAATCACAAAGATTCCATAACAATGATTTAAACAAAATAGAAAATATTTATGTTTGATTTCAAATTATCTATTATTTAAATATACAAAAAGATCAAAAATAATTCTAAATCTTATAATTTAGTGGCCATTTTTCCAAATTACATTACACATAAATGATATTTTGCTAAGACGATAAAAATGACTTGAAACTTGTTTGACAACGATGATAAATTCACAAATTGACCTATATATTTTTAACTGTATCCGTAAGAATTTTATGACCTGTTTTGTGACGCTCATTATTGTAAAATATTTTTCTTCCATTTACCTAAACAAATAAATAGGATTATTTTATTACTATGTAAAAATTGAAAGCATATTTCTCCAAATTCTTAAAATTGTAAGTATTTTACACATTGAAAACGAAAATAAGCAACGTTAAAAATTTTTTCCATTAGCACTGAATCTTGATGTGCTACGTTGTGTTTTTAATAATTTATGTTGGCTATTTTGTTAGCTTATCTGTTTTATTATCCAATTATCAGATAATTCGGAAAAAAAAGAACTATTAAATTTTATAAAGAAATGAAATTAGCAAAACTGTTAATATAAATCTGTTATATAAATAGTTATCAAATCTTTTAAGAAATATTCACCACATAATTCCAATAACTATGTTTGTTTTTTATTCATGATTTTGTACTTTTTGAGAGTGAATAAATTCATAGGTTTTGTTTCTCCTTTTCCTGGGTTCACCTGGATTCAGCAGAGCTCTGCTAAACCCAGGAGGTAAGTAACAACAACAACATGTTTTTTTTATAAATTATCTTGTATGCGAATTCATTCTGTTTTTTATCATTAATTTTAACTTTTTTATTAGTACTAAACTTTGTTAAGAAATATACTAAAACACTTAAACAGCTAAAAATAAAATATTAAATCACGCTAACCACGTTATTTTGTTTTTAAATTCCTTTATTATTTTTGAGATATTAAGATTATATTAGATATTTAGATGATCCACATTTCCTTCTTTCTATAATTAATAATAAAAATAGAGTTTTTTGTTTATTAACACGAAAATATATTAATCCCTATATAAGAATATCTTGTTATAAATACAAAATCATTATGTTCATGATTATACCCCGTTAAAACCTAAAATTATTTTTTATACTGGATGAATGTACTAAAATAAGTTTAACTTTACTGAAGCAAACGTAGAACTAAGTACTTAATATGATGAAGATAAATGAGGGGATAGTGGATTTTCTTCAGGCTCATTCCTTAAATGTGCCTTTAGAGAGTACTGTTAAACGTCCCCAAAGACCTGGTTTCCTTTCTCAATTAAGGAAGGGTTAAGAATTCTTTGCGTTAGCACTAATCACGTTTCTTGACTAAAAATAGATGTGGCTGGGAAATATTTTATAAATCTAAAAAATAGTACCAGAAATATTGTCATTTTATTTCTATTTATAAAAAGAATGTGGTTTTTAAAAAGTAGGTATTAAATTCTACGTATATTCTGCATTAATTGAAAGTAATTTCTACATTACAATTTCAAAAATCTTATTATAGAATACATATTTTCATATTTGTTGTATTTTAAAAAATTTCATTTTTCATATGGAAAATAAAATAATTTAATACAAGAGAAAACAATTCGGATTTAGTTTTAAAATTTTACATTAGCTAATATTTTTTTATCTTTATTTAATTTTTTAAAAGATTATCTTGAAAAATTGTGCAATTCTCAAGTTTCAAAACGTCAAATCATTTGATATGATTTACTCTCAGTTGTTGGGACAAAGTCTAATAATTTTTTCAATGATTTAAGTCATTAGTAATTAAGTGTTGTTGTTGATGTCATTCGTTTGAACATCAATATTTCATAAGCTTTCTTTAAAAACGTGGTTTGATTTGTTAATGAAATCTATTAATAAAATGATATTTTAAGAAGTTTTTATAAGATATTTTCACTGTGTCTGTTACATTTAACTGTGAAATATTACAGGTCTAGTGAATATATTACAACGAATAGAATAAAGAAATTAAAAACTATAATTGTTTTGTCGCATAATTAACATTTATTCCAAAACATTCTTCGTATTTTTTAATATTTTTTTAACAAAAGTTGAATTTATAATTTGAAAGCTAAAATTTTGTGCTTAATTGTAAATAAAAGATATATATCATTCGAAATGGAAACATTTTGATCTAAAATTATGTGGAATGTTACGGACACTGCATGTATTGTGTTGCCTTATGAATTGGAATTAGTGATTGTACTTTTTTATGTCATAGAAATTAATCTATAAAATTTTATATGAATTGATTTCTAGAGAACATATTTGAATTGTAGAACTACAACTTAATTGGAAGCTATTATATTTTCAAATATGAATTAGATAAAAAAAACCCGCAGGATTTATGCACATATACATAAACACAACAATAGTCACATGTAATCATATATTTCTGTGCAAGACACTTATTTAAATTGACATGGAGTTGAAAATATTTTGAAGAAAGAGTGATTACAGCCATTTACTCCTTTTCAAAACTACGCAATTATTCATCGACTATAATAACAAACAATGGATCGCTCTTAATAATCACGTGGAAACAATTAAGCAACTGTTTTGGTGAAAGTTCTTAAAAAGCAGGCTAACCAGGGCATTAATATGTTAGCATATGAAGAGCATAGAATATGTTGTCCAGAATTGTCTATCTGAAGCCTAAAAATGGTAGAATACAAACACTTGTTTAATTAGAGCAAAACTTTGACATTTGTCGTTTAAATTTTAATCTCGAACTCTGGTGAGATTGGTCATTTATATTCCATCGTATGCCATATCGTCATTCTTGTTGAAGAACTACTACGAATGCTGACATAGCGCATTCTAGCAATTCATCAACAAGAATGATTATATGGAATATGATGTAATGCAAATGACTGGAACAAAGATGCTGGTACCTTGATATCACATACAAAATTAGGTTGATCCATCTAAAATAATTTAATGTGGTTTTAAAGTATTAGCTTATCGTTGATTACACTTTTTAATGTATTTTTATATGTGAAGTAACGTCAATGTAGTTGGGAATCATAATTGCTTTAATCAGCTCATGTTTTTTCAAGTTTATTTGAAATGTATTTGCAGACATTTGTAATGTTAAAACGATTTATTTCTTTTTCAAGGAGTATTATATAATAGCATGCTCTCTAAAGACATTAAGGATTTATCTTCTCAACTGTTAGTGAAGATAATCGCTAAGTCTTGTGTGTTCATAATGACAATATTTCGATTTCCAAATACTAAGATCACACTAAACCACTTAATAAGTTGATTAACTTGAGCATTGAACGATAATACTTCCGCAACATTCATTTTTCACTGAAAAAAATGGTCAGAAAACATTCTCATTTATCATAAAGTTACCATACTAAATGGGAAAAAGAAAGATTATTTTTGATTCATCTGAACTATATTAATGGTTTTAAATCATCATTACTATTAGGTTTTCCTAATCTTATGTGTATATTCATCTGCTATTAATGGATTTCTTGAGTAATGCAAAGAATATTAAATATTTAAAAAAAAACACGGGTCTGAGGATCATTAATAAATTGGTTCATCATTAACTAAGCATTATGAATCGTGCTTACGCTTATCTTTTTTAAGATTATAATTTAATAAATGTTACAAAAGAAAATTTTATATATTTTCTTATGTTTTATTGGGAAAAATCCTATAGGACTTTTAAAAATTACCCTTAGGTATGTGATTACTTTTTACTTTTGCTTTTGACATATTGCTAATTATTTATCACAATATGTACTAATATCTTATGAAATTTGGTTTTAGTTTAGGAGTTATTCACTTCATATAAATTGAAATTATACAAAATAACATATAGATTCAAAACTTTTCTTCGAGAAAATTTATTTAATATATTGAATTCAGTTTAATTTATCTGAAGTTTCATTTAACATTCTTTATGATTTCGATTACATTTATAATAAAAATTTATGTAATGTTGTGTAAATTTAAATAAAAAATATTTTTATTGAATTATTTATTTTGTTTTTAGCATCAATTAAAACCAATAGTTTATTTTTTCAATTTTAATTCTTGTCAAGCTAAAAAACTACATTTTATTGCGTAATTCACAGACCCATAAATCTAATATACGTTTTGTGGTATTAAAACAAAATTTTACTCAGTTTTTATTTCACTAGTATAACATCTACTAAATTGTAATAAAACGTTCTTTAAATACAACTGCACTAACTGAACTGTGTAATAAAATGTTATTTAAAACATAAAAAGAGAAATGGACACAAAAAATACCGACACGTATATAAGGAGGATTATTCACAAATTTATTAACTGATTAAATACTTTTTACAATAGATAGTCGACTGCAAGTCTCTTAGTTCTCAGCACATTTCAAATAAAACAAAAGCTAAGCAGTCTCTCATAATCTATTTTCATTTAAGTGCACGTAAATTTACAAGGTCAGTGCGAGAAGTAATATTCCACAAAAC
Source organism: Latrodectus hesperus (assembly GCA_037975125.1). Taxonomy (NCBI): domain Eukaryota; kingdom Metazoa; phylum Arthropoda; class Arachnida; order Araneae; family Theridiidae; genus Latrodectus; species Latrodectus hesperus. Next base: position 37,112,634 of record CM075850.1, read on the forward strand.
CTTGCAATTTCCAGGCGAATCTAAGAGGATACATTTACAAGTAAATCTACAATTTGCTAAACAAAATCTTCCATCCATTTGCAAATTTAAGCAGTAAGTTCTTCAGCTCTTGATCAAGTTTCATTTGACATGTGCACAAAGAGTCCGCATTCTTCGAATGCACAATTCATCCATATATAATTATTATACAACTGTTTGGTTCAGCATATATAAAAACAGAATAAGCTCATTATTTTTCAGATAACACGCAAAAGTAGTGTTAAGTGGAAGTCTGAATTAATAAAGGACACATGTTGAACGATGGGCCACAACACAGTGAAATATCTTTAATAATCTTAAATAAAAATGGATGCCCATTGTTTAAGAAGAATGCATATTACTGTAAACTTTATTAAGGATATTTTAATAAAAGTACAAATTTAAAATAAAACATAAAATTAATTTATCGATATTTTAATAAAAATATAAAAAGTATAAATCAAAATGAGTAAGAGATATTAGTATTTTTAATAAAATATTTTGCAAGAAAGATCTATTTTGAATAATATTAAATCAAAAATATTAATTCAATTAATATCGTCAAGAAATAAGCATATATAAAATTTATAAGTAAACAAATAATGATAAATTTATAAGTAATAGTACTTTTTTAAGATGCTAAAATATATTAAATTATTTAGTTATTGTGGCAGTTTTTACATAAATGCCAGAATTATAAAAATTGGAATAAATATGATAAAATTAATAGTATATATTTTTATTTAATAGTAAATTTTAAAAATTGGAGCTTTTTAAATTTATCATTAAATATATTTAGAAGAAACACACTTTATTTGAAGCGTACTATAATCAAATACATTGATATAAATAAGATTATTTTTAAAAGCATGCGACAGAATTACAAAAGTTTTTACAACTCATAGTCAATAAAATTGCAAAGTTTCCAAGAAGATTATGAAAAATTCTCCAAATTTTTCTTGCCAGTTCCAAATATTTTAGGACTTTCAAATAACTTTTGAATTTTTTAATATTTATCGCACCATTTACTATTAATATTTATCGCACTCTCTCAGGCACAAAATATTTTTAAATATTTAACTTTATTCATTTAATGAAGTGTGAAAATATTTCTGTATGTATCTCAAATGTAAATAAAAAATAAATCAACATCGAGATTAATCAATTGTTTTTATAAATAAAATAATAATGTACTTATCTCTGATTTAGTGTCTTTGAACAAAACGTCATAGCTCTTTTCGTGTATATATATATATATATATATATATATATATATATATATATATATATATATATATATATATATATATATATATATATATATATATATATATATATATATATATATATATATATATATGTTACTAAATTTTATAGAAATTTGTAAAAAGTTAAATTAAAACGTAGAAAAAATTAGCAGCATAATTGAGTTTAAGGTTTAAATACATATATTTAATATAAATAAAGTAGAAAAGCGAATACTACTGTGAGAATATTTTTATTTCTGACAAGCTCGACAAATCGTAATATGCGCGAAAAATTTAAGGCATTGTTCAATTTTGTACTTATTTTGTTGAATGACTAAACCGTACATGTTTATTTGATTAAGGAAATAATATTTTATTTATTTTTATTTAAAATGAATGCAGAATAGTATTGAGACACTGCTTATGATTTTTGATTGAGGAATCATTTGTGATCAATTCCTTATTTGTAAAAATTGTAAGAACACTCATTTCAATTCTATAAATACACATATTTTCAACAGTTCAAATTTTGTTGGAACTGAAAATGTTTGCACTTAAAGCGTAACCAGCTTAAACCATAAAATAATTATAATTCATAAAATGAAGATTATATTACTTTAAATTTTAATATTAGTTAAAAAATGCACTGTGTTAACTTCCTCGTGTATTATCCTTTAACTTAAAAATTATCATTATGTATCTAGAATAATAAAGGATAACTGATTTATTTATCATTGGTAATTATTGTCCATCCTTTTTTGCAATGTATATATACACTTTGTGACAGTCATAGTTTCCATAAATAAAAATTTTATTTTTGAATAATTAAATTATTAGAAGATAATAAGTCTTTTAAAAGCAAGAAAATGTCCTGATTTTGAGATGAAATTATTACGTTTTATGCTGTAAAAAATAAAAAACATGTAATAATTAAAATGAAATTTATAATACTATACTATATTTGTTAAAATTTAATATCTAACGTTTAGCGAAAACAAAAATGTAAAATTTTTCTTGTAAAAACTATAAGGAATGGTACATATTACACACATAAAACACAATTCAACTCATTTCAATCTTATCGAGTATTGTTTAATTAAGATAAATTATAGGAGATTTCATCTGACTTGTGCAAAATTAAATCATAATAGGCATAACTGTATTGAAGTGCTGTGAAGGGAAACGAAAACAATATTGTTGAAAATGTACTAAACTAATAAATCAGAAGTATCGAGATAGCAATTGAAATGGAGTAATAAATTTCAGAGAACGCCAACCACTTCTTTGGCTTGAGAGCAATTCAAGAGTGGTAGGAACTAGAGTAATCTAGATAATTCGGTTCCGTTATAATCAGCAAGGAAATGCTCTTTGATTTAGATACTACCATCTTCTGCACTCTAATTCTAATCAAGCAGGGTTGCCTGAAAGCATAATCAATCAGTGAAACATCTGTCGACTGGCTCCGTTTCTAGGTAACCTTGTTAGGGTACAGAGTGTAAGTACTCTCTCGTAACCAAAGTAGTATAAAAATACAAGCCCTATTTGAGCAGTCTAGTCAGTTCAAGATAAAATCGTAACTATCAGCTAATGCATAAAGTGAATTAATTAAATCAAAAGTAAAGTATGGGCTTAATTTATTGTTAAAAGATAAAACATGATGTTTAGCATTCGATTTTAGTGAAGTAGTTTGTACTTTACTTTCAACTGATTAAAGTCTACCTAATTGAGGAAAGATTGATGGGCTCCGATTTTAAAGTACTTAAAAGTTTCCTTACTTTGTGAGAAATGTAATCAAATTTGGCTTAAAGATGCATCACGTAAGTGTAATATCTGTGTTTAGACGATTCTGGATTTATTTGACGTTGAATTTGTAAGTATTCATAAAATTAAAATTCCTTAAGAGAATTACTTTTAAAAAGACTACTACAATTTAAAGCTTTTGAAGTATGGTTTTAAATTATATAACACATTTTAGTAATATTAAAATAAATTTATAATAAAGTTTTTTTAAGATATATTCTAAATATTTCTCTCATTAAATATTATCTAATTTTTTATGTAAAACAATTATAACAATAAATATCAAATTATTAGTTAAAAATATAAAGAAAAATTCATTTTGAATAGGCTACGGATCTTTAGCATAGTATCTGTGGACGATTCTGGATTTATTTGATGTTCAATTAGTAAGTATTCATAAAATTAAAATTTCTTAAGAGAATTACTTTTAAAAAGACTATTATAATATGAGGCCTTTAATTTTTAAATTAAGTAATACAATTTAGAAATATTAAAATAAATTGCAAATAATAAAATTTCTTGCAGTTTCTGAATTTTTTACACATTTTGAATATTTTTCATTAAATAAACACCGATCATTACTTATCTAAAATATAATATGCTTTTCTAACAATAACATATCAAATTAATGGCTAAAAATATTATCAAAAATTAATTTTGAATATGCTATCGATGAGATATGAATTTTTTATTCAAAATGTATAAATTTATTACCTTTAATAAAAATCCATGCATAGTAAAATTTTCAATCAAAAGCAATCAATGGGGATGTAGCTATAATTATTATTAAATTATTAATTTTGAAGAATTTTTCACGCTTTTAATAAAAATTTTTTAATCTGATTATGACTACAGTTGTAAAATAAATACTAATATCAATTAAATAACTTCCCAAAAAATTTATTAAATGTATTAGTAATGTGAAAATGTATTTTTTCACATAATTATGAAATAATTTAAAAAGTTTAAGAAACACCTACTTACAAAATTAATTCGAAAAATTTGAAGAATTTGAAAGTTCATATGATACCAATTAAGAACATTAGTTAGGGTTAACTTAACTGAAGAATATATCATGCAACAAATATTTTAGTTATAAATAAACATATTTATTTTTTATTCATTCGTATTCTTTCATGTGTTAATGAAAATTAACTTGAGTTCCAGTCAAATTAATTTTGTTAAATGTCTGAAGAGGTAGGTATTTCTCTAGTTTCCATAAAAATCCAGCAGTCGGCAGCAAAGAAGACTCGTGCAACAAACGTCCTCTTCAGATTTCCATAGAGAAGGATCGTGTAGGTCCCGTACTAGTCTACCACGCATTTGCTGCCTTGTAACTGGCATTAATTGCTGTTGTTGTTGTTGTTGCTGCTGTTGCCAAGTGGGGCTACCAGTCGTTACAGGAGGACGAGAGGGAACGGAACGACTTCGTTTGCTAGAACCTGGAAAAACAACAAATGAAAGAAAACGTGCATATAAAGTAGGCAATTTATCACGCAGTATGAAATATCATTCTAAATCGAATACTATTTTAAATAAAAAGATTAAAATTCTAAACTTAACTTACTTTTAAAACTGTAAATTGAAAAGTATAATATTGAATACAAAATTATAAATATAAATTTTAATAAAATTAATTGTATTTAGTAAAGACAATAGCAAATATATTTTGAATGAAGGAACATTCCAAGAAATTCAGGCACAATTTAATGAATAAGGTTACATTGTTTATTAATTTGCTTTAACTTTAAGCTATTCTACATTATGTGACTATTGAAAATCTAATTCAAAATATTTATTCCTTAAAATTTCCTTATAAATTACACTACTTTCTAAATATATGAGAAGCTGAAGACAAAAAAATACAATTAATAAACCTTAATGAATTTGAACAAAATTTGGGTACACATTTCTTGTTACATCAAAGTATTTTGTCTGCTTTCGTAAGTACATAATTTTATAATAAATTTAAATTACATAATATAATGAAAGAGGTAAATGTTGACATGAACAGGATCTTTTCATAAGAAAATTTTCAATTAAGATAACATAAATTTTCCATTGGAATACCAGAGTGGTCTCTTTGGAGCGAAAATCTAAGATAATAAAATATGAATTGTCACAAACTTTTAAATTTAAAATATTCAAATTAGACATTCATTACCACTTAAATTTAAAAAAATAGTAACGTTAAAAAATAGGTAACTTTATTAGAGTAGAAGGTTAAAAAAGAAATTTTGTAATTTTATATTTTTAATAAGAAAATTTAAATATATTTTTAAACTGTTTTCTTTATGCTTATTGATAAAATTCGTATTATTTTTTACTTAATGTTCATAAAAAAGTAAGGAAAAGATATCTCTGGAACTAAAATGCATTTTTTTTAAAATTGTTGAATTTCAATAAACATTATGGAAAATTTAATAGGTGCTTTTTTGTCCATTATATGACATTAATGAAAAATATTATTCTACCAAATAATGAAGACTGTAGGAGAAGGTAGTGATAGACAAACCAATTTGAAGAAACACTATGATTATTCTACTATTTAAAAGCTCTCTAATAATACAAAATATTCTCAAAAGTAGCTAAATTAAATTATAGACTTCCATAAATGGGTACAATTGATAGAAATGTAAAATAATATCAAAGATAAATGACATATTTGTAGTTTAAATGAGCGCCAATTTAAACAATGGCATTTTTAATGACAATTAAATATAATTTAGCAGCCCCATAGTACTATAATTAGAATAAAAGAATATTTTATTCAAAATAACAATGATTTAAATAAACTTCAAAACTTTCTTGGCCATTATGATTATTAGTCTTGCTGAAATTTCATTTTTCTTTTCCATTTATTGATTTAAATCATTCTCCATAACCAAATCTGATTATTTAACACGTTTTAATGATATATATCCAATTTCATACATATTTTATAAGAACAGAATCATATCAGAACTAAAATACATTCCAAATCCCTTTTTTCATGTTATCATTAGTTTCATAACCAAAGCCGGTGATGCTTCAACATATTGTATGAGTTATAATTAGAAAGCTTTGCATAATTGTATTTCAACACAATAAACTACCATACATTTTTATAAGATACATATTTAGATGATTTTACTTAATTTTCTAATTTATTTAAATTATAATTTCAATAAATAAATTTTGATTCAATAATCTCTCAAATTACAAAAGTTATAAATAAAGAATATAAATTTTTTAATGTATAAAGAATCATTTTATTACAATTTAAAGACATTTATGTGGTAGGAAAAATGCTTCAGAATATTTGTTTTGTCTTTAACATTTTCTCTTTGAATTCATTTTACTGCTTTTACTAACAAAATTTTTAATCACTTATATTAAAGCATTCTGAATGCTTAAAACCGTTTTTCTCATATGAAATAATCGTGTTTTGAGCAAGAGAAATGATTTCCTGTTCTCGTTCGATGGTTTTTACCCCGCCTTGATGCTTTACTCCATCTGTAACTGACATGAGAAATGATGCCATTGATTATTTAAAATTTTATTTATTTATTCTAAGGTATATTTAGTTAAGTATTTAATAAGCATTTTGCTAAAAATATGACATAAATAACTTTAAAATAATATAAATGCTTTGAAATAAGTACAATGATGCAGAAAAATTTCTGGAACTTTGAGATACACTAAAAGAAATAATTTGAAATGTTGAAATTTGCTTAAAAGTTTATATCAATTTAATGATATCTGGAGAGCAGTAAGCAATTATTAATTATTACATATTTTGAGATTAATATTTGATCAATTTAAAATAAATGTTCCAAAATAAAAAACATATGCAAAAAGTTTAAAAAAATTCAATATAATATCTGCAATTATATCACGTTTTTCAACTTTTCTCTACAAAGAACTTTTTATCTGAAAAAAAATTAGATTTTGTTGAATGGTCTAAAAATCTATTTTGTTAAAATACTTCATATACTTAGAAATTATAATTGGTACAAATAATTTTCAATATTTGGCTTAAATTTACATCTTAGTTATATTCTACGGCATACAATATTATTTTTATGTAAATGTGTACACATTTTAGACCAGAATTTTTTTTTTACATTTTTCCAGCAAAATTTTATTTTAAGAATTCACACTGTTGAAATTGTGCAATATAAACTATATTGAAAAGGTATTTCAATATAAATCCTCATTGCTAATGATACAATAAAAGCAAGTTTTGCTGACATAAAAAAAAAATTAAAATAATTCCTGATGCAACAGTGACACACACACACACAATCCGCTGAAAACTATAATTCAAAATTACTCTTATGTAATTCAATGAGTTTACACTGAATTACATAATAATAATTTTGAATAGTACATAAAAGTCCATAAAATTTCTTCCGTAATTTATTGACTATATATATTACTTAAGATGTATTTTAAATATTACTTTCTTTTCCAATTTTTTTTCTTTAACATATGCAATGATCATCAACTTTTGATTAATTGCTTTTTATGATCGAATTAATATTTTTATTTTATTTATAAAAACAGTTTTTATAATTCATTTACTTTTGGAAGAATTTCCAATTATCAATATACTTTTTGCAATTATGATTTCTTCATAAATTTGTAGTATTATAATGAGAGGAAGAAGATTAATTTTATGCATTTACATTTTTGATTTACTTGAAAATATAATGAAAGGAGACCTCTATGAAAAATGTATTTTTAAATTAAATAATGGACATAATAACAGCAAGTACCTTGATGTCACTCTCAAACTATTGTTACGGAAGCTATTTAAAAAATGTAAGGAACAAAAATTGTAATAATATTATATTTAAGTTTCTTCAAAAAATGCAATTGAAATAGGTAAATCAGACACTTACATAGATCGTGCATTTCAATTTAAGAGATTATTATATTATATATATAATTCTATTAAAAATTATTAATTATTTAAAATAAAAAACTGTTAAATAGAAAAAATTCTATCTTAATTCTATCTTCTTACCCTGAGATTTTTTCCTCGTTCCTTTTCGTCCCCTTGCATCTTTCCTGGCTCCAACTTCACTTCCGGACTCTTGACTAGAGGATGATAGAGGTGTACCTTCACTATCACGTGGCATACTCTCGTATCCACTACTGGTTCCAGAAAATTGCGGTGTCTTAGCTAGCTTTCCCAGTAGTTCTTTAGTCTCTTTTATATCGGCACTAATTACACTACTATCACTTCCATGGCCACTGCTGGAATGTCGGGTTGCCCACTTTCCCTCTTTCTTTGAGAACACACTGGTTGGAGTAAGTGAGGTTGTTATCTTAGGAGACACAGCTGACAAATATGAGTAAGATTCAGCGCACATGATAGCGTCCGTTCTTGTTGGAGGAATATTGTGACCAAAAGGATTTGTTGGCGTTGATGTGCTCCTAATAAGTATCTGCGATTTTTGTCCATCAGATGTTTCTGTAAGAATATGAGTAGGAGCCCATGTTCCACCAGGACTTCCGTTTCCAGCCGTTTCAGGTGGATTAGTAGAACTAAAGGAAGAATGCTGCTTACTTTGTTTATTTGCACTGCTACGATGAGAATTAAGTATTCCTCTAGGAGGAAGCTTTGGACTACCTTTCTTTCTCTGGTGCTGCTTGAGTACAGAAAATTCATGCCTTTGTTCTAAAGTCTCTGTGCATTTTCCAATGTTCGATGATTGTTCTGCGACTATTTTAGACTTTGATGTCCTTTGAGTAAAATATTTTGTGGAATGAAAAGGAGTTGCATGTGGTGAAGGGCCTTCACTATATACACGACATCTCTGCTCTTGGATTATTTCCGTCAAAGAATGTATTTTCTCCGATGAAGTTGATAAGTGCTCTTGTGTAGAATCTGAAACCGATTTTGAAATACACTTTTCAGAAGCAGGTATATTTTCGCTGGAAGTTCGTATTTGTAGGTCAGCTTGACTTCCTTTCAAAGATTGAGACTCAGCAGAGTTCTTAAGCTGTTCTTCTGATCTCATGGAAGAAGAACTCCATCGGTGTTTCGATTTTATTGGAGAATTTTCACAACTCTTCCTAGCTAAAGCTTCTCTTTCCAAAGATTTTAATGAATTAAATTCTTCAACTGGTATTTTGATATATTTTGTTTGTTGAACAATGGGAGGAACAACTTGTGTTGGCTTTCCAAACTGAGAAAAACAGTCAGGAAAAAGAGGAACTTTTTGTATTTTGTTATAAAATGCTTCAAGACGAAGTCCATTCATTGGTTTTACATTAAACTGAAAGTCAAAATTTTCAATATCTAGTTCTGCTGGTTCACTCTGAATACTATTTACATCGTTTTCTCTTAATTCTTCTAAACTTGAATCAGCACTATGGTGCAGTTTAGTTACAAACGGGAAGCCAGTTTCTGTACTATACAAATTATTTAACAGCTGAGGAGTTATAGGAGCTTTCCATAATTCTTGATTACTAGATGTCTTTTCAATTAATTTTCGTAAGTTCGCTAACCTTTCTAACTTAGAAGCTAATTTGTTATTTTTTGATTTTAAATCATCATTAGCATTTAGATATCCTTGTACATCTATATGTGGATTATGAGGAAGTGATGCCGCTTTGAGCATATTCCAAGTCATATTAGGATTAATATTATGACTATCAGTTGCCCAACCTTCGGGAACACTTTGACTATCAAAGTCGATACTTACTGCTCGTGAATCAGTAAAAGATGAAGCCAAATTTAAATCATCCGCACTCAAAGCATGCAATGGGTGTTCAACATCTTCATAACTATCAGTATCACTAAAGAGATGATTATCGATTAATGGTTCTTTCGGCCATCCGCATGTTTTGAAAATGTCCTCTTCAGTAACTTGAATACTAGAGTCTGTCATAGCTACCGATTCATTCGGAAAGTTATCAGCTAAAAGTAAGCATCCATCACTGTCTTCTATGTTAGAATTTGATAATGATACATTATCTTCTGATAAAGTATATTGCCCTCTGTCTTCACTATTGTTATCATTGAAGTCAACAGATCCTGAAGATGATATAGAACTACCATGGTCCGTGTGGCCAAAAAGTTCGCTTAGGTTACCGTTGATTGAATTCTCTAAATCTGTTACAATTTGGGGACCAACGTTATCCTTCTTAATATCAACTTCTTTCTTTGACAATAATTCTTTCTTTGATAAAACATCGTCTTGCACTTCTTTAGGAACAACTGTAGATGGCTTAGCATAATGATGTTTTTCATGTTCAGCAGAAATTCCATGTGCTGACTGATCCACTGTCTTACTTTTAGAATCCTTCTTATGCTTCTCAGAATGATGGGGCATAGCATATTTTTCAGTGTTTTCTGATGTCTTAGCCCTAGAAGATTTCTCAGATTTTTCTTTAGGGAAATCTATCCATACTTCTTTCCTGGACTCTGTTTCGGGTACCACTCTAGAATGATCTTCTACCCATTTCCTGATCATCGTCTCTTTTTGAACATCCATATAACCATACATTCCTGGTCCATCTACCCACTTTTCTTTCTGTAGTTGGTGTAAAGTTCTTGAGTCGAATTTCGGTTTTATAAATCTAGGTCCATCTATCCAAGTTTCGTCACTAGTAGGTTTTGGTTCTTTCATAAGTAGCTTCATTGCATTCTCTGCTTGTATTTGTTGTTGTTGCAAATATAGTTGTTGCTGGGCGCTATCTTGTTTGTGCGAACGCTTTGATTTCCTCAAAGATTGCGGACTTCCAGTCAAAGTACTTGCATGAACAGGCACAGATTTTTGGTGTATATCAGGAATACTTTGTTTTGATACACGATTAGGCGATCCTTTACTAAGGGAATCATTTGAACCTTTGGATTTTTTCCCGTCATGGCAAAAATCCATCATAACATACTTACTATGTTTTGAAGATAATTTAGGGCTATCAGATTCGCCTATTTTTTGGTGCTTCGGAGATGAATATGGAGAGGAAGAAGTTGATTTTTTCTTTGGAGAAGCAGCAATACCACTTTTAACTGATTCATTTAAGGCACTTTTTAAACCATGTTCAGTCTTTTGTTCCTTTCCCACTGCTATATTTCCAGCATTACTTGTGGTTGGTTTATCATAATGATGATTAGCTGTATGTGATTTTGTGATCTGCTTTCTTGAGGATGCCCCTGTTGAATTCGCCGTAGTGTTCTGAGCGTCTTTGGCAAGAGGAGAAATGGGTTGGCTACCTCTTCTATCACAGATACCCCCTGAAAGGGGACTATTTCGAGCAGAACCGACAAAAATCACAGTTTCACATGATTGTTCACTGCTAGATGTATAATCTGGGTCACTGCTGCCAGATTTAACTACACCATCTTCTCCAACCGCATGGATACGAACAAAAGGTCTACAAACACCTTTATCGTCACCTACAGGACCTAATTCAGCAGTTGGTGCAAACTGAAATGATAAAAATAGTAACTTAAATTCAATTAATAAAAAATCAAGAAACAAAACATAGTAAAATTTCAAAATAATATTCTAAAATTATCTGCGTTAATCCCTTAAATAACAGTACATTATTTGCCAATAATACCTAATAGTATTTGGAGCTAATAATTCAGAGCATTAAATTAAATGTGTTATCTTTAAAATTTATCTCCCTCTTAAGCTCACTCTACTTTTGTTTGTAATATTTTATATAATCTGTTAGTCATCAAAATAATACTGCACCTTTAATTTCTTCCTTCTTAGTCTATGTATCCTGGAGGCAAGCTGCAAAGTTGCTAGTGCTTCAGGGTACCGAGCTGGTGAAGTAGACACATGGGCAATCATAGCAACTCTGCACATTACACTGCCCATTGCTTCACGCAAGAGCTGTGTTAATTTGCTGTCCCTATGAAATAAATAAAGTATTTAAATCTAACGCAAAACATTCATAATTAGGTTATTAAATTTTCATAATTGTATAAAGGAGGATTGTAATCTGAATTAAATGTGCTACGATATGAAAGAAGTGCATTAATAATTAATTAAGCAATGGGTTGTTTATTAAATAGCTTTCATGTTCCTCACCCTATTTTAATCATGCTTGTCATGCAGAAAAATGTCTCCACCCTCATGACAAATAGCACATTCTAATCAAAGACAAAGCAACCATAAATAATATGAACAGAAACGCACCGCATCACTAATTCGCGAATAAACGTATCAATTATCAGAAAGGAAATACAGTGAAATATATGAGTTTCATATTTACAGACGATGTTCTTTTCACATGTCTCAATTAAGTTTAAAATATATAATATTAGATACATAAATATAAGTTTCATGTATATTTACATATGAAATGTATGCAGTATAAAATATGATTTACTAAAGGCAGTGTAAAGTGCCAGAAAAAGAATCCTGATATCGAACACAATGCTAATTTCATCAAATGAATTTATAAACAGCAATAAGTCAACATTTTCCATTCTAATTTCTGCATAATTTAATTCTCTAAACCTATTTGAAAGGTAGTTAAATATTTCGTATCAGCAATAATGTTTATTTTGCATAATTGACAATTAATTCAGTACTTAACAGATTGAATTCTTATAATATGCTTTAGCACTAAATATCAAGAATAAGCATAGTTATTAAAATAATCATTGTAAAATGTTTAATTTAAGACATAATATACAATCATCACAAACATATTACGAAAATGCATTATTATATTTGAATCCTTTTAGAGACATGTCCATAAATTTGAGCATTATAACATACAATTACTAAAATTATAAAATTATTGATTAGCCATCAAAAATCACACACACACAAGAGACATTATTTAACGTAACAAATAAGTAATAAATGTTTATTTAGAAACTGTAAATTATAAATGTGGAATTATATTCCCTATTATGGTATCTGAAATTTATGCATACAGTGCCAGTAATTTCAAAAACAACTATTGAAAAATCAATTTTTTGTTTCTTAAGTAATCTAATAGAAGGATCTTCATTAAAAATTTACCGTAATTTGTAAGCTTAACTTTAAAACTCGGCCTATTTATACAAAATACGACTTTCTGAAATTTATTTTTTAATACAAAAATAAGAAATTAAGCAGAAATTTAATCTTTTTCTTACTTCATAAAAATATTTATAGTTGTGGGAAAGGTAGAAACGTTATTGTTAATAGCTTACTTATAAGGCACGTGTTTCTGGCCGTTGAAAAGTGCAAGGATCACATTTCCAAGGGCAGAGAGGGAAAGACAGCCACTTGCTCCACCTTCCCTGGATTTACTCGTTTTTTCACAGCTCCCTAAATCGAAGAGATGCAACCTACTACGCCCACCAGCAACTGGAAGTAAACATTATGGAATTAAAAAAGTGGAATATGATTTTATAAAGCTTTTTCGTCAAACGAATATTTTATTAAAAAAGTGTTTTCCAGCACTTGGCCTGCTATATTTTAAACTTAAATGAAAAATCAACTGTGTGAAAGAATACCAACTTTTATATAAAAATTAAACTTAAGAAAAATTATTCAAATAAAACAATATTTTCACATCAAGGTATTAAAAATCTTACCAACATTTTCAGAAAATATACTCTTCTCATGTAATGGTTTTACCATTTTCTCAAACATATTGCATTAATTATTTTCATACCAACCTAATATTTGCATTTTTAAAATTAAAGACTTATTATTTTTAATATGAGTAAGAATTAATTTCTTGCTTTACATTGAACCTCATTTTCCAGCATTAATTTCCCAAAATGTTAAAGAAATATTTCAAAAAATAAATTTCTATCAAATTAAAGATTTGAATTGAAGGTCTGATTTAATGTCGAAATTAAAGTATGAGTGACATTAAATTTGGCTGAAGTAACGTTATAAGACTCTCTTCTTCAGTTTCTAGTTAATTTTTGGTTAATGATCATGATCAATGGAGTATATGAATAGCATTTGAGATATTTTGTATGTATATGAAATTATTATTAATTACAATATTTCTTTTATTGGAAAACTGATTTTTCTTTCTGGTAAGGTATACAGATAGATATATACAATTCTAAAATATTCCTGATTGTCCATAAATTAACGATATATTATAATGAAATAATAATTTCTTTTCTTAATCTTAAATTTACGTTGAAACAAAGGGAATTAAAACTTTAAAATAAAGATTAGATAATTATTTTGAACTTAAAAAATTTACAAGTAATTTCTATTGTATTGCATTTTAATCAATAAAAGTATAATTTACAATTATCGTTACATTGTATATTTATAATAACAAATTTCTTCAGCTATAATTAACAATATTTGAATTTTACGAAAATACTCACACACGCACATATATATGTATATGCAGGCATAAATAAAGTAATTATATTTATGAAAATAGTTATGCATTCTGCATAGCAAAAATGATGTTACATTGGTAACGGTTTCACTACATATCTTTTAGTTTTCATTAAATTCAAATTTAAACTAATTATATTTCAAATTAAATATTCATATAAATTTAATTATAATTTTGATTCGATTTGAAATTCAAAAAAAATTCCTGTTACCTATCATCAATAATATTCAAAAATTTTCTAATCTTATAATTTTTATTACTTATACAACATTTTATTTTGTTTTCAACAAATTATTATACCGAAATTTATCAAACAATTGAAACATCTGATAAAAAAAAATTAATCAATCATAATCTTCACCTAATTGTAAATGTTAAATAACTTTAAAAAAAACTAGCGCAGAAAAAACCTGGAAAAAAATCTTCTTTTAAAGTAATATCACATATAAATTAAAGTAAACATTTCTCGCCCTCATATTTTACAAACATTCAGTATTTTCATTTTCAACTATTAAATAGAAAACGAACAGAAAAAGAGAATGGGGGTTTTTCTCCTCTCCATTACACTTTATAATAAATATAACCATTAAAAACATTTTGAATAGGATAAATAAATAGCTCTATGCATCGAAACTAACCATTCATTCCTCATTTTCTCTTGTTATAATGAACGCATATCGATCAGCAAAGATGCATTCCATTTCAAACCATTACACCTTAATGGTAGACAGGGAAATTTATTTGGGTTTACCGCGCTTTAACCACAGAGAAAAATAATGCTTTGTCGTAGCATCAAATAAAAAGCATGCATTCATATTTCGAAAATATGATTAAATCTTTCGATGACCTATGAAATAAACAAACAAAAAGTAAGATTTTGCCTCTCTTGCCCACAATAATGATTCAAGAACAATAGCTTATTTTATTTTTCGGTTTATTGGTTTTAGAAGCTATCCATAAATTTTCATTGGGTTTTAAATTTGAGGCAGAAACTTCAGAGTCACTTTTATTCGATTTCATGAAGTAGGTCATAGAGAGAGAAAGTTTATGGTTTGGAAATTTACTCATATTTTATGATGCATATCAGTGAGAGAATACAATCAAGCAATTTTATTATAATGTGATAAATGAATTCAAATCGTTATCAGATTGTTTATTTTATAAATTGTTCAATTTAGTTTATGTTTCAACAATAAGTAATCTAATGAGAAATGGTTTTGCATTAAAATGTTGCAATTAAAATAGTTAATTAATCATATTATAGAATCATCATATGATTGGAATTTGAAAGAAATTTAGATTGATATGGATAAGTTAAGCAATTAAAAACTTCTCATTTAAATAAAAATCAAGTTTCATTAAACTGAACCTAGATGAAAGCTTTTAAGGAATGGAGAAACAAAAACTGTAAAAATGGATGAATTAAATTCGATCAAATAAAGATATTTATAATTGCCATGATATGCATTTAAATCTCAAATTATAAGTTTAATATTACTTACTAAAAAAATTAGTTTTGAAAAATTCCTGACAACTTTCTAGTCAGAGTCTAATTTGATTAAAATTTGAGATTCCTTTCTTAAAATGTTTCTTTAGAAACAGTTTAAATTATTGTCCATCATTAAAAAATTAATTTTCTATAAACTTTATAATTACAATTAGTATGATTAATAACCCATCATATGAACGTCTTGAAAATTGTTATTTTTAGTAAATATAATATTCCAAAGAAAATGTTATTTCATTTCATCTCATTTTTAAGGGTTTCAATATATTATCAATCGCTGATTTATATATTTATTACATATTACTTATTATATAGGTTACAGATAATAATATATTCTAACTACAACAATATTTTATACAAATGCATTAATTACAAATATATATATATATATATATATATATATATATATATATATATATATATACTATATATATAATGGCAAAATTAAAATTAACCATCATTATAAGAGTGCATTTACTGTTCAATTTATTATCTAAAATTTTCAAGCGTAAAACAATATCATTTGTCACCTCATTTTTATTAATTCAAAATTAATAAAATCTGTTTTGAAATTATTAAAAATGTAATTATGATATAAGAGTCACATACCTCCACCACGTCCGCCTTTTTCGACTCGATATTGATAAACATGAAGAGTGAATAAAAAATGCGCGTTCCTGGAATCTTCTTCAGCTTCTAAAAATATTAAAGGATATTTTAATCAAAGTTGATAACATTAAGTATGCAATATTGTTAATAATGAGTTGCACTAATATAAAGATTACATTATTAAATGTTCTATTCGAATGTTTCACTTAATCGCTCCTTATAAGAATATTTTCATACTAGTGTTTCAAATGCATTAAGTTTCACAATTATAAATTTCATATCTCATTGTTGACTGAACACTTTCCGAAATGAAATTACACTCATTACCATAAGTTAAGAATAAGTCGAAATCACACAGTAATTGAACTCTAAAATAAAAATTTCACATGTAGAATTATCACACACATCTTGAAGAATAATATGCAAATTACAATAAACCACCAGATGGCGTAGATAGTACGTCACAATGACGAGAGTGTAAGAGAGGGGTATATAAGGAATGGTAGCAAAGAAGTAAAATTGTTCACAAGCGCTTTAAAAGCCTTTCAATGCAATAATCGCATAGTTATGCCACAAAGAAAGCATTTGGATGATGTTTTACGTGGAAGAATTATCGGTTGTCTGGAATATACCCAGGTGGAAGTATCCGAGGAACTTGGAATCGCCCAGAGCAGTGATGGGCAAAGTCCGGCCCGCGAAGGTATTTAAACCGGCCCGCCGAGAGCTTATCGACATGGATAATACATGGCCCGCTATAATTACGTTTTGACGGTCGAGAAGTTTAAAGTGGATTTTACTTATAGTATAATAATAGATGCACAGCTTACAGAAGAAGCTAAATTAGCCGTGTAGTTCATGTGTTGTATAATACGGGATGCAAAAGGTGGTTAAATGAAAGGCGCGGGCGAGAGTGAACTCAGTCGCCACGTCACTGTGACGTAGGTGAGCGTGCTTCCTTCTAAACGTCTATTTTATCTCTTGTTCTTGCTTGTTCACGTAACAATTTACACTCATAATTTTTCTTTTTTTAAAAAAAAACAGTCCTGTTAAAGTTACGGAGTATAAAAAAAGAAAAGTTCGAGTGTCGTTTGCTTAAAAAGTGGACTTGGAAATATTTTTTCACGGAATATACAACGGTAAACCAATATGTCTTATTTGTTATGAAGAAGTGGCGATATTTAAAGATTTCAATCTTGCTCACCATTTTTAACAACAAGCATTCAAAAACTAAATATGCTTTCATTAATGACGCAGAAAAATAAATAAATGCGGAAATCTTATTAAAAACAACATCTGCTCAATGTAATATAAAGACTGCTCAAAAGGCTTCTACACTGGCTGGATATGTTGTGACTTATAAAATAGCTAAATATAATAAACCATACTCAGAAGGAGCATTTGTGAAAGATTGCATGGTGAGTATGATCACAAAATTTTATGTCAAGAAAAAATTAAAGAGTTTGAGTCTGTCAGCTTATCACGAAAAACAATAACAACACGAATTTATGCCATTGCATCTAACTTGTCAACTCAATTTAGGTAGCGTATAAAATACTTTAAATACTTTTCAGTGACGATGGATGAAAGTACAGATAGAAGTGAAACTGCACAGTTATTAATCTTCATTAAAGTCGTTGATGACGAATTTAATATTACTGAAGAGCTAGCTTTTCAATCGATAAAAGGAAAAATGACGAGGCAAATAATTTATAACAAATTTTCCGAAGAGGTCTTCAAAATTTAAATTCGCCCATTTCAAAATTATGCAATAAACAAATGGAGCCCCAAATGTGGTTGGAAAAAACTCGGGATTTCCAGGTATTTTTCGAAACCAGAATCGTAATCACGCTGTTGTATTTTTACATTGTATAATTCACCACCAGGACGTCCTTTGTAAAGCTTTAATGGATATTACTCATGTACTTAGTGTGAGGTTTCAAAACTAATTATTACGATTTGATATCGGGGCTTGGTACACATACAATTCCAAGAATTTCTGATTGAAATCGACGTAGATTATTCTGACCTTCTTTACCACACGAAAGTAAGATGGTTAAGTTGTGGATATGCATTTGAACGGGTTTGGAATTTAAAAGAGGAAATACAAGATTTCTTAAAGAGTAAATCAGACAAATGGTCTGATTTTCAAATTTTGTAAGACAAAGATTGGCGTACCGATTTGGCATTTTTTACCGATTTGCTTGAACACTATAACAAATTAAACAAAAATCGCAAGGAAAGAACCAGTATATAGAAGGGACTTGGGGTTGTCTGAAATCTTTTAAAACTCAGCTTTTTCTATTTTATAATTGTATAGCGAAGAATGATTTAACTCACTTTCCGCATTTAAAATCTATGTCCTCTGTGAGTGAGAATGAACTAAAAGATCTCAGTCAGGCGTTGAAAAAACATCACGCAGATTTTGAAACTAGGTTTCACGATTTTAAGAACATTCAATCATCGCTAGATATTTTATCGATGCCGTTAATGTAGACCCGGAAAATACATCTCCAGAATTGCAGTTGGAAATTATTAAAATGCAGTGTAGTATCCATTTAAAGCAATTGTTCTTGAATTCCACAAAACTAGATTTTTATAGAGCACTGCCGAAAGCTAAATTCCCAAAGATGATTGCTCACGCTCAGAAAATTATGGTGATGTTTGCGTCGTCTTATGTGTGCAAACAAACTTTTTCGACCATGAAATTGCGCCAAAACTCAATCAGAAACCGATTGACTGATGAACACCTTTTCGCACTGCTGAAAGTTACTTCATCACAGCTTCCGAAAATATTATGGAAAATCAAAAACAATTCCATATGTCTCACTCGTCTAATATGTCAGGGCTTTCGAATAAAAGTTCAAATAAATATTAATTAAGGTAAAAAGTAATTTGTAACATTTGTGTGTAATGCTGTAAGGTTTTTTATAGTATTATGATTAAAAGCTTTAACACAAAATGCATGTTTTTAATAATTCTGGCCCTCCTCAAGAATTTCACTAAGCTTTGTGGCCCCCACTAGAAAAGTTTGCCCAGCACTGGCCCAGAATGTCATCTCCAGTCTTTGGCAGCAGTTCCAAGATGATGGTAATGCGAGTACACGTTACAACACAGGTCGCTCCCGAGTTACAATGACGAATGAGGACCGGTATTTGGCAGTTACTACCAAAAAAAAAATAGACGGAGAACAACATCAGACCTGTCTCGTCAGTTCTCTTCAGCTACCGGTACGACAGTTTCTAGGCAGACCTTGTACAGACACTTAGGGCACAGTGGTCTATATGCTCGTGGGTCTGTCAGGTGTGTTCCACTTACCGCAACTCACCGTCACCTGCGGTCATCCTGGAGTAGAGAGCATGCATTGTGGACACCGCAACAGTGGTCTTGTGTGATGTTTCCCGACGAGTCCAGGTTCAGTTTTCAGTCTGATTCTCGCCGGACTTTTATATGGAGGGTCCAGGTACCCGTTACCACCAAGAGAACACTATTGAACGACATAGTTACGGTGGTGCAAGATTGCTCGTTTGGAGAGGAATTAGTCAGGGTTCTAGAACTAACCTGCATGTTCAAAATGTAACCATGACAGGCCACATCTATCGGGATGTTATTCTGGAACAACATGTACGTATGTTTCGGAGCGCCATGGGTGCAGAATTTCTGTTTATGGATGATAACCCATCCTCACTGTGCAAACATTGTAGACGAATGCCTTCAATAGGAGGATATCACCCGTATGGACTGACTAGCATACTCACCAGACTTGAATCCAATAGAGCATGTGTAGGATATGCTTGGCCGATGAATTGTAGCCCGTCAATCCCCCCAACATGTCTACCGGAACTTCGGAGAGCATTGCTTGATGTGTGAGTGGTGTAATATTCCCCAATATCAGATCTATAATTTGATACTCAGTATCCTTAGGCGTTCTACGGCCTGTATTGCATCGTCTGGGGGGGGCATACTATGCATTAACTATCATATCAACCATATTATATTGGTTTTTGTAAATAGGTTTTTTTTGAAATTTATACCAGGGAGTAAAAATTGCAATTTTTTTTAATGATGTCAAACATACAGCATCTTATTTGCTCTTTACGTTTAGTTTAATAAATAGACTTTACAAATTAGTCACATTTGTTTTGCTTCTATCTCTTTCTTTGCCTGGACTTGCATTATCCTTAATTTATCGACAAGAGTGTATTTGAACTAACAATTTGATTAATCTTAACTGTAAACTCGTGATTATTTTGATGGAAAATATTATCAAAAATTCAGTTTTTTAACTTTATTGATAATCAAAACTTCTCTATGTTCTAACAAAAGCATAATTTGAACAAAGACATTTAACAACTTGAATTAACACAGTTCCAAGTGAGGTAGGTCAAATTAGAAAATATTTAATTTTACACAAACTTAAATATGAAGAAGACACTAGATTTGTTCAAGATATCGATATTTTCTTTTCTTATATCTTAAAATTCAATATTATTAATTTTCCGTTTAGAAAGAGTTCCCTTTCAGTCAATTAAAATTAGTGATTTCTAAAAAGAAAATGTTTCAACGACGAGCTATCCCACTTGTTTGTGAATTCTTTTATTCCGGAATCAAAACATTTTAGTTTTGAAATCAAAATTTGATTTATATCACATGCTATTGATCAAGCCATGGCGAATGTGAGTTTTTTTTAAATAAGTTATTCAGTTGATTTATCCAATTACAATATTTTCTCTGCGAATTGTTTTGTTTACTTTCTTTCAAACTTTATTTGTTTGAAGGGAATTGGGTAAAAAGAAAATCTTTTTTCATTGTAAAAAAAAAGCATATTTTAGTATTTGTTGTATAAAAATATTAAAACTTGCTAATATTTTATAATATAATAAAGTTTTCTTGTTATCGACCTTCTTAACTCGAAGTATCGCAAATGCATAAACCATCCAATCAAACATAGCCAATCCTTATTTGTGAATTTGAAAGTAACTCTACTTGTAAAACTCTGAATTTCTTACTTCTTCAACCTTAATTCTGTTTAAGGAAACTGCCTGTTCTTTCTGAATACAATGAATGTTTGATAGCGAATAAAAGCAAACACATAGTGAGATCTTTTTAACATTCCATGAACTAAATGTGGAAATCAAACATTACAAATAATTAAACAAGACTAGGAATGTAAGCAAAAATTCAAACTAAATATAACTATTGTGAAAAATAATTCACTTATGTAATAAATAGTTCTTAATTGAGAAAAATAAATCTTGTTAGATGAGCAATGTTTGTGAAAGCTCTACTTTTTATGGGAAGAAGTATGATGCTTTAGAAACACATTTTCAATGAACCAAAAAACTCCTATAATAGACAGAAAAATATTTTCTAAATCTTTAATCTTTCGTATCAAAACAGGGTAGTAAAATTGGAAATTAAGAACATTTTTTGAAAATTGAGAGAATCAAACATAGCTGCTGATAGTATATTGCAGAATGAAGAAATAGTTGATATAGATGTATCATATGTGGTAAAAGCGAAGCCATTCTTCTAGTTTGGGTTTTAACACACTTGTTCTTGTCATTGAAGTTTTGATTGGATTGAATTACTTCTTGGTAATTTCAAAGTGTTGTCTTGGTTTTATCGCTTAAATTATGTGAGAACTATGCTATATTTTGCTTTTGAAAGATCAAGAAAGAAAATAAAGCTTTAAATGAAACGCACAAAGGTTTACTTGACTGTGATGTAAGAAACACTCGAGCTGAAGGGAATGCCATATTGAATGATTGTGATAAAATTAAATCTGTAGGAATTGTTACGTAAACAAGTAATTTATCAATGAATTACAATGAATTCAATAATATTGGTCAATATATATATTTAGAACAATATGTATATTTAGAACAAAACCTGTGTTGTTTTTTTCAACTTGGAGCACACACTGTGCATTAAATCTTTTAGTGTAGCAGTGTTAATTTTTTAAAATGAAACCAACTTTTACCTGATGTCCGAGCAGCTAACGCGGCATCCAATAAAAATGCAGCTCTTTCCGCGGTGGGTGCTCTGAGCTCACTCTGATTCATAAGTTGAGATCCGAAGACTGGATCGTCCCTCAAGTACACCCCTGGGGCAGAGCCACTCCCTTCGGTACCTGCAATGAGGGAAATCTAAAATTGATATTCATCTCCCAAATGGGTAATGTAAAAAGAATCTTCCTAATGATAAATCATATGTTCTGTGATATATTCAGCTAAATAATAGGAAGAGATATAAGTTTTATTTCTTAAATAAAAATAATAAAATCCATAAATCTTACAAATAAAACATGATCCATTTTTTGAGTTTAGAGAAGTTTAACATGAGTTTAGAGAGGAGAAACAAACATTTTATAAATATATAGTAAAGAAAAACTAATAGTTTAATTTTAAAAATAATTGATTAATAAAATAATTAATAAAATTTTAAAATTAATTTTTAAATTATATTTTAAAATGTTTGCTTTGTATTTAAGAAATATTTTAAAATTTAAATATTAAGTTTTTTTAATTCGAATTTTTCAATAATAAATGTACTGTCTATAGCTTTTTTTTGTATGAATATGAAGAATTTTTAAAAATTAATAATTTTAAAGTACTTAAGAGTAATAAATTTTAAAAGCTATTAAATAAGCAAAAGTGTTAATTTTTTGATTTCGAAATTCATTCAAATACTTTTTCCATTAAAAATTTGACTTTTTTAGAATTACTATATTAAGATATATATTTTTCAATTATTTATTAGAATGACATTATTATTTTCTGTATAAAGGCAATAATAGACATTTATACTGAGTGCCCAGCATAGATCGTGTCTCATTCTTAAATCTGAAATATTGATATATATTGTAATGAAAATATAGTCAAAGTAATATAGGCTACCAAAGAAAAAAAGACCTGTACACTACCAAACACAAAAAGACATGCTATGATATCATCAGCAATATTTTAAATTTTACCGATCACTCTTAAAAACTAAACAAAAAAAGAAAAAAATCAATTACATAAATTTGCCTCTATTCTGAATTAAATGACTGCTTAAGTTTATGATTAAGCGACAACTTGCGCATAGACATGTGTGGAAAAAACACGTAAAAGCGATTTCTAACGCTGTTTTTACAAGCAATATGACATCAAGGAAATATTTTCTCCTTCATCTATATATGTATCCTTTATCACCCAACAGAATCTGTACCTGTTTATGCGTACAAGTAAATGTACCATGTGACAATTTTTTTAGCTTATTCGTGATGTGATGGTATTAACCCTCGCGCATAAAACAATGTAAATTGCGCTTGTCCTTTTTTTAGCATTAATGACAGCAATGTGGCATTTCATATTAAATCGCTGCTGCTCTACATTTTTGAAAAAAATATTGCTTGGTATTTTAACATTAGAGTGGAAAATGAAACAATTTTTCTAGTTATTTCGCTTTAAGATCTGTAGATATCTTCATGTACTTCAATAACTTTTTCACACAATCATACCTTTCGACTTTCCAATGTTAAAGTGAGATAGGAATTGAAAACATTTTTTCATACTAAAAGTTAAACGCAATAATTTTACTTTATAATTAAATGTGAAATATTTACTTCAAAGTTAATCAAAATTATCTAGTTGCAATGAAACTTCATTTAAAGAATATAAATAAAACAAATTTTATGCAATTAATCATGTATTGATAAAAAGCTATTTACATAAATATACAATCTTTCATAAAAACAGTTAAGACCTACCATTCAAACTTTTACACAAAGTGATGCAAATATAATTTACACAATTAAAAAACAAATAAATTTCTAATGATATTTAATTACATACAACTGCTTAAAAATATTTTTACCTGCAGCATAGTCTGCAAGAAGATCTCTCAACTCTTCAACTTTTCCAGAAACCTCAACGGCTGACACCCTGACTGAAAATCTAGCTCCAGTTCTATGTTTATGCTCATTAATTGCTCGAAAGAGCCACCAAATTGCACTGGGTATCACACCAAGCTCTTGTGCTGAATTGCTGTTGCCAATCATTGTATTCGTCTTGCCTAAAAATATAACAATTTTAAATGAGAATTGGACTATAGTTATTTATTTATAAAAAATAATCTAAAAAATGCGAAAAGTTTTTTTGAAACAATTAATTCAAAACAGAATAAAGATAAAAATGGGTGTTTTTTGCTGAATAATAGCAGTAAACCCAATTTCTTTTATGAAAAAGTCAAAAGCCATATTTCTATGGATGAGATAGAGCTGTCAGACATTTGCTATCACGTTAAGGAAAACAACAGATGATGTTTAAAAGAATCAGCATCAAAATGTTAGTTGTTGCTCTATATATGAAGATATTACAGTTAAAGATAAATTACCTTCACAATTAAATTTTATGACAAAATAATAGAAAATGTATTGTTCAGATAGGAAAAGCACTATTGTGATATTGCAAATGTATTTCCTATTGCATATTTCTAGTAATAATGAACGCAAATACCAATCTGACATTTTTTAACATTAAGAATATCTAAGAGCTGAAAGGGATTTTAAAGTTTTTTTTAAAGATCCATTAAGGATTACTTTCTAGAGAAAGAGACTTTTTCCCACATAGAATTTTGGTCACAATTATGTGTTGCAAAGAAGAAAAATAATAAAATTAGATACTTTTAAGCATTATACATACTAAAAGCAGAGACACAATAACCACTTCCTCATCAGAGTAATAGAGAGAGGCAGGACAGAACCGAAACTTGATATGTTACATTCAACAAACGGATACTTTAAATTGTTGCAAAGCATTTGAACATCCTTTTCATACTGGATTCAAAAGAAATTTTCAAGGATAGTTGTACGTATAGCTTTTCTACGAATCGCCAGGAAAAAAATTTGAAAAGAAATAAAAAGAAAGAACGAAGTTCTTATCGTCAGATGTTCAACAGTAGCCAGAATCGAATATGAAACTTCGATTTCTGAAGTGAAGTGTATGATAAAACACGAAGCAATCATGAGTCCAACATTAATGTTTTGATATCACTGAGAAGTAAGTTTAAAGCTGAATTCGCGCGCGCGTTATAAAGCGCTTGGACATCTACGACTTTTCGGTTTCATCAAGAACTAAAATGAGATATTGGATCATATTTATGCAACGTGACGGAGGAAACTGAAAAATCCCAAGCAATGTAGATTCAAAAGGCAAACGCGTAATTATCATATGTTGATCAATAATGCTAGGCGTAGAAATCAGAACATTCTACTCTAAAGAGCGGAAAATTGCCTCCATTA
The DNA here is from genome assembly GCA_037975125.1 of Latrodectus hesperus. NCBI lineage: Eukaryota > Metazoa > Arthropoda > Arachnida > Araneae > Theridiidae > Latrodectus > Latrodectus hesperus. The sequence goes on from CM075850.1 coordinate 37,138,423, forward strand.
TGGTGAGCCATTGATTGACACTTTGTGATATTTGACTTTAAAAATTCTAACAGTCAAACATGTGCTACAAACAACCATCAACGCTGTTACCATTGAAATCGGGCATCGATCATCCATCACACTGCAAGAAATGTTGTTGATATCAGTTATTTTTATGATATATACTACGGTTTACTTTTCTGCAGCTGAATATAATTTAGTGTGTTGGACACTTGTAAGCTGATTTACAACAAAAGAGTAACACTCATATTTCTGTAATAAAATAAAGAACTTATGCCACAATCTTCATTACTATTAAAATAACACTTCAACATTTTTACTAATTAATTTATTTTATTCACAACGTTTTTCGCTTTTATCACTCAAAATCCAGTTTATTTTATTCTATTCCTTGAAACTGCATCTTTTTATCTGAATTCACTTTCGAATTGTTTTTTTTTTTTAATTTTGTTAACAACTCTTACTCATTTGGTATATGGTCAATAGAATATATTATTGTAGAAATAATTTTAAAACTACATCATTTTTAAATTGTTTATTATTAATTATAAATATAATATAGAAAATGAAATATTAAACAAATTGTATATGAGTTAATTTTTGATTTTGTAAAAGTACCTTCCTTTGCTGATTCGTTTTATTCTTTTTTATTTCTATTTTTATATAAAGGATGTAAATTAATTTATTCGTAATTGAAAAATAATTTTTTATTTCACGATGTTTACTTAATAAAGATTAAATTATTTTTTTAACTGTATACATATAATAGCAATTTTAAAGAATAAAAACAATAATATTATGCAATATACAATTTTACATTGAAGATAGATCCTATTCAAAAATTATAACCAAGCACTACTTTATATAAGTAATTATTTATTAAACTTTTCATGATTTATATGGCAGAATATCAAAAAATAAATATAATAGTACATTATTAAATGCACTTCAATTAGAAATTTACTCTAGAACACATAAAAATATGGTGAAAAAAATACATGAATTTTCAATTATTATTTCATTTTGCCCCAACAATTTTTACAAAGAAATTATTTATTATTGAAATATAATCTACACCCATATGTTTGGACTTCTGCATTCGTAAAATAATATCTATTTAACTAAAAGGGAATGGAAAAAATTCATTTAAAATTCAATAATACTTAGGCTAATATTCATTAAAATGACTTCTAAAATATGCTTCAATGCCTTCGTGGACAATAACTGTAAATAAAATACGCAAGTGTCTAGATATATAGCTAGAGAAAGGGTGCTTTTAAAAAAGTAGAGCTGTCTTATTAAACTTAAAAAACGAATAATCCTATCTATTATTTATTGAAATTCCTATATTTGAAAGATACTACAACGTGTATTTAATCATAGTTTAACATAGTATTTTAAGGGGGAAATGTTTTTCATACATTTAACTATAACATTTGACAATATTACTCGATATCATATTTTATGATCAAAAATAGACATCCTGAAAAAACGAGTAAGTTATAAAATAAGATTTGAATTTCATAATTAAAATATACTTCTTTATAATAAATCATCATGATAATTAATATATTACGTCAATGAAATATTCTTCAAATTCAAAAAATGCCTACTATATTTAATTTTAACATTCTTTTAAAAATTATGTATTTGATTAACTTAATTATATCAATACTTTTAAACCAGCATGGCAACAGTATACAATTCAAAGTAAAAATACTATTCATTAAAGTCAATACTATTTCTATAAATTTCAAGAATTAAGTTGATAAATGGACTCAAATATAAGTCAACCAAGAGAGATCAAAATCGTTTCCTGCTAAGCATCTTTGAAAGCATCACAATACTAAATAAAGAATGCCTATTCACTTAGTTATATTAAATAACAAATAGGTACCATGTTTTCAAATGAAAAAAAATAGATTGCTGCTAATATCAAAAGTATTTTTTTCTTACCCAGCTTAGAGTGACCGTAGACGAAGAGACAGCCGTCAGATCCACCAACCACGGAGCTGATAACGTCACATAGGGAGCTAGAGCACACTTCAGCCTGTAGAAAAAGGATAAAAATACGTTACCTATATAATAATCGATCGTCTCCTAACCTTTCATCGTCATATGTCGACAGCAATTAGGGTGCAGCTGACAGATTTTCCGTCAGTATGCTCCTCATCTCTGGAGCAATGGTCAACAGAGAAACAAGTTGATCAAATTTACTGGACAGTAAGTTCTATCGTATAGGTCATGGATTCATTGTCAAGACATTAATTGCATTGGAGTTGTAAATTTAATTTTCTCATACACTGAATATCTTACATTCACTAGTGAAAAGTCCAATAAGTTAAAGTTGTTCGGTCATGTTTACAAAAATATAAAACAAAAAAAATTAATTATAAAAAATATCTTATTTAATGTTAAAAACAGTATATTTTATGTCGATATGTTTTTTTCCTAGTGTCACTTTAATTTGAGTGGTTAGCATCAACATGAAATTTTAATGTTCCAATTTCAATGATTTATTTTCATAAAAATTGAAGCATTCTAAAAACTGAGATCAGTTTACACTAAATCTTTAAGAAATTTCCTTGCAGTTTCCAATACCATAATACCATGATTCTATACGGTTTCAATAGAAACCGTATAGAGCAAGGCATAGTTAATGCAATAATAGTTCTTGATTGTGTCGATTACAATCAATCATGATTATTGCGTTAAATACCCTGTTTCTTTTCTCCTCTAGCTTATCATTGATACCTTTATGCAAAGAAGTCTCAAAATTTTCAAATGAATCTATCAAAAAATGATGATATTTAGAATAAAAAACACAATATGTTAATTGGAAAAGATAAAATAGTGTATTACATTTTGTTTTAATTTACTAGAATACTATTAAAATGTTTTTCCCTACTTCAGGTGTAATGTAAATTTACATGCTGTGATTTTATTGCTGAATTTTCTAAGTTCAAAACACATATAAAATGCTTATTGCTTAATTTTGACTATGTGTTATAAATAAGACAAACAAGTCTTAAAATTCTTAAATATAGAGAAAATCATTTATTCATCTAATTCATTTAAGTACTTCTTAATAATTTATTAGTGTACTATAAATACTAAAATTTAGACGAAGTATTTCCTGAGACGAGATGAAATAAATGATTCTAAAAATTGAATCTCAGGAAAAGACATAGAAAAAATAACTAATTCTTTGAAAAATAGCAATATAAATCTCCTTGATTTGCATATTCTATTTTTCTCAAATACTAGGAAACTTTTTCCTAAAAAAAACTTCAGTTGAAAAAAGTATTAAAAGGAAAGTACTATTTAAATAAGATCAAATGCATCTCCATTTTTATAATCAAAGTTTATTTATAAGATTCGGAACGATCCGAACCTGCCACTGCTTCTGAGCTATATCCATTTATCTTTCGCAGTTTTGTGTCCCGTGTCCCAATAAATATATTTTTTCAATCTCGCCAAACATCCCACCGCTTCTTCCTCGACAAACACGTCCTGCGATGGTGATGGGGATTTAAAATCCTCCTTGCGATGACTTGGAGGGAAATCCGTCACTGTCAAGGCTTCAGCCTTTCCTCTCTCTTAAGTCGAAAAATAATCCTAGAAGCTAACATTTCAGGGAGTGGTGGGGATTTTTCATCAACACACAAAAGCAATCGGCAAGAAGAGATGGGGAAAAATCTTTTGACTGAGTTAGCACCCGATAATTAATCTTCGTTGACTTGATGGCCTGACTTGGACTGAAGATCATTAGAGATCAAGGCCCCAGTCATTTGCATCCATCGTGGATGGTTGGATCGACATAAGGAGAAGGCGAATGATAATTTGGGATCAAAGTGTTTTTAGTCAAAGGGAATTTGGAATCGTAGGAAACTAATGGAAATGATCTTCGGAAAATAGAGGGATCTTTATGTAATTAGAGTTTGAGTCGTGCCATTCACTTTAATTGGGACTAGAAGCAGTAGTAATTAGTGTAATTGAATTTACAATTGTCGTCTCTAAGTCTACAAGATGTAATTTCCCAAAATTTTCAATCGGAATTTTAAATGTACGTTGAATTTTTGAAAATATTTGAATTATAAAAGGACAATTTGCAGAATTTCAATAAAAATATGCTCAATAAATCATTAAAGTATAGAAAATCTCTGCGGAAAATAAATATTTATGTTATATTTTAATTCAAAGTATTCTGCAATTAAGGATAATCTATTTGTAATATATAATCTAAGTAAATTAAAAATATAATAAAGTTGTACATGTTTTATGTTGGTCTTCGGTACCATAATGTAATTACATACGAGAAAGACAAATTCAATGTATAATGATGAATATCATAATTTCACGGTATATTTTAAATATAAATAAAATTGCTTTCATAACTGATAATCACTAATTGTTTCAAATTGAGAATACCATACAGAATGAAAAATGCTACTAAAAGTTTTTGATTAAATTTTCACAGACTACTATTTAAATATGTTTCTGAATTAGCTATTTTAGAAATGAGTTAATTTAAATGAGGAATTTCTACCAGAAGTTTCTTCAAATAGTAATGCATACGATTAATGATAAAAGTAAAAGCGTATCGATAGTAATTTATGCATACAGGCAATCAAAATTATTGGAATTCAGCCAAAGTGATTATCAAACGCATCTTGTGAGATTTATTGATCATCATGTTTGCGAATACCATAATTAAAGACTAGAATTCAAATTGTAAATATCGCTTTGATTATTTGATTCATCAAGCTGAATCTTGTAATGAACTAAAAGTAATACTTGAATAATTATTGTTTCAAAGGAATTACTGCAAATTCCCGAATATATTAATAGAGATATAATAGCTAAATATGCATTGAAACTCACTAAGCCTAAATTTGGAACTATAGGTATCAGTTATTAGTAATTTTTTTATAAGAGTACATTTACTAATGTAATTTATTTTAAACATTTATGAAAGTAAACTTAGGTATTAAAATGTTATTTAATACTCATTCATAAGTAATAAACAGGCAATTAAAAAAGTAAAATAGACATTGATAACATATACAATTTAAAGACAATATCATATATGAAAATTTATGAGTACACACATGTAGTTAAAAAGAATAATCAGAGTATACTTCAAATATAAAATTATCTATATCAAATATTCAGTCTACATTCAAAATGTAGAATTATTGATAGAAGGTCATAAAATGCTCCAGATAGTAAGACTTAAGCTTCATCTATCGCTAGTTAGATCTCATGCTAAAATAGCATGTGTGCACACATTATCTAAGAATGTCAAATAAACTATTAAATTATAAACTAAACTTCCTGGTGCGACAGCCCATGTGGGCCAAAGCCTACAGTGCCCATAACTGTTTTCATGACCGAAAGGCCCTGGGGTGCGAAGCGTATGTCCCAGTTAGGTGGTCAGCCTAACGTGAGACCCCCAGTGTTTAGTTCTCAAGCATGCTTTGTACTCAGTTTATCGACTCACTGAAGGGATGAAAGGCTGAGTCGACCTTGCCCAGCCCGAGGATCGAACCTCGGACCTGTGCCTTGAGAAGGTGAATCGCTGTCTCTAAGCCACCGGGCTTCATTATTAAATTATACTTAATCAAATATAAATGTAAAAAAGGCTTTATAGGAATTTTTCTAAAAATATATTAAAGTGTCAATTTTTTATTTAAAATACTTTTTATGCCTACCTGATTGTCATCCGGGGAGAAAACAGCGTCAAACGCAAACATCTTAGGTGCAGCCACACCAGCGTGCCTTTCTCCTGAAGATTCCTGCCCACACACCGTCGGATCGTACAGCGTGACTTGCTTCTTCCGACTGTCGACAGACATGTAGGAGGTATCAGCAGTTCCAGATTCAGTAGATGGGCACATACGCAGCATCACCTTCACCTGTTAGCAATAAACGTAACATATGAAATATTGCCCTATATTGTCCGGAAACATTCATAATTCTGTAATGATTTGCAGGAAAAAAGAAATCAATCTCATTGGGCAATATACACAAAACATTATTGCTATTCATTATTGTTGTTGTTGTTACTAATGACACTTGGACAAGCCAAGCTCGCTATGCCTTGGCTATGCGAATTAAGTCAATTGGGAGCGTCTTTCGTTTTAATCAGAGCACCATGAAGGTGAAAGTATGACTTTGCTCTAAACACATGCCATAGGTACCCGTTTATAGGGTAGACAACCATTCACACCTCATTCATACAAGGAAAGGACAAAGACAGAATAGATATAGAGTGAAAGTACATCCATGCCCGAACCGGGATTCGAACCCAGGACCTCCTTATCCGCAGTCAGGCACGCTGACCACTAGACAAGTTGGGCGGCATTGTGTGTTATTCATTAATATATATATATATATATATATATATATATATATATATATATATATATATATATATATATATATATATATATATATATATATATATACACACATTGATTTGATGTACAAAATAATGTACTGCATACATGGAAATGATATTATATACAGCGAATTTTATTCCTAAGTTGTTTACATACATACATCAAATAATTGATATTTTTCTGCCATTAACAACTTCTTTTACCTGCTAGATTCGATTCCAAAGACACCAATGTCCCTCAAAGGAAATAAATTTTTATGCATATATTGATGAAAAACTTAATATTAGGTATTAAAAACTTAGAATTTCAGTTTGGTTTCATTACATTTAACAAATAAAAAATCTAATGAGATTATAGATAAGTATATTTTCGCAAGAATTGTCACAAAACATTTGAGAAAGATAGATCGAAATTACTGCAATGGCGCATGATTCGTTGAGGAAATATAAAATTGAATCTTTTTTTAATGCCAAAATTTTACTGTGTTAAAATTAAGCAGATGAATTTAATAAGATAATGTAAGCTATGGTTAACAGTAAGATAATCATACAGTTATTATTATCAGTAGCGTCTATTGAATGCGTATATTTTAAACAATTCCTTTATTAAAAATATATAAATATTCAAATAATATATATTTATATGTGATATTCATCATCAAACAGTTGTTTAAAAAACTATGTCGCACAAATCGTGCAGAGTAATAATATTTAATAAAAAACAAAAACAGATAAAATTCGAAAAAAAACGAGAATTATTAGTTTGTTTTAGTTCAAGTGTATAGTAACCTAATGTTACAAAAATGCTTAGTAACAAGTAAAATAGATGAAGCTTAAGACACAAGAATTATCGTGCATCTTATATCTACTAATTCAAAAAATAATTTTATATAATATTTATGAATTAGAATAAAAATTTTACTAAACATTAAATGAAATCAAGTTATACTAACAAACTTAAATCTACTAGTTCTCATAAAAATGTCTTATTCTTATAAAAGGTAAAGCAATTTTCAAATAAAAGTTTGCATCATTGATTTTATAATAATTTACAGAAGATAATGTTTATATATATATATATATATATATATACAGGTGGTATACAAAGAATTTGTTTATGCTTATAGTAAATTAAAATGTTTTAAGGAAAGGCCATTGTAGGAAATCATCTTTAATAATTTGTAATTTTAATGAATTTCTTTATTCAATTAATACTTTTCACTAGTTGAAGTACATAATTCTCAATAAGAATCTCGTAATATAAAATTTTATTAAATTTTGTAAATATATTATTTTTTACTTTGTATATAATTATTAAAATTATTATTTAAAATTACTGTTTTCTATATAATACATAAATTTTTTATTCAGTATAAAGGTCTTACCGGGAAATAATATTTTGAATAGCTTATAATTATTACAGCTATTTATTCATGGAAAAATTATTAACAATATAAGGACATATCTTCATGTTGATTACCTATTGCTTTCTAACACTTTCGAAATCATTTAGAAAAACACAAATTTCTCTTTTTTAGCATGATTACGTTTTATTGCTTTATTTTTAATGCACTTTGATTGAATTCATATATTGAATTATCCCCATGAAATCCGACATTTACGAATTTTACTGATTAATCACGTGTGTTTCTACAGACGTGCTTAATCAGATTAGACATAACTGTTGTTGATTGACATAATTTAAGTACTGCTTTTCAGAAACCTCATAAAACTATTTCAACTACCTGTCGCTAGTTATATCCCCAGATTTATTTTAAAATTTAATAGATTCTGGACAATGTAGTGTTTATAACATCTTGCAACACAAAATATAATAATTCTCGCAAAACATAAACGCCTAATAGTTGTTACAATTCCTAACCATATTTTATTTTTGTTTAGACGATTTTTTAACAAAAAATATAAGTGTTCCTTTACCGAGGTAAAATTCAAATATTAAATGTGAAAATTTTTTACGACAAAATAAAAATTACAAAATAAATATGTTTTATAAAAGTTGAAATTCTAAGAAATTTAATGGCAATGTGTTTCACATTGCACTTTTAATTATATTAGAATCTTTTGCTTTTCGGATAATCATTTAAATTGAAAATTTTATTTGAGAGAAATTTAATTAAATAACTTTGATCATTTGATATGGTGTTTTAATTACAACCCGTCTAAATGATTAATGTTAAATGAAATAGATTTCACAAGCTGTGAAATAATGAAAAAAGAATACATGCTTCGCATTAAAATCGAGACTACAAAACTAAAAGATCTCATTCAATTTAAATGACTTTCAATAAACATTTAATCTGAATGATTAAACTGAAATGTTAACACATATTTTAATTTATAAGTTAATAGAAATTGCTTAAGGGAACTAAATTACCAAAGATTCACTTTAAATACTGATAAAAGCGGAATATATATATATATATATATATATATATATATATATATATATATATATGTCTTTTTAATAACTTTGTTATTCTAAAATCTTAATGAGAAATCTTTTATGACAATAAAATGTAGAATAACAATAAATATTTTGCTTTGATTACAAATTGACTATACTAACTAATATAACACAATATTATTAAATTATTTTGCATCTAATTATGACATATAACTGATTCATTTTTTAATTATGTAGCAATAAAAATTTTCAAGAAATTGAAATTTTCTTAACTTTACTTGAAGCTTTTAAAAATATAGAAAGGTATTGTATGTAACACTAATATTGCAATAGTTAATATTTATTGAGAAATATCTTTTTGATAAAAAAGCTTTTGAAACACTAAATATTTTCAAATGAAATGTACGACAAATTGAAATTTTAAGTCATTAATATGCTAAGATTTTTAAATGTAATATGCGTTATCGAATAAAATGTTTTCAGCATTGCAAAAATGGAACTGATGGCTTCTTGGATATGGGAAACAAAATGGGTGTGCCATTACAATCCCACAAATGGTATCTCGTAATTTAAAAGTTGAAACTGAGCAGAAAACCCCTAAAACTTGGCCACCTTCATTAAGACGTATATTTTCAGTTAGAATACATTCCAGTCTAAATCGATTTTACTTGCCTTATTTATCAATAGAGAACACGGTATTTTTTGGGTTATCTAAGTTTAGAACACATAACCTCTCATACATTAAAATTACATGGCATATTTTATTTCATGTAATGATAGGGAAATATTTTTGATACTGCACAAATGACTTTTCCCTTCAAAATTTGTTTTGTGTTCTAAATTTTATTTAATACATAATTCATCAAGAATAGGTTTTCATTTGAAATGTTAAAGCTTTTAAGCGATTTCATTCTTCAGCTTACAAATTGTAACATAGGTTATAGCAAATTTATATCATAGCAATTTCGAATTATTCATAAATAGAGGTAAAAATTAAAGAATTGTGGGGTGTTACAATATGTATCAAAGGACAAGGAAACACAAATTTGAGGATTAAAAATAATCATTAGGTTGAAATCCCCTCTAATAGGCAATAGGAAAGAATAGCCAAAACATTTTGCAATTAATCAGAAGTCGGACCCACCAAGTTAACTTTACTTAATTCTATTTAATAGCAACATTTTATGATAGAACTAACATCAAACAATTTTACACTAAATATTTTACACATAAGACCAATTGCATTAATTTGTATTATGTAATATTTTAAAATAAGCTATTGTGTGTGTGTGTGTAAATTATATTATATTAATGTAAATTATATATTAATTTATATCAAATTACTGTGGCATTCATCAACTATACAGGGCTTTCTGAAAGTAAGTCACACTTGCCCCACCAGAGGTGGCATCATTGCGAAAGAAGAGCGAAGCTTGCGTAGACGATAATTGAATTCCACGGTTTCCAACTGCAATTTCATTCGGATTGTTTGAACCGTTGCTGCGTGGTAAAAGAAAAAATTGAGCGTCAGCTAAAAACTTGCTCTAACATTAAAGTCTGTGGAACAGTACGTTTTTTTCTCTTGTTTTTGCGGACAAAGCATTTAACAGGTACAGAGATTCATCATAAAATATCGGCAGTATATGGGCCACGTACAATGTTACTTCCAACCATTGTGAAATGGTGCCAGTGGTCGCCCAGACTTAATCGATGTGAAAATGCAAGAAAGGCCAACAACAGTAAGCATATCGGACATGGTACAGTGGGACATGAGATGTTTAAAAGCATCCACGGTACAATCCTGATCTGTGCCCTGCGATTGTCAAGTGTTGGGCAAGCTAAAATAATATTCAGGTAGAAGACATTTTTCCAGTGATGACCAATTTAAGAGAGCTGTTTTAAGCTCCAAGGACTAAGATGCGATTATCAATCCTCAGAGCATCGAGCAATTAGTGCTTCATTCAGACAAATGTCTGTAGTGACTGGGAGATTATGTGGAAAAATAGAGTGTTGTATGTGTGCTATATTGTATTATAGCGCACTTGCTCAGATAAATTGTTTCTTGATTTATAGAAAGGTTTATCAGTATATCAAATTTCTGATGAATAGCAATTTTCGACAATTTATTGCATTTTTTTTATCAAATGTCAACATTCGTTCACTTTTTCCAATAAAGTATCTGATTTACGTTTTGCTAAGCCGAGGTCATTCGTAGTGATATCAGAGGAAAGGAACTGAAAATTAAAAACTCTAATTTTGTAATTTACATTTGTATTGATAAATAAATGTTTATCAGTGATAAAATTTCACTGATAACCAATTGTATTCATAATAATTAGAATCACTGATAAAATTTAGCTGATATACAAATGAATAATAATTAGTATTTATTATCACAGTAAAGTAAAACGAAATAAAATAAATAAATGCAATAAATCAAATTAGCAATCAACTTCAGTACCTGATTATTTAATAATTCCTAAAACAATAAGTTTCTGTTAACAATTGTTAGCACCTTGCAAATGAAAGTGGCAATCAAATTTAATTACTATACTGCCAATAAAATTTATTCAAGGATTATGCTGATATGTTTAACTTGCTATGTGTAATTTTTTGTGTGTTTCTATATTTTTTAGTAATTTTTATTTATGTACTGCATCTTTTCCAGATTTCAGAAAATGTATTTTACCCTTAACTTATCACATTTATTCTAAAAATTTTTTTAAATCGAATGATTTTTACACTAAGCAGATCATATATATATATAGCATATGTTTACTTCTTAACATAATCATGTTGAAAACGTTTACTTTAAACATGCCTTTTGACACACAAGATATTTAGAGAAATTATTTGTTCACACACACAAGAAGCTCAAAATGTTTAGAGAACATTTGAAAACATCTTCTGACAAAAATATTTAATGTGCATTCAACTTTATATACTGCACTGAATAATTTTAAATCTTTTAAATTCTGAAAGATTGATCGCTTACTGAAACTATCAGTAGATCTAAATCCAGCATTAAATATCTCGCAAAGAGAAAGATTTAACTGAAATCAGCCATAAAGATTACTTGAATTATAGGAGAATTATTGTGGTTTTGAGAGTATAAGCGAGAATATAAATGAAGTTTTTAATATATATATATATATATATATATATATATATATATATATATATATATATATATATATATATATATATATATATATATATATATATATATATATATAGATATATATATAATATATATATAATATATATATATATATATATATATATATATATATATATATATATATATATATATATATATATAATAAATAATATATATATATAATATATATATATATATATATATATATATATATATATATATATATATATATATATATATATATATATATATATATATATACAATAGAGAATTTTAGGTAAGCAGAAATCAACAGCTGAAAACACGATTGATTGCAAAAATATTAAATGCTGACAAAGAATTTTCATAGAATTTTATAAGTTTATTTACATTTTGGCAAATATTTATTTATTCTTTAACAATTTTTTTACATGGATTTATTCATTGCTTGTAATACGTTAATAAAATGAATTTTTAAGATATTTGGTAAGAGAGGTAGTCTCTTTATAGGTATGCAATAATAAGTATTTTAAAATAATGATTATAATTGAGCAAAACGCGTAAGAATACGGATTTTTTAGTTTTAGTTCCCATGTTTTTCTCTTCTGTTTCAAGTATATTAAAATTGACTAGATTTCACACTAAACTGTCCTATGATCAAGGTAAATATCTATAAAATTTTAGAGAAAGATTATTAAGTGAAACTCTAAAAAATGAAGACTAGTTTTCCTAAACCAAAGGTGAAAACATTTATCTGGTGAAATTCGGTTTCTTCACTACGTTCGCCCATCCTCACATTGCTGCTTCAACTTAAAAATTACTGTATCAGTTGTAAAAAAAAATGGAAAAAAAGAATATCAGGATCTTTCTTTCAGTAATTTTGGTTTCTTTGCCTAAATTGAAAGAAGTTTTCTATGATATCAGATTAGAAATTATGAAAAATTAGAATTTAGCTTAATAAATTAGTGATTGCAAGATACATCAAGAGAATTTTAAGGCTGGAGATCAAATCTGATTAATGTTTAATTGTAAGAAATGATTGTGTCGAGAAATGAAGTAAGCCTCATACGTATCACATAAGGGTTTTTCTTTATTTCAAACTTCAGCGAAACTAATTTATCGTTGAAAACACCTGTATAAACAATTTCTGTGTAATACGAAACATAATTTATCCAAGAAAAAGAAATTTCCAAAGCTTAAATCACCAACACTATTGGAATTTTTTATACTGACTAGAATAAATAAATTTAATGAAGTGCAGTGCTGACACTTTTATTACATAGTAAAAGAATAATAATTTATAAAAATAATATTTTATTACTATACATGTTTATATTCATAGATTTTGGAACATAAAAATATATTTATTTTTATACACAATTTTTAAAAAGCAAAACATTTACATTATATTGATAAAAATAAATACTGAACCATTACTTGACATTCTAAACACAAATGATATAATAATTGCGTCTTCAAAAATAAAATTTCATCAACTATCACTAGTTGCTTAGGTAGGAAGAAAAATTGAAGAGTTATCCAAAGAAGCACCGAAAGAAATGGAAGAAAAAGCAGAAACAAAACAATCAAATAAAACAATCTAACCCGTCCATCCATTTTCACGAATACAATCATCTAGACATGTTCCACTTTGGTCACTCACCTTGCCCACGCCGGTCACTTCCTTGCGTCCAGTTATCCGGAGGAGTCCCGGGGGAACTGGAGGTGGATGTGTCTTAATGACATCCCTGAAGCTTGTCCGAAAGACTGGCCGCTCGGGATCGCCTCGTTTCTTCTTCTTGGTGGACAGATTCAGTCTTTGTGCAGCTCTGGAAAAGGAAGAAAGGAGTTAAGAGTGATTTATGTGCGATGCATGCTTAAATCCGCTCGGCATTTGTAGATAACATATATAATGGTATTTGTAATAGTTACACAAGATATTTATGACTGAATATCATATTAGTTTTTGTGCAATGATTATAAAGAAGAAAACTGAATGTGGCTCATATTCCAGGATGTAAATATATGTAAACAATGCGTGATAAACAATAAGTAATGTACTAATAATAATGTACCATAACATCTTGCAATCAATAACAAAATTTGCAATATGAAAGCATAATGTATGCACTTTTGTAACTTTTATGGGAATTTAAAAATTGATGTATTGACTTTTATTTTCATTATGTTTGATATTTTCATTCTTTTATGAGCATTGTGTAGTAAAATTAATAAATATATAAAAATTACTTCATGAATCTATATACATTTATAAATAAAAATAAAAACATTTTCTAGAGAATATGCATATCTGATAGAATCTCATTTATCTAAAAAGTATATTACTCTAGTGTTGTATGCAATAATTGTACTGATGAATTAGAGGTATATTTTTTTAATACTTATAATCTTACTTATAAAAAGAAAAAAATTAAAAGCTAGCCGTTTATTAACATAATCCAATTTATCTCTGACTGAAATAAATCTAATATAAAATTTTGTAATATTGCTTTATCGTTTTAAATGCATATTTGCTGGTGGTCAGAAAAAATATGATGCAAACAATTTTTCGTAAGAAATAAGTGTAATAGCTTCAATATCTTACAATAAATGTACTCACATTTACCAAATCATTATTTCTGATGAAACATTATACATTATTATTAATAATAAATGACTACAAAGAATAAATTAATTTTGTAAAATAAACTACTATCAGAATTATTTAATTTACAATAATTTCAAATTACACAAAAACATTTCAAAATGAAAATGTAAGAAATGCTTCGATGAATTTGATACAATATAATTTAAAATGATGTATAATTTAAAATAATTATTTACAAAACATTTCTTTTTTGACATTTCGAAGAAAAGCAATATTGCAGTTCAAAACAAAGACTAATTAATTATTTATCAACGTAGAAAAAATTAATGAAAATACTTCACTTACTTTCATATAAAACAGAAAATATATATTTATCGACATTCTAATTAATTATAAATAAATCCAAAGAGATTATTTTCAAAAAGTTACAGGAGTTGTTTTTACGAATTAGATCACTATTGTTTCAAGTTAATTCTAGCAACTAAATAATAATCCGTATATGAATTATAAAAACACAAATTCATGCATTTCTAAATAGCGATAATAAATTAGGTTTTTCCTAAAGAATTCACCCATTAAATTATCGTTACAAAGAAAGAGGCAACGTGCCAAGCGAACGAAAAAGGTTCACATTTATCAATATAAATTTAATCCTGTAGTCACGAGTGAGGATTAAACCACGTGATTGAAAAAATAATAAGTTAATATAGAAGGATAAATTGTCTGCTCAGTTTTTTTGTTAAGAAGCAAGATAAAAGATATCGATTAATATTCATATAAATCAATTCGTCAAGGACAATTTGAGAAAGTACCATGTTTACAAATGTAAAAAATTATGAAAAAAAAATGTTTGTGACAGATTTGCATAGAAATAATATTGTACTAGAAAAACCCAGAAAAAGGGAAACCAAATAATAAATCAAAATTTTAAATGAACACTGCTTTCAGAATTATTATTTAAAATCCATAAAAGAGACTCAATTAATTTTTAATATAATGCCTTTAAATTAAAAATCTATTGGTGAAAATATTTTTTATGTCTTACCAGCAAGTAATTATTGATATATATGATTGAATTTAAAGTACTCTTTCAAATTTATAAATTAAAATCAATAAAAATATACGAATATGACATAAATATTATTAAATTTAGAATTCTTTAAAAAATCTATAGTTTTCTCTAAATTAACAGAAACATAAATTATTTACACCTACAAAATACTTAAAATCGCTACATAGTAAAATAAAATGCATGAAAGCAGAATAACCGTACAAGAAATTTTTTCTCGTAAATCTCGTTTCTTTTAAATATTTGTCCCTGAAAAATCTAAATTTTGATTGACTGTGAGAAAAAGCCAAAATTTTAAAGTATATATCACCAATTGATTGAAAACATCATACGATCTTTAAGTGTGAGTTCCTTCTTTAAGGTGCAAAACTAATATAGACTACTGTTTTTTGTTTCCATAGCAGTCAATCAATTAGTTGGCCTCTATAAAAGTTTATATAAATTTTCAAACTTTGTATTTAATATGACACATTTTTTTCTGATAACTAAATTTCCTAAAACCGTTTCTTTTTTTCGTAATGACTTTGAATTAGTCATTTACATGTAAAAAAAAAATCTATGAAAATCTATTGATGCTTTAATAGTATATTAAATAATGTAGCATACTCATATATAGTTGTAAATAATTATTCCTTTATTCACAACCCATCAGTGATAAACAAATTTAAAAAAATATTAAATGACATTTGAGTATATAGCGATACACAAAAATAGGGGTTAAATATTCAGGAGAATTCATTATTTTTTATTTACATTTCCTTATAATACTTTACAAATTTAAAATTTCATATACGAGGGTTACTCTGAAATTTTTGAGATACGCGCAGATGAAAATTTACAAAATAAAAATAACGGTTTAATTTTAAAGTACAAAGTATTTTAACACAGAAGACGATTTTTTACTGACTTACTTCAACTTGTTTAGCGTGGAATGAATTTTAAACAGAAGAGAAAATGGAGTTGACACGAGAACATTTTTGCGCGCAATGATTTTCTACGATTTCAAAGCAGGATTAAATCAAGAAGAATGCGTTCAACGGATACAATTAGCATTTGGTGATGAATCTCCAGCTCGTGTTACTGTTTTCAGATGGCTTAAAGAATTTAGAAGAGATCGCAATTTTCTTCAGGATGAAGAACACACAGAAAGGCCGCCGTCGACAATAATCCCGGATAATGTGTCTGCCATACGAAAAATGTTAATGGATGATAATCGCTGTACCTATCAAATAATACAGAAGGAACTTAACATTGGATCCTCAGCTATACACAAAATCATTCATGAAGAATTACATATGAAAAAAGTAGTTTGCCGTTTGGTTCCCTATTATCTAACTGAGCATTGAAAAGAAGAGCGTGTCAGAATCACTAAAGAAACTCTTAATATGCTGAATGATGGTGGCCACCGCATCATTTCTAAAATTGTAACAGGTGATGAAACGTACATACCATTTTTTGGCGTTCCAACACGTCAAGAAAGCAATGTATGGGTCTTTGAAGATAATCCCACGCCGACAATGGTGAAAAAACAACGCGCACTGAAAAAAGTGATGTATGCCGTTTTCTTCAGAAGTACGGGATTGGTCAAAGCCATCAAGTTGGAAGGACAGAAGACAGTAACAGCAAACTGGTATACCACTGAATGTATTCCAGAAATTCTACAAGAACTGAATGTTAGGGGACTAATGCTTCACCATGACAATGCATCTTCACAGACAGCCGGATTAACGGTTGAGTTTCTTAAACAAAAACTAATTAAAGTGATTGAACATCCGCCGTATTCACCTGATCTAGCTATGTGCGACTTTTGGTTATTCCTTAATCTAAAAAAGAACTTACGTGGACATCGTTTTCATTCAGAAGAAGAGATTGATGTGGCTATAAATGCATTTTTTTCATCTATTCGAAGAAATGAATGGCTTGAGGCATTTAATCTGTGGAAAATTCGTCTACAAAAGTGCATTGATGCTGGAGGAGACTACTTTGAACACACCTAAAATTTTGTAAGTATAACTTTAAAAACCTAGTTGTATCTCAAAAATTTCAGAGTGACCCTCGTACAAAGGAATTTTTTAATACGTTCTACCAAACATCATGTACTAGCTCTATTTTCACGAATTTGTTTTTTAACAAATCGAACTGAAAAATTTTCTTATTATGCTTTTTAACACTATGCTACGAATATGAAACATTGTGATACTTCTGTTTTAACAGCTACCGAAGGATACTGAGCATGATTTTACTTTCGCGAGAGAAACCTCTATTTTACAAACTAAGAAACACCAAATAATAAAATTTTAGAGCAGTTTTCCATTTTGACTTCCTAATTTTCCGAAATAACCATTTATATGCAAATGAATTATAAACATCATTTGCATGTAAAGATAAATATTTACGTTGTTTAAAGAAAAACATAATAGCTTGAAATCATTGATACTTAAGGTTAATACAAACCTTAAAACTTGCGAAAAATTTATACAAAATGTTGCTTAACCAATTTGTTATCCAGCAGTGTAATGAGGGAAAGCCCTCAGCTTTTTCTGCTACGGTTGGATAATAACTCAAATCCCATGCTGCTTCGGTATACCCCGCTGAAAATCATGACAGCCATTTTTCCAATAAATAGCCCTCCCATAAAACAAGACTCTGGTTTTCGAAGAAAAGGAAGGAGCAGATCATCCACATTGCCATTTATCAAAATAATATTTTTTTTTTCTTTTGCCACTCCCAACAGTAGGGGGTGTAACACCATCTAATACTTCTTTGGGCATTTTAAAGAATGCTAAAAGGAGGGAGCGTTTGTTAAATTGAAATGAGAAGTACATTTCTCAAAAGATTTTTACTCTTTCTGCGTTTGTGTGACATATTAAAGGTATACACGTCAAGTAATTTATTTAAATGGTCGTTTTTAGGTGATTTATCTAGATACCTACATTGATAAATGTAGGGAATGCTAATTATTTACAGTTAAGAGAAATATTCAGTTTAAGTTTAAAAAATACCTCGTATTTGCACGTCGACAAGATTAAAAAGAGGTACGATAATCATTCCTGTTTACTTACAAATACGAACACATTTTACATATATACTTAGATATCAAAAAGACATTTTTGTATCTAAATATATACCCTTATGCAATATACTCGTATGCAATACTTTGGAGCAGCATGTTCATTTTTGGACCTTGCGCCAAAAAACCCAAACCAACCTTTTACAATATTCCCTTATACAATTATAACGTAGCCAAATTATTGCCTTTTATATTACATTTTTATATCAATATTTTACTTAGTTTAGCAGCAAGATTTTAAGTTTACTAGGACGAATTAAATACCTTGATGTATTTTGGAATATGGTTTGCGATGTTTTTCGCATTCGTGATAGCTTTAATTCACACGTCCCTTCAGGGTGGTGGTGCTAAATGAGTAACATCTGTGGCTAAGGAATGTATTGTGATTGTTTGGTACAACTTCTAAGTAAAATGGGTATCATTTCATCTAATTTAAGCTAACTTTTGTAATTCGGGCTCTATGAACTCAGAACTCATTCTCGTGGGCCCAGAATTAGGAAAAATTCTCAAAAATGGAATGAAAAAATCAAATTGTATTGCAACGTATTTCATGAGCTCCTTATATAAAGTTCTTGTGTTCTTCTCCTTGTTATTTGTCTTAATTTTTGCTTCCGTTTTCATTTTATTTTGTTCTGGTAATTTTTTTGAAATGATTGTTTTTTTATTGTATTAGTTCTTCTGTGATACTTGAGCTGTTTTCTATTTTGGATTGATTTTTTCTACAAAAACCACATATAACATTTAGTAATATTATGCTGAGTTTCCATAAACAAATACATTTCAGATTCCCAATTTTAACAATATATCAAAGAATGAATGTACGTGTGATCAACGTTTTACTTCTGCAATCATTCGATGTTAGAAAAATATAGCTAGTTTAGAATTTTGTGTGCATGTTTTTATATTATGCCTCATATTCGAGGAGATTCGTAATTAAAATAAAAAACAAGATGGTCTTATGATTCGCTGGAATCATGTATATTATTCTTCAAGCCATGCATGAATGTTTTTGGCTCAATGACTCAGAGAGGAAATTTCATCGTGTTTTATAAACCTAAAATTTAAAAAAAAAAAAAAAAAAAAAAACGTTCGAATCTTTTATCAGCTACATTTCTTATCAGCCCTAAGCAGCCTTTCACTATGGGCACATCTACAGATCTGCAGTAGGTCACGCTTAAGCCATATGCTGTTATAAAATGCAGATGTGTGTGGTTGCTTATATTAAACACAAAAACAATAATTATTTATACCAAATCTTACAATTCTAAAAGTTATGCATACGTCATTTGAACAGCACATATAGAACGAAGATCACTTTTTATACTCTTTCGCTTACTCTACTGATACTTTCCCCTATTCGAGAAGTTTGAAAGTTACTAAAAATACATATTGGTCATTTGATCGTTTGTTACTGGATAGTCATACAACTTAATATTTTTGGGAATATCAAAGCAGCTCTAGTTAAATTTAAAAAGTAATCTACAAAATTCATAATAATGAGATATTTGTTTTTTAGAAAATTTCTGCGGTAAAATCTCTGTATTCTGCTTTCTATAAAACTGAGCCTGAACTATTTTACAGTATGCATTGCATAATGCCATAGGCAAACTCGTTAGAATGACTTCAAATTTAATCGTCTGTTTGTGTATGTGTTACCTTGTATGTACATGGCTCACTCATGATATTTAGAATAGAAGAATTCAGAATTCTTTCAGAAAATTTCGTAAATGCTATATTTAATACCTCCATCTGTGTGTGACCTTTTACTTTCAGAGTTTAATTGACGGTAGAATGCCTGAAGAAATTATAGCTATAAGGATATACTGAGAGACACTCAGGCAGAACCCTGAAAATGTTTTATATTTGTTAATACTCCGACTCCATTTAGTCACCATGTTGGTTATGTTAATGTGATGATAAAACCATAACAATTAACTGTCGATTTTTTATTTTCCTTGAAATGAATTTTTTTAAGCAGAATATATGCAGAAGCCAAACACTAACTAACTTAATTTTAATTACGTGTCAAAAACCTATCAAAAACTATGTTGATACCTGTCACCACCTTTCCCGTTTCAATAAAAACGTTGAAACAATAATTCCTTGGAATGTTTTGTGTTTAGAAGTATACAGATATAATCAGCAAGATGATATGTTATATTCTGAGTTAGGAACGCGCGATTTTTTTTTTTAATTTTCAGAGTATAAAAGCTATTTTTATTTATATTGATATATTAATTTTCTAAATCCGCGCAATTAACAAAGGAAATACTAAATATTTATTCTTTTTAAATTCACTGTTTCGTTATTAAGTTCTATGTCAGTATACATGCATTAAATCCGTACAATTTGCTAAACATCGTTTCTAAATATATAAATAAATTTGATAACTTTTTTCACATTTAGGTAATTGCTTAATAGTTGCGATAAAAGCGTATACTTACTTGTTTCTTGGTAAAACAATCAATAAATGTTAATTTCATAACATATATAAATATTTTACAAAAATATTATTAAAGGCATAGTAAGATAACATGATTCATGTATTTAAGAAATCCATTATTTCTAGTTTTTTTATTAGAAACTAAATATTATAAAATTCATTGCATATGCATTCAAAAGAGTATTTATTTAAAAATTTTGCTTATGCTTTGCAATTTTAGTTCCATGATTTTTAATATGGAGATTCGTAATGATGCACATATTAAGAGTTAACCAATGAAATGGTAGCTCATTGATCAAAATAATATATTTACCAACAAAAACTACATCACAAATCATATCACTGAAATATAATCGGTCCTGCAAAGTTTTTCTCACCAATTTCAATCAGCGACTAGACTATTCATATCCGTGGAAGACATTCAATAACTCACATAGAAGGCGGACACGAGAGGACATCGCGCATCTTTGCATCCATTTCACGCAACATCCAATTCCTATACATCTTCATCACTCGCAGAAAGGCATGACTTTCTTCCGGATAAGAAAGCATGGATAAGAAAAAAAAAAGAAAGGGAAGATTCACAGAGTCGAGATTTCAAGAAACTTCTAGACCGCATAAATGATCGCTCCCCGGAACAGAATAGACTACCGCGTATATTTTATGACTGTATAAACGGCCTTGCGTATCTAGGAAGCCGGCCTGACCCGGCCTGAAGGGAAAAATATCCCTGAATAAAAATAAAATGGATGGTGGATATTAATGGATTTTGGAGTGGACCATGCACGGCCTGTCTCACATGATGGATGGTGGGGAACGGTTTACAAAGGAATTCCTCTTGTATTTAATGGGAATGGCGACTAGGGATACTCCTTCCCGCAGAAGAATTCATTTCGGATTATTGTTGAAAACTACATTAATGTCACACTAAACAGTCATATTAAGAGTCAATTTAATACTCGCAGAAATAATTATCAGTTTGCATTGCTTTGATTATGTATATAAGATAAAACATGAAAAATATTGAGACCAGAAATTCAAAATTGGAAAATTACTAAAATACACGATGCAAATGATAAGAAGAAAGCATAAGGACCACATCTTCATCAGGAGGGAGATGGTCAGCTATGCAAAATAAACACTTATTTGACATGCATGAAAGACACATGAAATGTTTAAAATTCTTCGAACAATTCCCCCGAAGAGTGTTCGTATTAAAGGAAAAATCATAGATACACTTAATGTAAATATATACATGCGCAGAATATTTGTCCTTCGTGTATGTCAGAAAAGAGTGTTTATTTTGCATAGCTGACCATCTCCCTCCTGATGAAGATGTGGTCCTTATGCTTTCTTCTTATCATTTGCATCATGTATTTTATTTATTTTCGAATTTTGTATTTCTGGTCTCAATATTTTTCATATTTTATCTTATTTATACTGGCAAATCTTTCTTTAGCTGCTTTTACGCTGGCTAGATTTTCTGTAATGTATTGTAACTCATATTTTATTATATTTTCAGTATTGTGTGTATTCATTACTTTAATATATATATATATATATATATATATATATATATATATATATATATATATATATTATAAGATGCAAAATGAAAAACAATAAAACTAGTGAGACAAAATTTGAAAATCAATGAAAAGAATTTACTTAGCTTTGATTGATATATTTTGATATAAATATCTTTATGCTTCTTTCCTTTAATACATTCTTCGAGGGAATTACTTGAAAAACTGTAGACATAAGTCCTTCATGCATGTCAGAAAACAGTGTTTAATTTGCATAATTGATCATGTTCCTCCTGATGAAGACCTATACTTTCCTCCTATTTTTCGTATTGTATATTGCTTTATTCTTTTCAGTGATTTTGAAATTTTGTCTATTAGTATCTGTTGTTCTTCATGTTGTATCTTATTTATACTGACCTAACTCTCTTTAGCTGCTTTTGAACTGGTTTGAATGCGAGTTATATATATCAGTCGGTATTGTATTTTTGATATTATTAGCTGTATTTTATATATTATTATTTCTGTATATATATATATATATATATATATATATATATATAACTCATATTTTATTATATTTTCAGTATTGTGTGTATTCATTACTTTAATATATATATATATATATATATATATATATATATATAATATATATATATATATATATATATATATATATATATATATATATATATATATATATATATATATATATATATATATATATATATATATATATATATATATATATATATATATTGTGATTGGTTTATTGACACTGACAAAATGTCAAATGTCACACAAAAGGTTATGACTAAAAATGTTTTTAAAAATTCTTGAAAAGTCATCTAGGAAAAATATTTGAAAGTGGGAATTCAATCAAGTGGAAAATGTGCTTACGTTTGCGAAATGCAATAATTTATATATTTTGCTAAAATTCTTTGTTAACTAACCGAGACTGTACTGAAATAATGCCACGATTCCTTCATACACTATTCTAAATGAAACAAAAGGATACAAAGCAAAGTTATTTTTATGCAAGAAATTAGCTTTGTGATACTTGTTCTTCAAGTCATTATAAAGCCTTCATATTTCTTTATCTAAATTTTTTATTTTAATATTTTACTAGTTAAAGTTGCACAATAATTCTCGTTAGGTTTGAAGTTCTTAATCAAATATGAAAGGAAAAAGTTTTATAGAAGGTAATCAGAAGCTTCGACATTATAAATTTAATCCTTGTGCCTTGCCTTTAAATAATCATGCAAAAATTAAAATTTAATGCATATAAAATAATCAGAGTGAAATTTAACAAAACCAGTTTACAAAAGATAAATTTTTATAAAGTATGTTGAAAGCTATCAGAATTTTATTTTGTATACTACTATTTATTTCTCCTCATTAGCTTTACTTCTTGATATTAAGCAATTTTTATCCATATATTGTGTTATCAATATAATGATATATACAGAAAAATAATTTATTTTTCGTTATTCAACGAATGTCTAGTAGTTTATTATGATAGAAATGTCAGTGTGTTTATATAGATAAAAAATTACATTAATATATTTAAAAATATAAGTGCAATTCAAACAAACCTGAAAATTTTTTATTATATAGAGAGGAAAACTTTTCAAAGAATAAAAAATTTAATTTCAAGATACAAAAATTGTTACTTTATACAGTTTTTAGTGAAAATGCTATTTTATTCTATTTTCACTTTAACTTATATTTTACTTGTTTCTTATGTTTCAACTTATGTTTAACTTATGTTTTACTATTTTCACTTTAACTTATGTTTTACTTGAACTTAAACATTGTCCAATATGAATCAGTGAGAGATATATTACCTACTTAGGTGAAAATGAAATATCTTTGAAAATAACGTACATTTTTTCCCAATGGCTTTCAAATATTTTACATAAATTTTGAATAGTTTAAAAAATTCCTTTTATATCTTTGAATCATTCACAAATGGCACAATTTTCCCATCATTCTTGTAGAAAACTACAAAGTATTATTTGTAGTAATAATCTACTTGTTTAAACTTTGGTCAAAAGTACGAATTATTGTAGTAAGATTAACGAATAAAAGCAATTAAAAATAGTATTGGAAAATGCTTTAACTATTTACAAATTTCAGAAAATAAAAAAATAATGTGGACAATTTGATATGTATATATATATATATATATATATATATATATATATATATATATATATATATATATATATATATATATATATATATATATATATATCATTTAACTGAGATACCGTCAAATTATTTGGTACCAAATTTTTATGAGTTATTTTTAAGGTAGAAAGAAAAATACAATTTAAATTATATCATTAAAGAAAAATTGAAATGAAATATGCTTTTAAAATTAATGAAACTTTTTAAATTCTTTAAAAAATGTATTTAAAAATATTTATATAAAATTGAATAATTTATTGAAGGAAAATAAGGACTATATTAATGTAAGGATCAGCCAGACAGGCATTAAAAAATCTTTATATGAATTAAATGATCGATTAAAATTGAAATCCAATAGCAATTTGTAAAATTCGCAATTTATTAATAATTTGATATAAAAATGTGAATTTTGCTGTCACGGTTTTGTTCATAACAATTTTCAGAAAATTTATATTCATAGAATTGCACTAATCAACACCTATAATTCTTTTAGACTAAACCAATAAATATAAATGAGAAGTATATTAAATAATAAAATCAAAAATGAATGATATTTATTTATTCTTTTGAAATTTTTTTAATTCTTACTATTTTCAATTGTATTTCTCGTAACTTTAATCATTTAGAAATTATTTTCCTCTACGGCTATTATTTTACTAATCCACATTATTAAAGAAAATTAAAAATATAAAAACAATCCAAAATAAAATAAAATTTAAAAATATTTTTCTTCACGAAATGTAAATATTCAGAAACACATATATAAAAATGGTGAAATTTCTGGCAAATAGAAAACGTATCATGATAATTTTGTTGAATGTTGGCACCATTTTGTTAAAATATATACTTGAAAGTGAAAAAAGATTTCCCAGAGAAATAAAGAGTAGTTTCGTCTCCTTAGTCAATTGGTCTATATCAGAAACTGCTTCACAAAGTATTGACAAAATACATAAGAAAAAGTGAAAAAAAAATAATAAAAAGTTGGAGCGGAAATAGATGTTGTAAATAAAAGGGACCGACCAATCGAGACAAGCCCTTGTGCTTCCATTTCGAGGATACTTCTCTTAAATAACTCGATTGGCATTTTCTTTTGAAGGAACCGATGCCAAATATAAATTTGCTGTGTGTTGTTGTCCTCTACACCACTGTGAGAAAAAGAAGCGGCCACGGTTCTTGTAAAGGTCAGCAACTTTTTTTTATCTATTCCTTTGTTGTGGTGAAAGGAAAAATTTTGAGTGTAAGAGAAGAGAAAGCGGAAAAAGAAGCCGCTGATAGAAAAAAATAATGATAATAAAAGCGAAAACTCCACCAGTAAAAAAATTTAATTTTGTTCTTTGGCAAAACACCATGCTTCGTTTAGAATTCTGTTACTTATTTTTCAATAGTAGAGCGACGCATATCGTATTCACAATTAATAATGTACTCTATTTCCTTTAAATATAGATAATTGTTTTAATAGTAATTACGTTTAATTTATTATTAGAAGCATTGATGTTTAATTACCTATGTGTAAATACTTGAACTATTTTGGAATTATACACATATTTCTTTAAATACAATTTCTTGTGTAAATAAAGTAACCTCCATAATTTTCCGTTAATTTCTTTTAAATTTTCATTTAAAAAATTAGAAATTTAAAAATATATATACAAATTCGTTATGAAATTTTTAAGTGATAATAATATTTTTTAAAATGTAATAAAATAGTTAGTCTATAAAACTAACAATAGAGTAACAATAATAAAATAATTTATAAGTTGGACTAATTTCAATGATAGTCAAATTATTAACTAAGATTACCTTAAAAATGGAAAATACCTTTCACAAACTTTAATTGCATGTAAAATTTTGATCATTATTTAATTATAATATTATCTACAATCAATGTTATCTGTGATTAAAGTTAAATATTATCAATGTATGTCTAAAGAGATAATCTTAAACTATAATTTGTCATACGGTTTTAACAAAATTTTAATTATTTAATATTTAATGTAAAATATTTAATCATGGTTTAAGTTTTCATACTATCTATGATCTTACAAAGTGAAAATCAAACTTTGAAGAAGACATTACATGACGTTCATGTGAAGAAATACTTTAGGGAAAATAAAATTAGCACCACTACAGGACATAAAAGTAATCCTTGATGATGAAGACAGCAAAAGAATATCAGAAACGAGGAGAAAGTCACTACTTCGCCTACAGAAGAACATGAAATTAGGCAATTGCTCTTTTTCCTTACTTCAACTTCCACTTCAACAATTCCACTTTTTCTTCGCATCTTTCATTCTTTGTAGATTTTCTTCCCAGCTTCAGTATGTCTTTTTTTTTTAGTTCCGTACTTTTTCTTTCCACATCACTTTGTAATGAGCTTTGACCTTGTTAAAGTGGGGAAAAGAAAAGTCCCTGTATGTTAGCAAAGGATGGGGGATGCTACGGACAGAAACAGCGTAAATAAAAAGAAAAAATATAATAGTTGCTTTGAAGATTTCATTCGAAATAGTATTACGCTAAGACTTTGATAGAGATTTAATTAGCTGTTTTTAACAGTGATTTCATTAGATAAACTGAGATTCATTAGGTTCATTTCTTCAAAAAAGATGATTATATTAAAAAATCTATTACAATTTTATCGGATTTAATGACAGTTTTTTTAATTTTAGCATCAAATATTAAGTGCATAGGCACATAGTTTAATTTTTCAAAAAGATTATGTATCTATAAAATTGCATGTATGCCTGTTAAAAGAGATTTAAATCACAAAATAAGCTATTTCTTTGAAATTTCAGTGATTGATAACAGCTAAAGAATTTCATCTAAACTAATTGATTGAGGCTTTTCCTAGTAAAAGTGATAATCCGGAATCTTTTTCAGGCTACACCTTTCAACCCAAGGATTGTCGTTTAGATAAGTTTCTTAGTTGAAAAGGAATTAAATTGTAACTGAATACTTACAAACTAATTTCCCTTGAATGAAAGGAAGAATATCTTCAATGAGGAAGAGGCAATATCAAAAACTTACTTATTTTAAGATGATTCACAAAATAGTATTTAAACCGAAAAAATGATTCTTAAATCCTATAAAATAATTCCTTAAATCGGAAACGAGTTAAATTGAAAATAAGATAAATTTAAAAAATTTGTTAAACTGCTCTTTTTATAAATAAAGTATCATTAGTAAATTTATTTAGTATGTGTATTATATAAGAAACACATGCTAAATAAAATTTATTTTAAGAAACAACTCTTACTTTCCTTTTATTGATTTGATAAAAAATCAGGTAAAGTAATCAATTTTTTTCTCTTTCAAAACTACATTTTAACAGCATATTTTTAAATTATCATACTCTATTAATTTATTCATCCGGCTTTTCTAACTTACAAAGTATATCTGAGTCCACATAAAAAAAGGTCATGCAATGAAATTTTGGCTTGAGGTGAGTTACTTTGTTAAAGATTAAATCATCTTAACTCAAATCTCTTCAGGTAAACATTCTCGGTTGTCTTCCAATACAGTGATTTTTTTAATAAAGCTTATATATTAAAAAGACATTTCGAAAGTCCATAACATCTAGAATGTTCTATTTCATAAGAAAATTCCAAGCCCTGATCATTTCTGGTAAAAGTACCTTGCAATATTCGCATTTGAAACTATTGATGCATGAGCTGAAAGTCTGAAGTTAAATTAAGCAAGAAAAATTTCACAATTAAGAAAATCCCGAATTTTAATATCATCGGGACATCTAACTGCCGCTAATTTGAGGATTTAATGGTTCTTGAATAAAACCATTGATCCAAGCTTTTCAACAATTAAACGAAGATTAAAAAGCTTATATAATAAAATTTAATTAAATGCATGAATTTCCCTTTGTTTGTAAAATCAAATGAAAAATGAGTTTGCAAAAAAAGAGATTTTACAAAATTTTAGTTCGTAAATGGGAACTAAAACTATAGGTTTACGAGCCAGTCACTAGTTCGTAAAATCCTGAGCATTTGTAAATCAGAAATTCGTAAAAATGAATGTCTATTATTTAAAAATACATCATATTCTACAACAAATAGATGTTGTTGACGTCCACTCTGTCTAGTGGTCAGAATGCCTGACTGCGGATAGGTAGGTCCTGGGTTCGAATTCCAATTCGAGAATGAATGTACTTTCTCTCTCTACCTATCCTGCCTTTGTCCTTTACTTGTATGAATAGGTTGTGAAGGGTTGCCTACCATATAAACAGGTTCAACAGGTTCAACAGGTTCTTATGGCATGTGTGTACTGAGGAAGTCGGCCTCCACACCAAATTACGGTTCAGTTGGGAAATGAAGCAGCGCACCCCATGATGTAAGCCTATCTAGCACAAGACAACAACAATAGGTGTTAATTAATTAATGTCAAAAGTGTGTAGTATCGTAATTAGCATTAAAAATCTGCAAATAATTTGTTTCGACAGTTTCATACAATATTAAATTTTTTTTAATTTTCCATGAAGTTATATAACAATAATGTAAGATAGTTTCATGCAAATTAGCATTTGAAGAAATAAAAGTTGATAAAAAATGCGAGGAATACGTTTATAGAATTCTTAGCAATTCAAGAGCATTAATATTTCCTACTTGAAATGAATTCCTATGATAAAAAACCATGCATTATCAGCAAAAATGAAAAAATGTAAAAGCGTTCTATGAAGTTTGCAATGTAATAGCTACAAAAGATATGAGAAGGAAAACATACAGAGGGAAATTCTAGAAATTTAATTAAAAAAATATGAATGTTTTCAAATGAAATGGCATTTAATTTAAAAACAAAAAGAAACCGTTGCAACAAACTGCTTTTGATGTTAAGAAAATTACGTTCACTGGTTTTTGTATGCGAAAATATAATACATTATATTAGAATTATTGTAAGCGTTGGTTCTTGAAAACTAGAACTATATATTATGAAATAAAAACATCAGAAATTTAATCATGTGAGATTTCATGAAGTTTTTCCTTCTTGCTTCTTGAAAGTATTAAAAAATAAATTAATGATGGTAATAAATGTACTTTTGAAGTTATTCAGTGGTTACTGTACATTACACTTACTGAGTGAAAATTAATTTTACACATTAAAAATTTTATAAGTAAAGTAAGAATACATGTCTGACTTAAAATAAAATTTTTGCTTAGTGAATTTTTTGTTATATGAAATTGCACAAGCTTATTTTGAAAGAAGTGTCATAAAAATATTATGTAATAAAGTGTAGCAGAAAATTCTTAAGCAGGATTTAACTTAAAATTTTATCTCAATCCATAACCATTAAGAAATAACACAATCATGCTTAAATTAATAATTTGAAATAAAATTCCTATAGAAAAAACCTTAATACAGATTATAATATTTATAAGATATTCCTGCTCAAACAATTCTTATAAATTCTCGAGAAATCATTTACTTGGTGGTCTTCTAAAATTATGGTTGTAATCAAATTGAAGAATTAATTTCTGCATTTATTTATAGTACTTTATTTAATTATTTAATTCAGAGGCAAAACCTCCCATAATATATTTTACGATGAATAACTTTGTACTAACGTTTCTGCTTTCATTACAAAAAATATTTTACAAGTTTAAAACTAATATTTCATAAAACTCTACAAATGTAAAGCAATTAAATATAAGCAAACAAAGTAACATTTTTCATTGAAAATATCAAGGTATAGATGCGTTTTATAGGTAAAAATAATTTCGAATTCACAACACAGAAACCAACCACGCTATAAGCATATCTGATCAGTTTAAGAAAAATATAACTTCACCTGATCACCTATTAAAATCTATTAACAAATCACGAATGTGATCCGAATAAACAAGCCACTACGGCTG
Organism: Latrodectus hesperus; assembly: GCA_037975125.1. Classification (NCBI taxonomy): domain Eukaryota; kingdom Metazoa; phylum Arthropoda; class Arachnida; order Araneae; family Theridiidae; genus Latrodectus; species Latrodectus hesperus. The sequence goes on from CM075850.1 coordinate 37,169,154, forward strand.
CCAGAAAAATGAAAATTGTACTCCATATTTTTAATGTACCAGAAAAATTCCGATGAAATGAAAGATAGCAGTTAATTTTGAGAAGAATTGGTAATCGGAGAAGTGGAGCGACAGAGTCATGAGCCTTCGGGCAGAAAGGAGTGTGTCTCGAGACGACCGCTAATAACGTCTTGATGACGAAACAAATCACATAATCTCTTACTCACACTCAAGAGGATTAGAGGACCATGGTCTTTTCGATTCGAAGACATCGTCATCTGATATGAACTTAATGGAGTTGATGTATCGGAAAAGCAGTAATGCAATTTTGTGTTTCTTTTCCTTTCCTTTCTCAGGTTCACCACAATTGTAAAATTAATCCGATTACGTTCGACAAGAAACTTCAGGGATGGGATTCATCTTGTAATTGAAATTCAGGAGAAAGATAAACAAAGTATTCTGAATTACCACTTTGTCATTAGTTTTTGTAAATATTTTGAGAAGGCAGTGTAATTCTGCGATTAGAAGTATCTCACATTCAGAATTCAATGAAGGGATTAACTTTAACCAAACATTTCTTTGGTTTTACGTTTGAGTACTTTTATCACTTTGAGGAATACTTTAAATTATTTATGAATAAATAATACTAAAAGTAATCGTCTTAATTTTTAAAAAGTTAGATTTCTAATGCGATATATTTAAGCTAATTATTTGAACATTATATAGTATTTGAATATTATTCATTTGACTTACTTTTTATTATTATTCTAATCAGTTCCATACATGAGATACATTTTTCTTTGAAGAATGGTTTACAATACTAAACAGTGTACAGTATTTAATGGATATATTAACAATTTATTTAAACATTTTCTTAGTGTCTGATTGGTGTTTGGTTTGTTCTTCCTTAACTTTCAGATGAGTTACAACAGTTTTTTAAAAGTAAATGTATTCTTTAAGCTAATTAATGAATAGTTATTATATTGAAGATCAAGAATTACGTAATAAGTCACTAGCCATCCATTAATATATCGAACTGAAGTTTTATAATATAATATTCAAAATATGTATATTACCAATTTTTATAAAAAGTATAAAATTTGCCTAAATGTTTTATTAAGTAAAGTTTTAATAAAATTAATAATATATTTAGTTTATCTTATGAATATTATAATAAAATTAAAAATACAAGTACTTTATAATTATTCTAAGTTAAATTACTATTGAAAGCTAGGGGTCTTATAAAATTTTAATATTATAAAGATTCTACACATTATGAAGCTAACAACCCATTATTAAAGAAAACTTCATAAAAAATAATAAATAACATCTAAACTTTAAGTTATATAACGTAAACTCTACATTATTCTGTTCAAGTGAAAAAAATGAGCCTCTTAGAGAAGAAAGTGATCTTGAAGTATAAAAGGCAAAATGTAATGTTTTAGAATAAATTTTATGACTTCTAACCTTTTTACTTTAAGGAGATTATTTAGGTAAATATAGCACAAGTTTCTTAAATTTGACTTATATATTTTCGTAGTACTTTGATGTCCTTTTTGAGAATTAAAATAACACATCCAAAGCATCTTAATTATTTTTATTATAATAAAGCAAGTAGAAATGTAAATGTTATAATAAATTAAGTAGAATGAAATATATTTTTCTTAACTTGATAAAATCCAAATTTCTCAAATTTATTCAAGTTTATTTTCTTGAGAAAATTATGAGTTTCTTCATTTTTAAGAAATTTACATCGAAAAATAATAAATGGATGTCCAAAGAAATTTAAAACGAACAGGAACTCTTATAGTATTCAAAGTGTGACATTAAAAGAGATCGATAACAAGATTTACATGTGCACTAAAAAAAATTCTAAAAATTTTGAAAATGGTTTTACTTTATGTATGGAAACATTTAAAAGCAGAAGCAATAGTTTTTGCAATATTGCAAAGAGCAAATTCAAACAAACTCGAAATGTTCTGCTCAATATATATATATATATATATATATATATATATATATATATATATATATATATATATATATATATATATATATATATATATATATATACACATATACATATATATATATATATATAGTCACTCTGTGTGGAATGAATACTCACCAATTTTCTTAAGGATTATTTGCAGGAAAATAAACCATGAATTAAAGATATAACAATACCACTCAAAACTCAAAACTAAAATGCATTCTGTGCATTTTTTTTAAATATTTTATTACATATTTTCCTATATTTCCTTTGATAGTATCAAAAACATTTAAATAACTTTGTAAAAGTTTTTAAAAGTTAAAAATTATGGAAAATAAATTATCTTTAAATTCTAATAAATATTAGAATTCAATTCAGTCGATTCTAAAACAGCCATTAATCTGATCAATGCATAAAATATAGATTACAGCAGAAATCACTTTGATAATAATATACGATGATATATAAAATCATTTTGATAAAAAGACAAAAATGTTCGTTTTGTATCTTTTCTTAAACAAGAAAGTAAAGCCATATGCATACCTCGCAAAAAAAGAAGCCGCAGCTGAAGGCTGGGTTATTCCGAAAGCCGCATTACCACAAGGTGTACTGTACGAAGTTCCCTGTAGCAAGGAATGCTGAGAACATCCACCAAAGGACAAGGAGTGAGGAAAATTCTTAGAAGATGCTAAGATCACGGCTCTGTCATGGGCACTGAGCGCGAAGTATGGATCACTGTGTTCACTGTAACCACTGGATGGTGACGTGAGTGGTGGCACACGAGACGGTTGTGCTTGACGGCCTATGTTTAGAGCTGCAACTGCACCCGAAGAAGCTGCTGATGAAGAAGTGCTTGGGACCCTGGCATGACTAAGTGGGTGGTAAGAGGCACTGTGAGGTTCGGCTGGAGCTGCTGTGTTCGCCAGAGGCAGAGGTAAGATCTGAAATGAATACAAGAATCATTGTTTTCATTTCACTTTAATTAGTCTACTTATAGAAACATGTTTGAACTTTGCCATCTGTAAACTCCAGTTCCAACGTTGCAGATGACATTCAGTGAATCATCCAACATTGGAGATGACATTCTGTAAACTCTATTTCCAACGTTGCAGATGACATACAGTGAATAATTTTGCCATCAAGGAATGTTTGAAGGAAAGAATAATGTGCTTTTATTGTAGAGAATATTCTCTGAAATTCATTCCTATTCATATGAAGTTTATGTTCTGTCTTGGTGCTGTATAGTGACTGTTGTGTTTCATAAATATATTTTTTATTTTGAGTTTTTTCATTGAGTAAGTGCAACATGATTTTTATAAATGAAGTACATTCATATAAATGTTTCATTTTGTAGCTTTGAGTCGCTTTGTATTCTTGGATGTAATTTTTTATTTAACCTCTTGTTTAATTTTCAATACAGTTTATTGCTTATAAATACCCAAAAATATAACATGCCATCAATATTTTAATATTTATTGCTAAGACAGCGAAAAAAAGATGTTAATTATTTTTAACTGACTTTCAAGATGTACGGATTATTATAAAATAAACATTATTCATTGGTAGGATACAATACCGCATTCAAAAATGGTTCCAATATATTCATGCAAATTTCTGTACACTATTGCAATATATATTTTGCTTAAAAATTAAAAAAAATGTTTTTTTTAATATTTAAATCTATTTCAAATAAAGAAACATTTAATTTTATGAGATTATACAAGAACCTGAAATAAATGGAATTTTTTGAGGAAACCCCTAGAGAGAAAAGGTACGATGAAAATCAAAAATACCATGTACTCATCTTTTTTGAAATTTCATTTCCATAAATAATCTTGCAATGCTTTGAGAGAATCAAACTTTTCTTTCATTAGTGTCAGTAATTTTTTGATCGTGGAAATTGTGTGCATTTTTCAGCTATTTTATGCATCTCATGTTGCTCATAAGCTGACATAAAGAAGCAAAACTATTGTGTGCTTTATATAATACTTACCACCATTCAACATACTTCATCTTTCTGTATTAAAATTTAGCACACACTGTTATAAGGATCAGTATATATATATATATATATATATATATATATATATATATATATATATATATATATATATATATATATATATATATATATATATATATATATATATATATATATATATATATATATATATATATATATATATATATATATATATATATATATATATATATATATATATATATATATATATATAGTTAATAGTATAATTTATAAAATATGCTAAGAATATAATATAAAGAGACAAAATACAATGAAAAATGCCAAATAGAAAATAATACATTGAAAAATTAAATGTCAAAAGTAGAATATCAGATGGAAGACAACACATTGAAATATTATAGCATTGAAATATTAAATGGAAAACGATATATTGAAATATCAAATGGAAAATAACACATTGAAAAAATACAACGAAAAGAATTACATTGAAAACACTTTAAAGAAAGATAAATATAAATGGAATAAAGTACCAATATGGCCAGCTTCATCAGGGGGTGTTGACCACATTGGCACAAATTATGGCTTTTCTGCAATGGCCCAAGACATAGTCTTAAAAAAGCCATCACACCCCAAAGCCATACCAAAAAAAGAAAAGAAGCAAAACCCAATCCAAAATATGCAAGTAGAATTCAATCCAAAATATACAAGTCAAAATCCAATGCCGCCAAAATACAATGTTGCCAAAATATACTCAATACATAATAATCACTAGATTTAAATCACATCCAATTACCAAATAGCCAAAAGCTCAAGAATACATAAAAAGTTATATTTTATGTATTCTTGAGCTTTTGGCTATATATCTGATTTTGCATTTATATATATATATATATATATATATATATATATATATATATATATATATATATATATATATATATATATATATATATATATATATATATATATATATATGTATATGTATATATATATATATATATATATATATATATATATATATATATATATATATATATATATATATATATATATATATATATATATATATATATATATATATGTATATAGTTCGCGGTAAGCAATAATGTAAATTTATTTTGCTATTGTATATTGTATCCATTTTTCATTACATTAAACTAGGTAATCCAGCAAAAATCACAATCATTTTTAAAGGAAATATAAAAATTAATATGGAATTTAGCTTTGAATTTTCTTGCAATTTAAAAATTCGTGACACATTGATGAACTAACTCAAATGTGTTAGTATAATGAGAAGGAATAATTTCATGAAATATGCAAAAATTGCTTTAACTTTTTGGACCACTTGAAAAATGTTCATTTAAATGTCATATTTTAAGTAAACTGATGGTCTTCCAACAAGGTCAAATTTTCAGCTATTCTCCATGGGACAAAGTTTGCTATTTTATTTTTGAGATATTTCTTTGACTAATGTTTTACCGCTAAAAACCATGCTCATATAAAACTAAGGATTTTCTACATTATTATCCATTATGTTTTATAAAATAAAAATGGAAACACATTTTAAAAAAAACTCACTACTTGAAGAGGATTTTAAAATTAAAGGAAAATCAAGAACATATTTCAAAAGCATTATTGATAAAGAATAAATCAGAAGATTAGATCTTGTCTGTATGGACCTTAATGCCTCCCCCATTTTTCAAAATCCCCAATTTCATCAGATGCCCCATCAGACTATCTCCCAAATACCAAAAAGATCTCCCGAATTCTACACTTAGAATCTTTTGTGAAAAAGAAAAAAATGAACAAAACCTTATGAAAAACCACCGACTGCCGGAGGAAAAACCCACTAATTTTGTTTCGCATCATATTCTTCCCAAAAAAGATGAAAAAAAAAATTCCAACGCTGAAAAAACTTGGGAAAAACAAAGAATGTTTTGTGCCAAAGAAAATAGAAGGCTTATAACAATAAACCAGAGTCGAAATGAGAAAAGTGAGGATGTAGGCTGAAATCAATGTCCACCCATCTTCCTTTTTTCTTTGGAGTGGATTTGTTCCTGGAAATGTCAAGTCGACAGTAGGGGCGGAGGAAGTATTTGCAAGCGGTAGATATCCATCATTTCCATCATCCAGAACTTCCGTAGATGGATAAGGGAGGTTCCTTTTATTCATCTTTCAAAAATCCCTATCCGTCAAGATGGACACGTGATTTGAGGATTTCATGGACGACGTAAGAAAGTTTCCAAATCTCATATGATTTTACTTATTTTTATTTGGATATCAACTTTTTTGAATAACCATATGTAACAATTTTACTCTTCTATACTTGTATATTATTTATGTTATATCTGATAATGAACAAAAAATTGACTAGCTTTATTTCTAAATCCGAGAATATAATTCCAGATGTCAGATTATTCTTCAATAAAATATGTTAAATAACCTATTTTATATAATTAAACAATTATAGAAATGTGTTTATTTTTATTTCCAAAGTAATGTTTGAGAAGTTTCATGTTTCAAATATATATGTATACGTTTACATGGAAATATATGTCTCACATATTTTTCAAAATTTTAATTTTGTAAACATTACAATTAGCATAAGGTTTAATGTCAATACAGGAAACATTGATTTACATAATAAAATCTTTGTTTAGGAATAAAATTAATTTATTTAATTTTTAAAGAATACCTGTAAGCTATAGTAAAGTTAAGTAAAAAAGTGCAAACAAGTTTAAATCAGTTTTGCATAGAAAAATAAAAATATAGTTTTATTTTATTCTATTATATCTACTAATAAATTAATACATAAAACGACAAGAAATGCAAGACGAAAGTAACGTAAGTTGACATACATATGGTAAATTAAAACTCTAGTCTAAGCATATAGTCATATTTATATAACATTTTATAATTAATTAACATTTTAAATATTTATACTATTTCTGAATTTATTAATTTATTGATTTAATAAAATTTAAAGCACAGTTTAAAAATTATAATAACAATTATTCTACGGTTAATAATTTTACAAAATTTAAATTTCAGGAAAATTTGCAAAATGTAAAATATTTATGAAGTCACATTTCAGAAAATAAATTTTAGAAATGAAATCTGTTTTTATATAAGTTCGGAAGAATTACATTTCTAACATTCATAGCCACTCGCATCCTTTGTAAGTATATATTTACTTACATAACCAACTATTCATTGTTAGCAACCTAAAGCGATAGGTAAATAATCATCATGGACAAAATCAATATATAAATTAAAAGAGGATGAAAATGAATTTTAAAAACCAGAGGAATTATCAACCGAGGCAATATCATTGGCATTTTTGAAATAAAATGTTTCAAACAGTATGTATTACTTTCATCTCATTTTCTATCACTCATTATGTATATTTAACACATGTAAAATATTCCTTTTTAATCAATCTTATTCTAATATCTGTAAAGTAAAGTAATTAAGTTAATATATATATATATATATATATATATATATATATATATATATATATATATATATATATATATATATATATATATATATATATATATATCAAGTAATCTTAACTTCTACATCGATAAAAATAACACTGTGGTTGGTGCATAGGAAAAACCATTGCAAATGAGTTTTCAATTCACTTGAAAATCAAAAGCTATGTCTACCTTTCCTTCTTAATATATAAAAAAATCACATTTTACACGAGGAAATACAATTATTTAATTTAATCCATTGAAGTATCGTTTCAAATATTTAGCTACGGTCTTCCATATTTTTTATAGAATCATCCATAAAAGTTATGCTTACCATTACTAAGTTAAAGTATAAAATCAAAATATGGATAAGCTATTAAATTTCATTTTCTCAAAAATACCTCGTGAAAAAAAAATTCATATTATTCCACTTTCCGTACTTTTCCCCTTAAGCCGAAAGCCATTAAATAACCCCACCACAGAAGAGAAAAGAAGTTCGCCTTTTCTGAAGGTTCATACATTGAGTGGTTTTTATAACCAGGCCATTACGGCTTAAGCCAAGTAACAGAGAAAGAAACCTTTCTTTCATTTCTGGATAGGATAAGCAAGGCAGAAAGGAAATATATATACCATGGCATCTCTTTCTCTCTCTCTCTCTCGATATGCGAACATATTGCTTTTTACGTTTCGAGGGAGCGATGTTATTTTTATGGAGATAGCCACAAGGTATGGCATACCTCCTTTCCTCTCGGCCCGACGAAAGCCCGGGGTACAATGTACAATATTGAATGAACGGAAAGGGTAGGTAGTGGGTGGGGACCAGGAAAAATATCCCGAAGAGGCAACAACATGGGTAAGAAAAACTTTTTGAAGTAGAAAGAGAAGGTAAAAAAAACTAGTTGTAGGTTGTGAGGATGATCCGCTTCCAGCATTTTGCGAATGCCTTTTGGAGGAAAAGGGGATTACTAGCGTATTCTGAGGGGATGTTTCTGAGCGTATTCTGAGGGGATGTGATCTGCGAAAATGTTTTCATATCTTTTATGCGGTGTTGGTTTTCGGTTGAGATGCGGGAGAATCTTGCCCATACACAACCATTTTGTACGGTTAAAATTTAAGGATTTTTTCAGTGAGTGTTCTTTGAGTTTAGCTTTTACGCTTTTAGAAAAAATGTATGAATATCAATCCTATAAATGATAAGATTTGTGTAAATATATAAGGTACTATAATTTTGCCCAATTGCACTTGTTAATTGAAAAGTAATGAAGATAATATTACATAATTAGAATACTATGAAGAGAAATTAACGTTAAATAATATATATTGTCTCTTATAAATGGCTGTAATATCTATTTCTATATATCAAAAAATTAACTAAAAACAAAATTGATTTCTTTCTGGCTGATTATATAAATGAATCTTACTAATTTACCATGCGGCAGATGAGATGAAAAAAAATCATGATTAATCTAACAATCATCTTGTTGCCTCATTTATTAATTTTACGTAAAAGCAAAGTCAAAGCAAAAGGTTTTAATTTGATTATTATGGATTAAATGTATTTTGGCAACATTGGATTTTGTGAGTTATATATTTTAGATAAAGTAAAAATATAAATCAATATTCAAATTAAAAATTTAGTAAGACAATATATTTTTGCAGAGATATATTTTTCAATTTGACAAAGTTATATGATATAATAAAAAGAGGTTTTTTTCAATTAATTGATAGCATTTTCCAGGTAAAGGCAAAAATACATATTTATTAAAAATGTTTTATGTTGGTGTTTTACAATATTGATGTGAAGACCAGTATACAGTGAAAATAATCGTATGTATGCAATTAAGTGAAATGGAATATTTTTACTTAGTCGCGTAATTACTAGTTTATAAAATTATTCATATTACAAATCAATTACTTAAACAAAGCATGCTACTATAATCTGTTTTAATTTAAAACAATACCAACGATCTTCATATAAAACTTTTTTTATTTAATGAAAGAACTGAATAGATAATTTATATGACTAGTATTATATAACAAAAACGATGTTTGTAAATTACGAAAACTAAAATGTAGAGTTGAAATGTTTGTTTGTTGTATCAAAATTTACATTGAAATGAGACTTTTATAATGTATTAGTTCTTTACAAATATTAAATGGGCATTCGAAAGGGAAATACATCAAGAAGAATATTTCATTAATTAAAGAATAATAAAATTTTTATGGCACCTTTCAAATGTGTGATCAGTAAACCCCCATCTACTCTTTTCCCTTAAATGCAGAAAATTCTAACAAACTGAATAGAGTCATTTTATTCTAAAGCTACCATTTCGAGACAAATATAACATTAAATTCTAAAATGCAGCAATCTTAGTCCTCTTTGTGGAAGCTCTTACAACTTATCATTAAACCTTCACTTTTCTGAGACATCTCACCAACAGTAGCCTTAACACTGAAGCCACTTTCCATGTAAAAGCACCTTTTCGAAATAAAATGGATCATCGTTACAAACCAGGCCAGTTTGCCTCGAACTTGGATTGGCTGGCAGAATTCGGAACAATATCGCCAAGCAATTGCTTCTCTATCCTTTACACATGTCCCCAAGGGAAAAGGAAAAGAGGTTGGTTGGATATTGAACGTCGCGAGCAACACCCCCCTCCACCCTCTTGAAATTTCATTACTCCCTGTGTCAACATTTACCCACGTGCCTTTTAATCTCGGAAGACGCCCAGAAAATACCTGGGATTGTTAGAAGGAGGGATCGTCTTTTAAAGTTCCCCAGAAGTTAAGATGAATATCAGCGTCCTTTATTGGTTGTTGACGTTTATTCTGAGATAGGTATTTGGTAATCTGATGCTGGGTTCAAAAGTTGGATGGAAAGTGAATGGAGGACTGGGTTGGTCTTTTACCAGTTTTGTGTCTGGGTGAAAAGTTTTACAGTTGACGTTTTTTGAATTGATGTTGTTGAGAAATCAGCGATTATTTTGATTTCCAAGAATCCTTATATGCAAAGTAATAACAGGAAAAAATGTATTTATGTGAATCGTAAAAATTACTATAATTATAAATCAATTGAAAAAAGAAATTCATCTTTAAATGATAATATTATAATATGTGGAAAGTGAATGAAGGATAGGGCTGGTCTTTTACCAGTTTTGTATCTGTGTGAATAGTTTACGGTTGACGTGATATTATTAAATTGATTTGATTACTTGTTATATTATGGAAACATATACTTTTATGTTGCAAATGAATTGAAATGTATTAATTTGATTCTGTTTCATTAAGCACATTCTACAAACTATGCTTTTAAGTAGTTAAAATCGGTTATAAAATCAATAACAATTATGCAATGTGCCTTCTAAGTGAAATCATAAACTTAAAAATAGGAAGAAACAAACAAATATTTTGCAGCAAGATATAAAACTAAAAGAAAAAATATTTCTGATTGTAAGTTCTTTTGGAGAAATTACTTGCTTTTAAATAATATTAGTCAAAATAATTTTTTTATTTATAATGTTATTCAATTGATACAAGCAAAGAATTCATAAAAGAAAAATCAGAATTATAAAAATCAAAAACTCATAAAGCTTTTATGAATGATAGAAGGAAAAAGTATTAAAATAAATCTGAATATATTCGAATCATTTTCATAACATTAAAATTTCACATATATATAAAGGACTTCCTCTATTTTTAACAGCATTTGAACACTTATATTTTAGGATTTTTCTTTTTGCATTTGCTGCTTGTGCTTTTATATTTCGAATAATTTTAAAATATCTGTAAGCTGTACGTTGTAAAAATCAAGTACAAAAAAGGAATTTTCCAAATACATATAACTCTGATGATGGTACAAAAATTAGGTATTGAAAAAAGTAAGTTATATATAATTCCATAAATAAGCTTTAAATATTAAAGTTAACTAATAAGTTTGAATTATTACTTTTTATTGAAGGTCATCTTGTTATGACTTATCAATAGGTTGCTACTTTGACTTAGATATTATTTTGACTAATTTGATTAATTTACTGTTTTTTAGTCACTTTTTACACACAAAAGCCAATTTTGCGAATTTAAATAAACTAGAAATACAATTTTAAGTTGATTAAGCCACTCAGATGCAAAATTATTAAATCAGCATCAGTTTAAAGTTAATTTCAAATGATATTAAACATCTGTACTCTAAGTACTTATCGATTGCAAGAAAAATTAAACTAAAACCCAGTGTATTAAAAATTCATCTGTTCGCTTCGCAAATGTAAGATCCTTGCGAAATCGATCTTAAAAATATTCAACAAGGTTGAAAACTAAGAAAATTTCTGAATTAACACACTGGAAACAAGCCCGAATTAGAAATGCAATTGGATTTTGATGACATTTATATCACACATGTTACAAATTGAATATAATTGATATCTGGAAAATTTTTGTCAAATAATATTTTTTAATGTTATAAAAACATCAAGATAAACATTGCTTTGAACTACTATGAATGTGTTCCAATACTCATAAAAAAGTTATAACGTAAGTAGTTTTGATTTTCTATTATGAATTATATTCAAATATTGTAAGAAAGTTTTATTTATCAATATTTTTCAAACATAAACAATCAACGAATATGCAAAATTGTAAAAAATTTTTAAATATTTAACTAAGAGTATTGCATGGGCATAAGTTTCTGTAAGATACACCTATTTGAGACAAATAGCTGAAACATATTAGCTTTCCACAAAATATCGTTATGCACAATTTACATTCACAAATTAACAGTTAGAGTCATCGAGTAACTAATAAATGCATTACAAGCATAAATTATTTTTTTTTTACTTCCTTTGGATAATTAATGTTCTTGATGTTTTCTATTGAAATAAAAACGTTTATTATTGTGTAGGACAATCATAAAACATTTTCAATTAGTTTAATCAGACTTTTTATCATTCTGAAACCAAAAAAGTGAAACCAATAATTGATAAATATTTGATGACTTCCTTGATGTAAATTGAACTTAGAGATTTGTATTTTGATTAAATGTTTTTCTTAAGCTTTATTAAAATCGATAATTATCCTTTCGTGCTAATGACCATTTTAATAATTTAAAGAATGAACATTAATGATTTCAGCAAACTATATTGAAAAATTAAGAACACCTGTCCAATATAACTTATAGCATATCAATTTTCTCAAATATCTCTTAGTACTAATGTCAAATTTTTAATAGGCAGTTAAATTTTGTTTTGAGGTAGTGCACGCATTTACATATCGATTGTTCCCAATACCTTAAGCTGGTGGGTTCGGAATGCTCGATCAAGCTATTTTCTATTTAATATCATTTGTTTTGTATTTCGCAAATCAATGTATAAGATCCACTTAAATTACGATAATAGAAGAAATTTCTCCATGTAAGACATAGCAATTTTAATTATTCAACTGAGTTTGCTGTAGGATCTAATCCAATCAGAACTTTCCTACAGAAAATATATTTGCTTATTATTGTATTTTGGGCTTCAAGGTATGGTAAAGGAAAAATTTTATAAAGAACTGAAGGAAGAGAAAAACTATCCCAAAAACTGATATCTAAACACGAGTGTTCTGAAATTTTATTAAAAAATTTTGAGCTTAATTTAATTTTAAGAAATTGCAAACACAGTTTATTAACTGGCCGTAGGAACATTTCAAATGTAAAATAATTGATGTTAAAAGTGCGGTAAAATTTTTGTAAATATTTAACATCAATTGAAGACGAGCTTTTAAAAAGTAACACAATTATTTGAAAATTTTCATTAATAAACACAGCTTACATATAATCATAATAAAAAAAATCTTTTTATGATCTGTGAATTATACTTGAACAAAACTTAATGAGAAATTAATAAAATGTTGTAATAAAGATAAACATGTGTGTGCTTTAAATGTTTTACAATATAACTTCTAATTTCATTCTTTTTAAACAATGAATATATTTCAGATATTTCACTTTCAATACTTGATAATACTTAAAGTGATAGCTTATTATTTTTATTTTAAAATTAGTTCTATCAAATAATTAAATTTTTCGTCAAAATTTAATAAGCAAAATTTTAATAAAATAAAATATATTAACTTTAATTAAAATATTGAAATTTATAAAAAATGCTTGAAATATAAATTTTAGTAGGAATGATATATTTTACTTAAAAAATTAATAAAATAATCATTTTGTCATTTCAATAAATAAATATTTTATCATTAAATAAAAAATAATTTTGTGAGTCATTTTATCAAAAATTATTTTATAAGAAATATATATCAAAATCTTAGGCTGGATTTAAAGCGATTTATAAAATGTAAAATTTTAATAGTGAATATTTAAGAATACCTATTCAGAAAATGTTAAGAACAGGTGGTTTAATTGTAAAGTTTTAAAAGGAATTAAAATGTCATTTATTCTGATGAATCATATTAATCTGGCAATCTTATTGAAAGATTTAATTTGGCATTTGTTAAGTTTCTTTAAAGTGGTCGTAGTTTCTTGTTTAAGGACTTTAAAATGGTATAGTCTATGCAGTTATAAATAATGGTGCTTCTTTTGCCTGTTCATATAAGTTGCTTTTGTTATTAACAACACCACTATACTTTACATAATCTAAAACATTTAAAACAAACTCATGTCATTGACATAATGAGCTATCTCAATTAACTTACTTCATTTTGCTGTTGAACATTTGAATAAGAAGTATAATTTTTTTATTAAATATTGTTAGATTTTAGTTTTTGTAGGAATACATAACATATTTTAAATTAATTACAATTTTAATAAACATTTATATTATCTATAGTACACAGTTTACGAAAATTTATTATAATTTAACAGCTATTTGATTTGGTATAGAAATCTATAGCTTATTAAAATAAAACATTTTTTCACAATAAAAGCAATTATTAATCTATTATACGAGTACCGTACAAAAAAATTGTAAATTCACAAATCATTTAAAATTTAGCATTGAAATTAAGATAGTTAATGAACTGGTTCGCAAATTGTTCCTGTTTGATTATATTCATCAAAATTAACCAAAATATCCCAACTTTATAAAAGACACAATAATTAAAATCAATGAATTAATAGTCGACTAAAAAATTTAGAATCCATCAATATGATTAATTCCCATACTATTGTGTGATTTTTTTTCGAATTTATATTATTACAACAGTTCCTATAATTTTAATATTTAAGAATGATGCAATTATTTTTCAAACTTATTCATTTCAAAAACTATTTTATACGCGCCGTCAATTTATTATTCATTTCACAACTTTACCATGAAAATTGCTTCACCCAGATTTAAAATGTGAAAAAAATATTTACCAAAAACATATGAAAACAGAAACAATCACCAATTCCTACGGTTATACATTTATTATTCTTGCTGAAAATAGTTACTGAGAAACAAAAAGTATCGAAACAAAGATGAAATGGGGCGAAGAAAATACTATCACAAAACAACATCAAGTGAAAGAATGGAGGAGTACTATTGTGTGTATGTTCCAAAGTCTAAACTTAATCTCCACCATGTATCCCAAGGGATCTCCTGGTAAGGCTTGAAATCCATATCTTGGGGGTGGGGCGATATGAAAAATGATGGATCTGCTGCCTTCTGAAAAGTCCCTCGGAACCCCAAATATGTGGAAGGGAAGTAATTCTCCCACTCTATTTGTTTTCTTCTTCATTCTTGCTGAAGTAAAAGTCACTCCACCATCTGAGAGGACTTTGTCGAGGAGGACTGTGAAGACCAATTACTTTTGCAGTGAGATATGGAAGCCAGAGAGATGATGACGTGGTTTTCAATAAAGGTTTCAGTGTAACGATGAAAGATGGATGATTTGGTGTCATTTCGGTTTGTGTCTAAATAATAAAAGCATTCTTATTAAATTAGCTTTTGAAATTATTTTAAATAAATGGATGGAAGTGGGTCAAATGCAAAATATTTTTTAAATTTAAATTCGATTTTTAAAAGATTCATCAATACTGCGAAGAAAGTAGCTAACTTATATTTTTTTTACCCTAAGTTAAGAATAATACGAATAAATTCTTATACATACTTAAAAGTTGATTGGGAAAGACATACAAACAAGTAATTTTAAATATTTCATGTAAATGTGTTGCAAAAATACAAACTCAAGTGAAACATAATGGTAAGTATGGTAGGTTGCTTTATTAATTGTGAATAAACATATTTTAGATGACCAAAAATAATGCGATCAAAAGAATTTTCTTCACAATTACTAAAATTTGATATTTCTGAATTCCTATTGCGAATTTATGGAAAAAACATTGAATGAAGGTAATCCAAAAAAATATACACCTTTCTACTAAGCAAGTTCCCTCTAATATACCACTAAAATTTTATTGATAATTTAACTAAAACTTAATTAATGAATAACTTTAATCAGCAATAATTAATAAAATGCACCTTAATCAGTAATATTATACTGTTAAATATATTCTGCTTCAATTTAAAACAAAAACATTCATAAAAAATATAAAATTTCGAGGAAAATAGAAATTTAAAAAACATGCGTTATTTGAAAATTAATAAATACAATTATACCGTTTTAAGAATTATATTTTTATGGTTATATATATATATATATATATATATATATATATATATATATATATATATATATATATATAGAGAGAGAGAGAGAGAGAGAGAGAGAGGGAGAAAGAGAGAATTGCAATAACAAATATTTGAAAATTAATTTCTTTACCCACACTTTTGTTTATTTGTTTAATTTAATGATATTTTTAAGGTAAAATATGCATTTTTACTTTCGAAGAAATTTACATAAAAGTATAAAAGTGTTTTTGAACAAATTTATTAAATATTTAGATAACATTTTACATTTATATATAAACTTCCTTACAATTGCAACAATTCAAATCGTTTTCTTGCACCAGATTTAAAAAAAGAGAATTTCATGCATATATTTAATGTGGCGGCATCAATAAATCACTACAAACTAAAAATTGTTACAACTTGTAAATCATTTTTGTGCAAAGGAACATATTACAATTACTTTACATTTTATATATAAGAAATACTTAAATATATACATATAATTATAAAATTTATCACATTTAAACCATAATTTTAAATTGTGTTTTAAAGGAATATTTTGAACTTTTTGAGGTTTATATCAAATCTTAATAGTTTCATAATCTTTTTTATTTAGCGTGCGATTTTAATGGCATTTTAACTAACAGATTAAGTAGTTTTATCACTTAACCTGTTATGTTTTCTATGTAGTTTAATTTTTTAGTAGCTAGTTACCAATGATATTAAGGACATTATTTAATCTTAAAAATCCTATATAATCTTAAAAATCCTATATGTCATTATAATAGTAGAAATACACAATTGTTAACTTAGTTAAATGTGAAAGTTAAACTAAAATTTAAATAAAAACTGACTGAAAACAATTTGGAATAAATAGGTGGCAAAAAGAATTTTAATTACAGTTTATTATTTTAAACTCAGTGAATATAAGCTAATGAAAATGTGAAAACTATATAGTGTCAAAAATAATTTCGTAATTTATAACTATACCATATAGAAACATTTTTGCTTTGATTTCATTAAATAACGATTATACATTTGGAACAAATAGAAGAAAATACATTACAATTCTTCCTTAAGAAATCGATGATTCAATTGCAGTAATTTAATTACTAGCTTAAAAGTTCGAAATGTATTTAAAATAAGGCACAAAGGGAAAACTAGTAATTCAAATTATGCCTGTTTAATTACTTAAGACTCCAATAAGAAAATTCCATTTAGCTTCTAATTCAAACGGAACAGAAAATCGAAATTCCATTCACTCCTTTTATCTTTAAACCATGAAACAATGGAAACCCATTCTTCGTCACAAAGGAAAATTGCTCAATCCAATCTAATCGCAGTAAACATTTTCAGTCTTTGGAACGATACCAGGTTCTGCAATCTCTTTAGATATATATAATAAAATCGTCCCTTTAGATTCTTATATTCTCTCACCGTCAGGATCGATTGTTTAATTAAGATCAGGACAACAGGATAAGGAAAAAGAAAAGAGGAAAAAATAAGAGAAAGAGTATGAATGTCTCCAGACCACATCGGACACGTATGTGTAAGCAAAATGCCTGGGATTTTTTTTTTTATCCTAAAGATGTCGGTAGTGTTTCTTAGCTATAGGGATTACTTTGATTACTTAGATTCAGGAATGTAGATAGGCTTTCGGCAGAGATTCAATTGATGGCAACTCTTACAATTCGAACGACATCACTTGTTCTTATTGGAAGAGCCCAGAATTATCAACAGCTTAGGTTTATCAAAAAAAGGCTTTCAATAATACCAACAATGCTTACTAAAGACAAAAAAATATTGATATAATTTGGTTCTAGAATGAAATAATGGATACTGATAAAGTAGTTTTATTTATTCTGTGCAAAATTTATTGTAAGAAAAACAGCAAGCTAGAAACATAATTCTATTCTTAAACTTAACATTATATATATATATATATATATATATATATATATATATATATATATATATATATATATATATATATATATATAATATATATATAATATATATATATATATAATATATATATATATATATA
Organism: Latrodectus hesperus; assembly: GCA_037975125.1. NCBI lineage: Eukaryota > Metazoa > Arthropoda > Arachnida > Araneae > Theridiidae > Latrodectus > Latrodectus hesperus. The sequence goes on from CM075850.1 coordinate 37,187,242, forward strand.
TATATATATATATATATATATATATATATATATATATATATAATATATATATATATATATATATATAATATATATATAATATATATATATATATATATATATATATATATATATATATATATATATATATATATATATATATATATATATATATATATATATTATATATATATATATATATAGTTTACTTTATAATATTAATACTTTTCAATAATCATAAAAGTATTGATTTTTCTCATTATGACAAAATGTAAATAAAAACTGTGTATAATATAAATAACATTTCATAAATAATTAACATGATTAAAGCTGGTGTACAAAAAATACTTAAAGTACTTAATATTTTTCTTAGTAAGTATATACAAGATTCCGAGAATATTATTTTTTGGTGAATATTTTACGCTACGTAAGCTTATATATGGTACTTTTTTACCAATTTAGTGAATTTTTGTTTTGAATAAATTGAGTAGTTTTTATATTTTCATAGGTGGAAAGAGTTCATAGAAATATTGATATGCTCAGAAATAAAAATATTTATTTCAGAGATCTACTAACAAAGTGTTTTTCATTTTTGATGAATCTTGTTGCTGTGTTATTGGGGATACATTTCTGTCTGGTTCGTAAGAATCTTCGTGTTTTATTTTCTAAATAAGACTAAAATACTTCGTATGAAATTATACCATACTAAACCAGTAATAATTATTTTATTATATTTTAAACATCTAACCTTATAGTTTTCTTTACCTAAAATTTCGATTTGGTTATAATAAAATAAAATGGGTAACAAAAAATTCAAGCCCATTTTTCAAAAAATTTTAATGCAAATGGAAAGATACCCAAATGACATTTTTTAAATTCATGAGATGTTTTTTTAAGTATTCAAACCTTGAGTCATATCCTTCTGTATTTTTTGCCATGTATGTCACAGTAAATATTTTTTTTTTTTGAAATAAAATTAAATATACAAATTATTTACTTTTTTCTTGATAAAACTATCTAAAAAATTAATTTATCAAATTTTACTGGTAAATGTTATTCTTTCTATGTTGGCTTCTTTTTTAAATTTTAACGCATTTAACCCTTCCCAACATTTTTACCATCTTTTAATTAAAGCATTAATTGCAGAGTTTCTGTCTTAGATAATTAATTGTTACTCTATAGAAAGAACATTTACACATCTAACAAACAAACTTGAGCTTTGAATGGATATATCTCTTATATTTTTATTCCCATAACTTGTTGATAGTATATATTTTTGCTACTTCGATAACATCTTCCAGTTCATCATCATTTTCCGAATAATTCAGTATTCAAAATCAATGTCATTTACTGCTTTATATTAACAATCTACTCTTGAGATAATACGCTGGTACGTATATATTTAATTCCACTTCTATTACACCATTCAAAATACTCAATTTCTCTCATTACAAGAAACATACTGTCTACAATTTTTAAAACATTTTGCTATTTAAATTCAAATTTCTTTAAATATTTTGAGTTGAATAAATTACATTAACATGTTCCCATAATAACACGTATTTATATACCAAATACAAATGCTGATAATCTAGATTGAACTATTTTAATTATTCTCGAGCAAAATCTTGAAATCTAGTTTAGTATTGCTAAATAACAGAAACAAGAACATAAGTGTTTCGGAAATCAAAACATGCATAAATTTAGTTTATTTTAGTATCTATAAAATTGATGAACTCTTTATAAGCAGAGAAATCCATTCATAATTTTTGCAGTAGTTTCCTCTCATCAAATAAAAGGACATGAAATATCTGAGGTACATTTTATTATATACATTCATATAAAATTTATTTTTCGTTTAAAATAAAAAATAATCCTTTCATTAGCACTCTGTGAATTATGAATTTTACAAGAAATGTATATGGATATTTCTATCTCCTGACATACGCAATGACTTAATATCCTGATTTAAAGGAAATAAAAAATTGTGAAATGTGTAATATATAAATATACAAAATATAGTAATTAGTACAATATATTTTTTCCAATGACGGGGGCACTAGAGTGAAGAACCCTTTGCTTCAAGGTCAGAAACTGCTACTCATTTGTCGTTACCCAGCAGGCACCTGTGAAGTCACGGAGGCGCGCGAGTAGCATTGCCCGCGCCATACCACCATAAACCCGTTTATAGGGTGGACCCTATTCATACATCATCACTGAAGAAAGAACAGAGAAAACAGAGAAAGGAAGTAACATCCAGGCCCAAACCGGGATTTGAACCCGGGACCCACAGCTCAGGAGTCAGGATATCTAACTACTCAGCCATCGGTCAGCTTAGCACAATATATAATGTAATACATTGTGTAATACGTATAGATATAAATACTATTTGGACATGGGAAATAATCAGTTAATAAAATAATTATATGAGTCACCAATTAAACGAAAATTTATTATATTTAATGTATTATATTTAGGAAGGTTATCATTGAATAAATTTATAATTAACTGATATAAATAAGAATTTAAAAAAAAACAATAAATTATTTTTACAATGGGAATAATAAATAAAATAGAATTAAGGAACTTGTGGAATTGGTGAGTAATTCTTGCTTACCATGCCTTACAATCATTAAACTGTGGCATGAGAATTCAACCAACAATCCCATCTTGCAGGAGCGGTTGCCGCAGCTGTTGAAAGTCAACAGTTTAACACGAAACTAAGATGGACATAGAAGAGAGTAGAATTGTTAGAACAGACAGCAAGCGGCACTTTTCCCACCAAAGCAAATAGCCGCAGCTTAACTTCGCGCGCAACTCCACATCTCTCTATCTAGGCTATTTATCTTCACTAACCGAGAAAAAATATCTACAAAAGGGGATTCTAGTCTGTGGGACTTTTTCCTTCTCTTCCTTTTTTTGGAGTGGTCGCATGGGATCAGTGGAATAAAAGATTCAATGGATGGAAAAAGCTTTTGAGGTGAGATATGTAATTTACTTTAGGCACTTTGTACCTTGCTGGAACGTATTTTAATCAATATAGTAACAATTTTGAACTGTTTTATTTGTTTTGATGCTTCTCTGATAGAATTTGAGCTTTAAGTATTTTATTCTCCATTCATTTAAAAAACAAAATTTTTATTTTATTATTTTTCTGGGTATAGTTAGTAATATTTATAAATGTAAATGGTTTTTCCCATTACAAGAATAAATTAACATATAGTTGTAATTCAGATTACTTTTTAATTAAATTTTCAAAGAATGTTAAGATTAGATGTCGAATGTCAGTTTTCATTTTAATATAACTAAGAAGGTTATTAAGAAATGTACATTAATTTCCTTAACAGCAATTTCTAACTTGATACGCACAATAACTCGCCGAGAAAAATATGATTGTAAAGGAATGTACATTTATTTCTTTACAATGATCTTTTTTCACAGAGTTTCTACTTTTTGTGAAGATTATTTTGCATATATTTGATGAGATTTTTATTTAAAATCTCTTTACTTGTAGAAAGTTACTGTGTGGCTTACCGTCTGCAAATAGTCTCCTCTTGTAAGCCCAATAATACAAACTAAATAAAATTTAAAAAATAGAATAATCTAGATCTAGAACGTTATGTCATTATTTGCTTTAGAAAATAACCTTATGTCATTTAGATATGAATCATAATATATAGCACTGTTCAACACTCTGACTTGAAATAATTCTCAGTCATTTGAACAGGATACGTTGCATTAATTTTCTATCATGTAAAATAATTTACAATTTATGATCAACACTACAGAACCAATAAGTACTCTATAAAACACATAAATTTTAAATAAATTTAAAAAATAGTTGTATGGATAATAAATGTTAAAATGTTTTTAACATTCCGAAACGCTTCAATTAAACATGAATGTCTTATTATTATTATAGTTTGAGTAGTATTAAAAGGTTATGTACCGGTAATTACCAAATGCTAATTATTTTAGATGCACTAGGTAGCTTAATATACCCATTCCGATATATTTCATTCTATATACTCATAGACCTTTTAATAGTATAATATATATATATGTATGTATATAAAGAATTCTTCCAAGATTCACCACAAATCTATTGTTAGTTTAATGAATCATATTTTCATATTTGATACAATAACTTGTCAATCGCATTATTTGTATCGTCTTCTAAGTAGTCTTTTCAATTCTATCCTTTTCTCCCGAAATACTCAAAAGAATTTCTTGGGAGCGCTGAGCAAAAGATAATTACTCACCTATTTATGATTCATTCTTTCCACTTTGAAATGTACGCTTCTTAATGCTAGAGAAAATGCAGTCAGACAGCATTAAAACGTTATTAGGGAATTCGAAGAATTGACGTCAATTTTCGAGAAGTCGAAATACTAAAATCCAAGAAAGGATGAACTGACGGTTTGAGTTAATTTTTAAGTATCGAGTCTGTCGCTATTCTCTTGGCCTGTAATGATATCTGCCGGTGAAATATTTTTATTAGCTTAGCGCGGGAAATAAATAAGTCTTCCAAGCAACGCAATTTCGCTTTCCCTAATTACAAAGTAACAAGAATGTCATTACGCATTTCCACTACTTATTATGCTTTGCTGTCTTTGTCGTTAGGTAGATTTTTTCGCGCTATTCTTTAATTTATGGTGTTAAGCATTCATGGATAAGGAGTTCGCAACATTATTGTATTTTAATATTTCAATATGAAGATGATATTTTTCCCTACGTGTATATTGAGAAATATAATTATACAACAAAATCTGCTTTGAATATTATTTTCCAGTTCAAGTAATAATTATAAACTTATTTTTGTATATTTGAATATTTAAAGCATTAATAAAATTATTTTTTTATATAATAAAGTTTATAAAATGAAATACTATAATATAGTTTGATTCACCTAAATCTGTCAAAGTGCTTTTGAATTATTTAATCTGTTCTGAATAAATACCATATAAATAAACTATCTAGGAGAACTCCTTTTATTTAATAAAATATGTTACGTCATATACATTTAGTTTTTTCTTGCTTATGTACTATATATGATATAAAAATTATTATATTCTTATAAGTCTTAAGATTTCATACTGAAAGTCCTTTATTTACAATTAAATATTTGTTTCCAATTTTGCAACAAATTTTTCTATTAGTTTAAAAAATTTTAAAATATTGATGAATTTTTTAAATCAGTGATAAATATGAATGATTTGATAAAATATGAATGAAAATCCAATATGTAAAGCATTAATATTGTCTAGCTATCATATGTTTTGTTATTTTAGGTATTGCTTTCTTTACATGATAATATTATAACTTTTATTGTTTAATGAATTTTGTGTCTAAATTTAAAAACACATTTTTTCAACAAGTGACAAAGTAATAATATTATAATAAAGCACATTGAAAACTCGTTATATTTCATAATGTCTCATATTTGTAAATATAAATTTATGAATTTGATAAAATAGTGAGAATTTATAATTTATGTATAACAGCAGATATATAATATAAATAACAACATAATAAATATATGTGTGTAATAACAACATGTGTGTATCAGAAAAAATAAAATAATAATTCTAAACTCTACAATATAAACTGAAAAAAGTTAATAATTTCTAAATTGTAATTAGATAATAGTAAACTACTTCAAGTGGTACATGAAGCTATATAAATTTATAAAGGATAATATGTAACAAATTTAATTGTATAGTTTATAGTGTATAGTATCTGACATGTTAACATTAAAACTATTAAGGTTACATAAAAACAAGTAAAGGAATGAAAAGAATACAACAGTATTGTATAATATTTAATATTTATTGCTAAACATTTTTATAAGAGACACTAATTCATATAAATATATATATAAGAGACTGATCATTTTACTCAAACTTTCATTAGAAAATATATCTAGGATAAAACTAATTTGCTGCATTCTTCTCTTTTTGTAAGAATTGCAGAAGAATAAAATGCTTCAAAAACTAAAAGTGAAAATATTGAAACAGTATGCTACGTAGATTTATGACTTCAGATCTGTTTTTACGGGCTCTTGCACTTCAACTATTATTCTTTAAGACTATCGAATAATCACAATATATCTTTATTATTTCTACGGATTTCATAAATTTTCGTTATAAAAAACAGAGCGTCCTGTTCCCATTTAGAACTTTTCTTTTCAGATAGTTATAGACGCATAAAGGCTTTCCTTATATGAGCTGATTCAGTATTTTTTCGTACTGAAACAGGAAAAGCTAAAATCAGTTTCACGTTATCGTAGGGGAAATTTTATTTTTTCTCCAGTTCGCCAGGAGAATAGGAATGAAGCTTATTCTGATCAAACATATAGAGAGAGAATGAGGCTTGCTTCTCTCTCTATTTTTCTTCTCTCGTTCGATTTGATTTAGTTGAAAAGTAAAAGAAACGACATGATTTTTATGAGCGTTTGTTTCGATGGAATTTTTCCTAAAAAGAACGTGTGGAATAAAAAGAAGGGTTCTAAATAAAAAATAGAGTAAAATTTATGAAATAGTTGAAAAATAAATAAAATTTCGTTTTGATTAAAATATTATGTTGAAAATTGTTGGCTTTCTAAGAAATGTTTATTTAAATTAAGGGTATATCAGTGCAATAAGAAGCTCTTTTAGCATTTGATGCTTGTAAGCCAGAAAATTTTTAAATGAAAATAATTATAAAGATTTTTATATTATTCATTGATGATATAACTTTGAATTGAAAAAAATTTTAATAATGTAAAATTTTCTAAAAATATTTACTATATTCAGGGTCAGCAATATCAACACTTAAATGATTTTTGTACAATATATTTGAATTGATTTTGAATTACACTGTTAGTATTATTTCTAGTTTTATATTTAATTAAAATTATTCAAAGTACATTATTTTTGTAAACATTTTCAATATTTATGAAATTAAAGTTGTCTTGTATTAAATAGATCAAAATATTATAAATAATTTTCATTAACTTGATTGTCTCAATAGTAAATTTCATTTTTTGTGATAAAATTATTTAATACTTCTAAAAAGGATATCACGACTCTAATGATTCACTCGAAACATTTTGTTGAATATATTTTAAATTTCTGCATATTTTAATTTCTGAAAATTCCAAACGTAATCATGTATATTAGAATGTTCCAAATTAGTAATTTTGTAAAATTAAAAACTGTAAAATTAATTAACTGTAAAAATTGTGCGTTACTACATACTTTTCTCTTATTTTGCTTGTGTTCGAAAGATTATCACAGCTTATAATTTTGAAAAATGTTAGATTTTAGCTCAAATTTAAGAAAATATGAGATTTGTCTCATTTTTAATTCGAATTTAAAAATGTGGTGAGATAATAAATTATATGGTGGTATAATTTTTTAAATAATTTTATTTTTAATATAAACAAATACAACTTAACAAAATAGCCATTATTATAAAATATTTTTAGAAGTATGGTCCTACATTGTTATAATAAGCGGTAAACTGACGACATTACTTATAACTATTTCTGTTTATTTGGAATTATTTCAAGCAAAATACTTGATAATCACTCCTATATACTTAAATAATTGAGGTTAAATTTTACAATTGTTTTTTAAGTATAAAAATGTGATTTCATATAAAATGAATAATTCTCGAAAACCCAGTGCACAAAATCCAACAATTGCTTGAATACAATGTGGTGTGTAAAATAGTACTCGTAATTGTAAAATAATAATAATAAATATTTATCATAAAAAATAATGTTTCTTGGTAATTTCTTCCTTGACCTTCCTTGGTAATTTCTTAATGTTTCTTGACAATTTCTTCCTTGATTAACGATTTTATTGTCAGTATTAAAATTTAATTATAATGATTTACTTGTTAAATTTTAAAACTTGTCTTGTTGAAATTGCAGTTATGATAATTACCATAATTTATATAAAGTCAACTGGAAATGGCAAAAACAAAACATTATTTTGATAATATAAATTTTTCTAGATTTTACACTTCTTTATTCAAATTCAATTTGGTGTTTA